>CM076270.1:7500-437500 GCA_038380795.1 Pyrocephalus nanus | reverse complement strand
CATGTGCTGTCCGTGACGCGTCGCTAGCGAGACCCCAGCTGTCTGGACGTAGTGCTTCACCAGGGTTTGCTTTTGGTTCCTGTTTTTTATGCTGTTCAACTATGTCGTCCTATTTGCTAAGGTTCCTAACTAGCCAGCAGTTGTAACTTTGGGGAGAAGAGGAACAAGAGTGTCCTGTAAGTAACATGAGTGGGACAAGGTCTTTTAAAATTCCTGGGTGCCTTAGGAAGATTACACACACACACTTACCTTTTATAATTTAATTGTATTTTATGTAAAGAGTGCTTCCATTAGACATGTGGCTTAAGAAGCTCCTGTTTGGAGCACACCTAAAAGCCCTTGAAGCAACAGTACAGATTCATTCTCTCACTGGTGAGCTTTAATAACAGCCTTTAGTATCACAAAAGGGTTTGGGTTGGAGAGACTTAAAGATCATCTATTCCAATCCCCCTGCTATGGGCAGGGACAACTTCCACTATCCCGGGTTGCTCCAAGCCCTGTCCAGCCTGGCCTTGGACACTTCCAGGGATGGGGCAGCCACAGCTTCTCTGGGCAACCTGTGCCAGGGCCTGCCCACCCTCACAGGGAAGAATTTCTTCCCAGTATCCCACATAACCCTTCCCTCTGGCAGCGGGAAGCCATTCTGCCTTGTCCAAAGTTCCTCTCCAGCTCTCTTGTAGCACCTATAGGTACTGGAAGGGGCTCTGAGTTCTCATGATTTGCCCCTAGTAAAGCCATGTTGGCTGTCACCCATCACCTCCTTATTTTCCATGTGCCTTAGCATAGTTTCCAGGAGGATCTGCTCCATGCTCTTGCTGGGCACTGAGGTGAGACTTACCAGTCTGTAATTCCCTGGGTCTTCCTTATTCCCCTTTTTAGAAAGGGGGGTTATGTTTCCCCTTTTGCACTCCATGAGAACTCCACTGGACTGCCATGACTTCTCACATATGATGGATAGTGGCCAAGCCACTTTCTCTGCCGGTTCCCTCTGGACCCCTGGGTGCATCTTGTTAGGTCCTATGGACTTGTGCCCCTTCAGGTCCCTTAGACCTTCTCCACCCTGATCCTCTTCCACAGTGGGCCGTTTTTCCTTCTCCCACTCCCTGCCTTTGCCTCCTGCAGCTCGGGTGCTACGGCTGGAGCACTTGCCACGAAGGTTGAGACGAACTTCACTGGGTACCCCAGGTTTCTCCTTGTCCTGGGGAACCAGGTCTCTCATTTCCTTCTGGAGAGGGCCCACATTTTCCCTGCTCTTCCTTTGATCACTGATGTACCTGTAGAGGCTTTGCTTTTTGCCCTTGACGTCCCTGGCCAGATTTAATTCTATCAGGCTTTAGCTTTCCTTACCTGATCCCTGGCTGCTCTGACAGTCTCTTCTCCAAGGCTGCCTGTCTTTTCCTAGTTGGTAGGAAGGGAAAGAAATCCAAGCAACCTCTCACAGAAGAAGCTGTGACTCAAAGCAGCAGCAGTAGGTACTTCAGCAATGTTTCTCCATTCCCTGCTACCTTATGGAAGGGGGTGGGCAGTGCGTCAGCTGCAGTGGCTTTAAAATGAAAAAGAGGAGGAGGGGCTGGGGTACAGCCCAGCAGGTTTCAGGGAGCATGGAAGGTACTCCTGTGTGACTCCTGTCTGGTGGAGGGGATCTGGCCAGGTACGGGTGCGAGCAGGAGTCTCAGATCTCAGACAGCTGGAGCCAGTGACACAGAGTCAGAGTTGGGCTGTCCCCGTGCAGCTGCCCTGGGAGACACACTTGACCACTGATCATTGTAAAAGACTCATAATATAGCAAGAGCTTTATGGCCAGTGTCATGTCATTTGCTATTTAAGTTTTGTTGCCATATTTACTTTTATTTTGCAATAAATATTTTGCAAAACCAACACTTCGGAGCTGTGCTAACACATGTGCGTGGCAGCCTCTCCGTGGTGCCTCTGTGTCCTCAGCCATGCTGCATCAGCAGGGATCCCCTGGCACGGCTGGCTCACCCCGCTGGGGTCCTTGTCCTCACCTCCTCCTGCTGCCAGACACGGCCTCTCTGCGGCACGAGCAGAGCAGCAGGGTGGAGGCAGCAGTGCCAGAGACAGCGGTGACAGCCTGACCTCTGCAGCTGAATCACAGGGTGCCAGCACAGCTGACTGCCTACAGCTCCCCCTCTGCCACCGGGCACTGGTGACAAATACCAGCTCTGCATACGGCTGTGCCATCTCAGGCATGAGCTGTTTGCAGGAGGCACAGCCCACTGAGTTACTGGCAGTGGGAAACCGCAGGTAAAGTGACAGGTGAGGTTTGGTGTGAATAAACACAATCCAGAGGGGTAATGAGAGCTTTACCCCAGGGAAGAGCTCTCTGGAGTTAAGCCCGAGCTCTTCACAGCCATCACCAGCACCCCGAAAAGTGCACAAGAACAAGTCTGGCCTCAGCAAAGGGAAGCTCAGTCTGGCCCTAAGAATTTAGGAGTGACCATGGTGAAAAAACCTCCTGAGGAATTACTCTCTAGGCACTGCATATCAATGAGTAAAGATCCTACATCTATTCTCACTTACACTGTGCTGGCAGAACTCCAGCAGCATCAGTCCAGTGAACTAATTGTCTTCTCCTTAAGTGGGATGGAAGCTGTGGCTCCAACAGGTGTTAACACCTTTGCTTTCAGCAGAACTTTAACAAGAATTCCTAAGGATTTGATTCATTTTCCCATAGTTCAGCAACATTTACAGTGGAAGATAATTTTCTTACTGACAATTGGGACACAAGAAGTTTCTTGTGTAAAATAAAACTCTTAAGCGTGCCTCTGATTATAGCAGGAGTAATGAAATTAATTACTCCAGTGTTGCCTATAACCCACATTAGATAGGTTAATACACATTATCATAAGGTCAGTCCACACCCCAAAGTTCTGAAGGAATGGCCCTTTTTTGTTAGATCTCACCTCAAAAAAACCTAAGCCAACACCCAACATCTTTTCTGACAGAAGTTGAGAAGCACAAGGAATACCTCAGCTGGCACTGCCAAGAAGTGACCTGTTACCTCTTCAGGTCACTGCATGGACAGGTGACATTCATTCCAGCACTCCAGCAGGTTTCAGGTTTTCTTCCTGAGGCAACTGATCCGACTTCCCAAGGGTGATGTTCAAGAGCCAGAGGCAGGAGGGACCTGCAGGGCACCAGCCCCTCGCCAAGGGAATGGCAGCACATCAGTAAATGTGTGACAGTTCCTCAAACACTCAGAAAAAGTTACTTAGGCCATCCTGGTTCTCTGAACAGAACTGACCACAGTAAAGCTCCTGACCCTGAAAGGGATGGTGAATCATGTCCAGAGACAGCTCTGCCCAGGGGCTGGCAGCAGGAAGGGGGCTGCAGCAGGCAGATCCCCATGCTGGGGCAGACCT
This sequence comes from Pyrocephalus nanus, assembly GCA_038380795.1. NCBI lineage: Eukaryota > Metazoa > Chordata > Aves > Passeriformes > Tyrannidae > Pyrocephalus > Pyrocephalus nanus. Next base: position 434,117 of record CM076270.1, on the reverse strand, counting down.
CTGTGCTGGGACAGACCCCCTTGGCCAGGGAATGGTGCCTGGCAGCCCCTCAGCCGCTCTCCAGCCCACCAGGAGTGTCAGCTATGGAAGGCAATAACCAGGGAGCAGGAGCTTTGCCTGGAAAACAGCTTTTCTGTTGCTACAGTTCTCCCTAAAAACTTATTTCCACTTCAAACACAAATGCAAGTTTCATTTGGGACTGATGAGTTTATAGCAAGGGTACAGCACAACCCGAGGGGGCCCTGCCCATGGCTGTGTCCCAGTGGCCCTGTGCTGTCAGGGCAGGTGCTCCATTGCACCGTGCTGCAGCCAGACCCAAGGGCAGTGCCACCCAGGGAGCCAGGGAAGTGATCTCCCAGTGCTACAGGGAGCTCTTAGCACTGCCACCAACTGAGCCACTGATACCCCTGGCTACACCCCGACATACTCCTTTGGCTACACCCCGACATACTCCTTTGGCTACACCCCGACATACTCCTTTGGCTGCACCCCGACATGCTCCTTTGGCTACACCCCGACATACTCCTTTGGCTACACCCCGACATACTCCTTTGGCTACACCCCGACATACTCCTTTGGCTGCACCCCAGCATACTCCTTTGGCTGCACCCCGACATGCTCCTTTGGCTACACCCCGACATACTCCTTTGGCTACACCCCGACATACTCCTTTGGCTACACCCCGACATACTCCTTCCGAACAAGGAGTGAGGCCGACTTTGCTGTGGGGAGCGCACGTGCTGGTAAGACACTGCGAGTTCTCACACACAGCACAGGTAGGGTAGCACACACCTGCTGTCCAGAGGGGAATCCAAACCTGCCTGCGTTTGCACAAGACGTTTTTCTCTTTCGTTCTTCGAGCTGTACGTGCAGATTCCTTGGAGGGGTTCGAAAGCGCCCAGTCCTACGGGAGACATCAGCACCAGGTGTGTGACAAGCGTGTGACACAGGTGTCTGGAATCCGCTCGGGCAGGTGCTCCGGTGCGGCCAGCTCAGCTCCCGGCTCCTGCAGCTCCGGGGCAGGACGAGCACCGGCACCAGGGGACACCGCAGCACCACGGGCCGCCGCAGCCCTGCCGAGGCACGGCCGGCACAGAGCCCGCAGCCCCGTCCGGAGCGGCAGCGCCGCAGGGCACCCCGGGACGGCACAGAGCCCGCAGCCCCGTCCGGAGCGGCAGCGCCGCAGGGCACCCCGGGCCGGCACAGAGCCCGCAGCCCCGTCCGGAGCGGCAGCGCCGCAGGGCACCCCGGGCCGGCACAGAGCCCGCAGCCCCGTCCGGAGCGGCCGGCACAGAGCCCGCAGCCCCGTCCGGAGCGGCAGCCCCGTCGGCACCCCGGGCCCGGGCCGGCACCGGCACTGGGGCGGAGCCGCAGCCCCGCTCGGTCCCGGCGGCCCCCGCGCCAGACGCGTCACCCCGGAGACGGCTCCGCAGCGGGCCGGGCATGGCGGGGCCGGGCGATGGGCCGGGCGATGGAGCAGGCGATGGGCCGGGCGATGGAGCGGGCGGGTTCCCCCCGCCCCGGCTCCCCGAAGAGGATGCGGCTCTGTCCCCCGCGGGCCTGCCCGCTCTCCTGGCCTACAGACGCGAGTCCTCGCGGGCACTCGCGCACCTCGAGGTCGGGCCGGGCCGGGCACTCCCCTCTGTCTCATTCCCACCCTGGAACCAACGCCCTTTGCCGAGCGGGCGCAGCAGCCCCTTCGTGACAGGGTTTTTCTTGTGCGAGGCTGTTGGAACGGGCTGGTTGTGCACACCTGGGCACCAGGAGGCTGCACAGCCTCTTTCCACCGCCGCGTCCTCTGCTCAGAATTTCCCAGCAGGTTTTTTTGCCTTTGGCTAAACCAGATACAAAATACAGATTAATAGGTACAGTCACAGAATACAAGCAGGGTACAGAGTTCTCAGTAACCCTTAGCAGAGCAAAGTCACTAAAGAGTTGATCTGAGGCACGAGATTGGGAGCAAGGGAACTCTCAGGATATCCAGTATCCATCCTCAAAGTACACCCTGCAGCCACCCTGGTTTGCATCTGGTCAGATGTGACCAGCCCTGTGTCACTGGTTCCTCAGAAACTTCCCCACGACTGCAGCCATCAGAAGCTTTTTCTCTCCAAAACCCACATGATGTGTTTGAAAGGGTTACCACATCTGAATCCTCAGCTACAGCATTCTCTGCTCTCAGCTTTCCCAGGAAGGAGTAAGGCTAATAAGTACCAGAGTAATTCACTTTGGGGGCATTTACTTATTTATTTACCACAGATCTGCTTTTCTTTTTGGTGGTTCCCTGAACTCAGTATTTTGAGTTAAATCATTCCAAGATATCCCAGACACAGGTCAGTTGTAACCACCCTTGGGGGCCTTGCCATGTTGCATTTTGAGCACAGCCCTCTTTCCTCACACTAACAGGGGGATTTGGGGGCTGGTACCCCCTGTCCCTCCTCCCCTTTTCCGTGTCACTGCAGGCAGAGGAGGACACCGAGCCGAGGTGTGAGTACTGTGGCAGCCTGCTGAGGCCGTTCCCTTTCCCCGAGGATGTCCCTTTCTCCAAGGACACGGAATATGTAAGCTGGGGAAGGATGAGCAGGGGTTTGAGGAGGAACGGCTGCACTCAAGGCTCTGTTCTCCCACTTTGCAGAGATTCTGCTGCAAGGGCTACCGAGACCTCTACGAATTCATCATGGAGGAGAGGAAGAGGCTCAAGGATGCCTGCAGCACTCCCAGAGCTGTCAGCACCCACGAATACCACAGCTCTGAAGCCTTTCAGCTGCAGTCAAAGGAGCAAGAGAACCAGAGGTACTGGGAGAGCTGGGGATCAGGTATAAGGAACAGCAGGCAACTCCAAGGGAAAAGGAGCATTAAGAAACTGCAGGGAGAGGGAATGAAAGAAGAAAAACCTTTGTTTCAGGTACCACGAGTTCGGATTCTCTCCAGTCCCCCCTGGCTCCTCTGAAGCCAGACTGCACAAGGAGGTGACAAGGTATGTGCTGGGTGAAGTGCTAATTCCAGTGCTGACAGATGAAATATCTAGAGACAGATAGAAACAAGAACACAAACACAGTTCTGGGAAGGGACAGTATTTGGGTATAGCTTTTACCTCAGGCACTGAAACAAAGCTGGAGTTTGTATTTCTGTTTTGCTCCATAAACTGTGGCATATGTTTGGAGTCCAATCTCTAGAGTCACAAGAACTCTGGAAGTTCTTGGCCCAAAGCTTGTGCAAGTGTCTAAGGCTCCAGTACAGGCTCAAGGAAAAGTCAACCACTACACCTGGAAGTAAACGGTTGGTTTCCTTGAAGATCCTTCCCAGTCTGAGAGTGCAAGTGCCTCCTACTATGTACAGAGCACACACCAAACCACTGTCACAGATTTATAGAAAGCTACACAAGAATAGGGAAAATATTCCTGGAGATGAGCTGTTTTCTTGATCCTGTGGACAGCTCTCCTCTTTCACATAAAATCTTGATCCAAACCTGATTACAATGCTCAGCTCTCCTGCCAGTGGAACTGATGCCACTGCAATGGCAGTCTGTTCACTGGAATCTCTGTGGGAGCAATTCTTTTCTGCTGAGATATGAGTATTTTGGTGATACTCTGCTGCCTCTAACTATTACTTGCAATTGTGTGAGTGGAGAGAAAAAGAGGTTTAGAAACTTGTGTTCCTAAGGCAGGGATATCCAGCACTTCCAGCCTTCCAAACAGGACACATGAAATGTCTGTCAGGAACACTTCTGTTTTCCAGGCAGGAGGAGAGACACCTGTCTAGAGGGTCGCCTGTCCTGTCTTTAGAGCCAACTGCCACTGAAGGTGAGTTAGCATTTCCTTATGGATTTATTTGTCCATTTATCACAACAGTGTATTCAGTGGAATTATTGGTCTCTAACTGAACAGGAGGATTTTGTAGAGCAATGTGTTTGTTCATTGTCAGGTGTGCAATCCCATTAAATTAGATACTGATCCAGCCGAATTAAATTATCCCTTCCAGGAGAAAAAGCATGCATGTCCCCCTTGCACAGACAGGGTCTCCTTGCCATGACTTTCAGTATTTATATGTGAAGTTTCCAGCTGAGGTGCACAGAACCTAACCTGAGAGAAGGACAAGTTTGCAAAGCCAAGCCCTTGGGAGGCAGGAACTGCCAGAATGAGGGTGATCCCCTTTTGCCTGATCAGGTGGATACCCACCACTTCCTAGCCCAGTCTGGGGGTGACTGAGCAGCCTTTGGGTCTAGCTCTAAAACCAGGGTTTGACTAAGAACAGGTCAACCAGATTTACAAAAGGGCATGTTTTCACAGAGGATGGCAGGGCACTGAGGCTTCTGCACTACCAGGGATGTCAGATTGTCAGTGCCAGTGCATGGAACCAAAGGCTATCCCAAAAAGTCGCTCTTTACACAGATATGTGTAGACACATAAATGTAAAAAAAACATCTTTTATCCTAAGCCTGTTCTCTCCTGTTCTGAAATAGCTGAGCATTTTGGGCTGCCCTTGTTAGAAAATACCTCGAGGCAGACTCCCAGAATGAAGCATTTCAGCCAGAATTCCCACATCAGCAGAGGTGTTGGGCAGCCCGTGGTGGGCACTGCCAGCCCGTGGTGGGCACTGCCAGCCCTCCCTGCTACACACAAGCCCTCCCTGTGCTCTCCAGGTTCACACCAAGATGGAACCACATCACCCAAGAGCAGGATGCTGATGCCTGATGGAAGCGTAGCCAAGACAGAGGAGGAGCCCGAGCCCAAGCACAAGGAGGAGCCTGAGGAAGAGCACAAGCACAAGCCCAAAGAGGAGTCTGAGCCCAAGGAGCCTGAGGAGGAGCCCAAGCCTGAACTCAAGGAGGAGCCCAAGCCTGAACTCAAGGAGGAGCCCAGGCCTGGGCCCAATCTTGGGCCTGAGTCTGAGCCTGAGAAGGAGACCAAACCCAAGGAGGAGCCTGGGACTGAGCTCGGGCCCAAGCCCAAGGAGCGCAAGCCTGAGCTCAAGCTCGAGAAGGAGCCCAAGCCTGAGCTTAAGCCCGAGCTTGAGCCCAAGAAGGAGCCCAAGCCTGAGCCTGAGCCCGAGAAGGAGCCCAAGCCCGAGCCTGAGGAGCAGCCTAAACCTGAGCTCGAGGAGCAGCCTAAGCCTGAGCTCGAGGGGCAGCCCAAGCCCGAGCTTGAGGAGCAGCCTAAGTCTGAGCTTGAGGAGCAGCCCAAGCTCGAGCTTGGAGAGGAGCTCAAGCTCGAGCTCGGGGAGGAGCAGCCCGAGCTTAAGGAGCAGCCTGTGTCCTGCCGTGTCACCAGCTCTGGTTTCAGGCCCCTGGGGAGGAAGGCAGGTACCTGCGGCCGACAGCGACGGGTGCACCTTGAACGTGTCCATGCGCTGAGCAGCCCGAGCCTGGCACTGCCCAGCTTCACAGGCAGCTGTGCCAGACTGCTCTCATCCATCTTATCCTTCTTATCTTAGAGGGGGAAGAGTAAATTAGTGCAAAAGTACTACAAAAATGGAAGGAAATTCCTTACCATGCTGCCGGATGGAACCTCGCAGTTATTGTATCCTTTCAGGGTTCACTTGCCCTCATTAGTCCGGGGGTATAACGAATTTTAAATGTGTGCCAGTTCACTTTATCATGAACAACCCAGCTCACCACTCCCACTCGCTCTGAGGAGCAGCAGCAGTGACACCTGACACAGCTCCTGGGCTGAGGTTTCCCAGAGCAGGCAGCAGCTCTGATGAGGGATGGGCACTTGCATCCAGCACCCAGCCTAGCAGTCAGACCCCGCTCCCAAGCTCTGGCCACCCATGGAAGGGCCCTGCTGACCCTGGGGGCTCCCAAAGCACTCAGTGCTATCCTGACCCTAGGGACAAACCAGCAGTCCCACCAGCACATGGCAGATAGGTTTGTCCTGCAGGCAGTGCCTCAGAGGAGCACAGACAGCCTGGGATTACCACTGTGAGTCACTACTGTCTGATGCAAGAAAACAGGGCACTTCCACCAAAGGACCCTACATTTTAAGTCACCCACATTGTTTTTCGTTGCTGTGGCTGACTTCTTTCTGACCCAGGGAGGTATGGAAGTGTACCAGAGCTCTGCCACCAAAGCAAAACATTGGCATTGTCCCAGGTGACACTGGCAGCACACCTTTAACACATCAGATTTTATACTCCCACACAGTGCCCTGGAGTATTTAGTGTGTAATAACAGACCAACCAGCAAAGCAGGAGGTTACGAACACCTTACCTGGCAGAAGCTATCCATCTGGAAACCTGGCCATCATGGTTACACGAGAGGGAGACCAGATGATCTGCACAGTACAGGAAGATGAGCCGAGGACCGCCAAAATCCGCGCCCTGTTCCAGTCCGACGGCAGGAGCACGTGCTATTACCCCAACGGAGACGAGTGGTGCGCTCAGCAGCTGTGCTCTCCACTGGCTTTGCAAAGGCCACAAAGGGTATTTTTAATAGCATCCAAAAATTAACAGACTTCCACTTCCCTCTCTTTTAGGATCAACATGAGTATCCAGGGAGGGCAGTATTTGGACCAAGCAGGCAGCAGGGTGAAAAGGTGGATGTGGCCAAAGATGTCACCAGGACCCCACGTCCCGCTGAGCCCCATCTTCATCTCCCTGAACCGGCACGTGGGGGTCAGGATTCTGGCCCAGGACAAGATCATCGTCTCCTTCCTCGCCATGGGGCGACAGGCAAAATTCAACATGGGAACCAAAGTGCAGGTATCTCTCCATGCAGAGCTGCTCCCCACATGGGAGTGGGGCAGCCAGGGAAGCTCTTCTCCATAGGGAAGCATGCTAACTCCCATGTCGCCCCATGCTCCTGCCCCTCAAAAAACAAGCAGTGGAGCTGTACCCCTGTCAGTCCCATGCAGACAGGGCTCTCTGCAAGGAGTCACCCTGGCTCTGCCACAGGGAGAAGAGCTGTGGTCCATGTGGGCAGGGTCCATGGCAACTCCCTTCCTCCAGAAGCTCCTGTCCCAGGGACTGGGAGGTGTCCCAGGCTGCAGTGGCTTTACTGACATGTTCCCTCTGCTCCACAGGTCGGTGCTGCCGGCCAGCTGCCTGCCCCAGCCCGGCTGGGCAGAGACGAGCTCCTGCTGCTTGCCTTCCGGGTGAGGATCCTGCAGCTCTTCGACAGGATGCGGGGGTGCATCAGCTTTCCTTCCAGCGAGCAGTGGAACAAAATGCAGCCTCCTGCATACGTGCTGACCCAGGCTGCGAAGATCCTGGAGCTCTGCGCTGCCGCCGACATCAGCGAGGAGCTGCGCAGCTCCATCCGGGCGATAGTAAACGCACAGCAGCTCTGAGCAGCACGTGTGTGGTGTGAAGCAGAGGCTCCCCAGCCACGGTACCTGTACACGCTCAGCAAGGGCTCACCTCGGCCCTGCCCTGGTGTGGAGCAAAGGGCAGCCCATGGCTGATCCCCACAGCCCCTCGGTGGTCTCACTCAGGACAGGCAGTACCAGCCCACACTGAGCTCACCTTGGAAATGGAGGCATGAGGGGGCTTGGCTCAGGTCACCACACAGGCACCACTCTGCTGCTCCTGATGAGGTGGCACCAGCAGGATGCCCAGGTGTCCCTGGCACTAGTGCTGGTGGCAGCTCAGCTGCTGGTACAAGACAAGGTGGTTCCCTGTGCAGAGAGAGACAAATGCCCACCAAGTACCCAAGGCACCTACGCTCGGCCCCAAAGAGCCTGCAGCCTGGGACAAGGTCTGGTTAAAGCACTGCAAACACCAAGCCCTCAGCAGGCATTTAGAGGCCCCTGGGCCACAGGGGCTGCAGCTGGCAGTGGGGAAACCTCCCAGCCCCCCAGAGCTGCCTGAGACCTGGGGTTCACCTGGCCAGCTTCCCCCAGGGCAGCCACACCTGAGCTGTGGCACTGCCCAAAGAACAAAGCCAAGCCCCACGTGCCCCCCCAGCACATTGAGGTTCTCGGGGGGAGGGGGCTTACACATGACAGGCACAAGCTCAGTGACTTTGGAAAGCTGGCATTTTATGCGGTTTTTCAATTGCAATTCCAAGAATGTCCATCAGTGACAAACGAGGTACTTCACACAGGAAATGGGAACTTTTTTATTTCAATTAATGTTCTTAGGTTCTATTCAGGACAGCAGGAAGGCCCAGCTCATCTTTCTGGCCAAGGAAGAACCTCTGGAGCTGGCCCACATGATTAAAGAGCAGCTGATCTTACTTTTCACTGAAGTCACCAAATGATGTAACTACTCTGAATGTAATTTTGCTTATATAATTCAATATATAATGCACTGTTCTACTCTGTCATAGATTTTGAAAAATATACAAACCTGTTTTAACCACATTAGAGAGAATTCATAGACAGCTGTCAATTACTCAACAGTTTAGGACAGTATCAGACACTCCTATAACTTCATTTTAAACTACAAAAAGAACATAAATTCATATAAAATACAACAGATTAAACAAACTTTTCTTTTTCCAAGGAAAATTAGGTATCAACTCAATCTGCCATTGTGTGAAACATGAATATAAAATAAGTTACCATTAGTAATGCCTGCATTGCTGAGCTATGAACTGGTCGAATGAAGTCTTAAAAAAACTATACAGTATTATTGCACTGGTGGCTGTGCAGTGTGGGACTGGCCAGCACCGAAACGGGGCCCATTGAGCGTTTGTCCAGCAGGCTCAACGTGGCTGCGAGAGGGGCATCCAGCCTGCGCCAACAGCGTCTGTCTTCAGCACAGGCCTTCATGGGTCTGCGCCACGCGGCCCGGGAACCACCACCCAATGCCTGCGGGGAGACACCGCGTTACCACCAGCAACACCCTGTGCCGGCACACCTGGGCACACCTGGGGCACACCTGGGCACAGCTGCACCGAGCCAGCACACCGGGGCACAGCTGGGGCACAGCTGCACCGAGCCAGCACACCTGGGCACACCTGCACTGAGCAGCCCCATGAAGGGGAATCATAAGGTATGTGTTTTGAAAGCCACACGTGATGTGGGAATATGGAATAGCTTTGCCATAAAACACCACTGCTGCCAACAGCTCTGGAGCACTTGCAGAGGGACGGGGCAGGACAGTGTCTTGCTCTTCAAGGCTGTGCAATTCAACTGGGTTATAAGCCAAGGAAACGTAAATCTCCTACATAAAGGCTGTTCTAAGGCACATCATGCAGCATGTTTCTGTCTCTGCACCACACAGAGACATCTGCACCACTCTGTCATCAGGCCTCCTGCACACAGTAACACACCTTCTCCTGCCTCATGGAACACCAGCTTCCCATTCTGAGACAGGCAGAACGAGCCTCAACCCAAAACCTCCCACCCAAACAGCCCCTATGATGCCACACACAGCAATTTAATGTCACAGAGGCTGCTTCCCCAGGAACACATTGAACTGAGCAAACGTCTCCAATGCGCCTGTCACACCCAGGCACACGCACTGGTGACGGGAAGAGACTTACGAGACGTTTCAGTGCTGTTCGATGAGGCTATGATCGATGATGGGGCATTGACTCCATGTGCACATTGAGCTTCATCTCGTTATCAAGGATCTGTACAAGCTGCTGCATGGAAGGAAGGTGACCAGACTCCAGCTTAGACCACACTGGGACATCTAGACGGAACACATGAAGGGAGAAGAGCACCATTAACCCTGGGAGTGTCATGAAACACAGGGCTAGTGTCCACAGGGAACTGAGGAGCCCTAGGAAGCTGTGTGAGTTGGTACTGATTTATATGGAGCAAAACATCTGGATCAACAATGCTTCCAACCTCTGGCTATGCTGAGCCCCAGCCCAACCAGGACAACAGAGTGTCTAATGCTTCTGTTTAGAAGTGCATCCTATGGATGGAGAGGTACAAAATATCCACTGACATTCCTTTCAACCTGAAAAATCAGTACTGCTGTCCACTGGTACAGAAAATCTGGGAATAGCAATGGTTCCTTAGGATTCCAAGGCTGAAGCACACTACAGGACAGGGAAGGCATATAATTGGAGAGTTCACATCCCTAGCTGATCATTTCTGACTTAATGCACATCACACACAAAGAAGGAACAAAACAGTTACTCCAAAGGACCTTTAAGTTTTTACAGAGCTATTCTGACATCTGTATTAACTGCTATACAAGACTTCTATGATTTTCATCATTTATTGTGACAGATAACATCTGAAGATCCAAACAGCTGGCAACTTCCACATACCACATTTCCTCCCACCATCTCTCATTTTCCTTGCTCCGCAGCTTTCGTGTGTGTACGTGTGCAACAAGACATCCCATGAAACAAAGTCTCAGCTCACCATTCAAAGTGATTTCAAAAGCCCCGGTGGACATGCACTGGTTCTCAATCATGTTGCTCAGGAAGAAGACCATCATGCAGGCGTACACCTGGAAGGGAACAGAGACCCACACACAGCTCAGCCACATCAACCACACGTGCCTGTTCATTCTCAGGGAGCACTGGACATTCACAGGCGTCTCTGAACTCCCTGTGGGGAGGAACTGCTCAAGGAATGTTCCCCTCCACAGACACCTCCCTTCCATCCTTTTGCACAGATCATGCACCTTGCCTTCCCCAGGCAAGCCCTGAACCAGCCCTGGTTCAAACCAAGGTGAGGTACACACTCCAACACCACAGAACCTGGCACAGGGACAGTGGCAGTGCACAGCATCCAGCCTGGCTGGGCACGGCGTTGGAATGGAACTATTACAGCTTCTGGGCATTCACACTGGCCAGTGAGAGACCCAGGGCATGGGGCAGCCCAGTCCGAGGGTCTGTAAATCGCTTTAGTTTAGTGAAGTAATTCTGGAATAAGGTTACTCTAAATCAGAGTACGACACCCTGAATCTCCTGGCACCATCAGTACTGACTCACAGGGATATTCTCTCACAATGTCATGCCAGAGTCTGCTCTGCAAAACATCCACAATATTTCAACTTCATTTTTCTAAACACCATTTAATTGCTGCCTAATCTATTAGAAGTCTGATGGAAGCATCAACTGCAAAACAGTCATGAGACAGCAGAGAAGGGAAGCTACAATTTTAACACCAGCAGTACTGGCCTGAAATACTACTTTTGAGCCCTAAAAAATAATAAACTCTTCTATCATCTTTGTCAGCAATGTTAACCTCAGCTGTCCTTCTGCAGCAGTAGCAGCTTGGAAAGAGATGACAGAATCCCACCTGGGTCTGTCCAGAGCCTAAAGCACTGAGTAAGAATTGTGCTACTGCAAGGCTGCAGCGTATGAAAGATAAATTAGTCAGAACCATAAGGGACTCCCAGAGCACCCACAAAGAAGTAAAAGCATTATGTCCCTTACCTTGTTTTCTTGGCCCCACTGCCAGATGCTCGGAGCTTGCATGCCAAAGAAAGCGAATGGATCCTTGCCAACGATGATTAAGCCAATTAATACTAGTTTGAAGACAGACAGGAAGGATGCTATGTGCCTGTTGGAGACAACACACACCAGTGACTGAAAGGTTCAGTTTCTACTTCACCATACACAGCTGTAATTGACCTCACTACAAGCATCTTGACAGGGTACATTCAAACGTTTCAGGGGAAGTACAAAACTTTCCAAGTAAGTTTATCTCACTGTAAAAAACAGACTGTAAAAAACATCCCAAAAAACACATCAACAAAACAAAAAAAGCAACACACATTAACAACACCCCCAGCAAGGCACTGCTCTTGTATAGCACCCCAGAAAGACACCTTCTTGTATACCACACATGGATTCTCTTGTTCCTCAGCAGACCTCAAGTAAGAATTTACTTTCAACTTAAACATGTCTGAACTGGGAAATAGACTCAGTTTCTGAAAATGTTGTTCCATGTTACAGAGATACATTTAATTGATAGATTTGCTATAGAGCATTTCCCAGAGAGGCAGAACTCCCCACAGGCAGAGCCAGCTCACACAGGCACCGTGCCCTGCAGCCTCCATTACTGCAACCCTGACAGAAATTGGGCCAGCAAGCGCTCCAGGAGCCACCCCGGTAACTATGGCATCACTCTCAAGCGTGGGCACAGTGCTTTAAATAGCAAGAATAACACTATTTTCCTTTTGTCTTTTTCCCAATTTCTTTGGGCTTCCCCCCAGCTGCAGCTAAGGCCACCCTGGCAGTCTCACCCTGAGGTGAGCTCTCCATGACTCATATGTCAAAAATTAACTTTTCCCTCCTGTGTCCTTAACCTATTACAGGGATTTGTCACTAAGTGAGTAAGCCTGAGCAACAAATTGAATTTATGTCACAATACAGCATGAAGAAAAGCTGGGAAAATTCACTGTGGAAAAAAAAAAAACCAGTTACGTATTTTATTTTAGATTGGATACCACAGGCCTCATCATACACATATCCAGATGGTGTTATTTGTATGGAAAACTAAGGCAGTTATCTGAAAGGGAGAAAATCACTGAGTCTGCATATGATCACAATGGAAAACCCCCTTCAGTTTCCATTTTCATTATTATTTCAGTGTAAATGTGCATGTTCAACACCGGAAAGCAGACAGACAGTACTGCTGGCCATTTCTTACCTATAGATAGGTTGAGGAAGGTAGTTCTCCCCTTCGATTCGGATGTCTGGGTACCGCTGGCTGATGACCCGCATGTACTCCTCAAACACCCGCCTGTAGCCTCAGGAGACACTGCACACAGACAGGATTGTCACCACAGCTCGAGGGCTGCACGGTACAGCCACTGCTGAGCAGCACTCGCCCCATCATAACCCTTTCAGGTTACAATCACAGTTCTTATGCCACAGAGAAAAAACCATCTGCAGTGAAATTACACATCACAACCCCCAACAGGTGAGCCCTGATGTGACACGGGTTTGCTCCACATCCCAACACTGACTCTGGTAACACCCACTGGTCACCGAATCACTTGCTTTCCCTAGAAAAAACTGTTAGGGCTATGTTAGGAAGTCAACGTAAGCAGACCCTTGCTCTGTACCAAAAAACCCTCTTCACACAGGGTTTGTGTGAATCCCTCGCTGGTTACGCCGAAGTCCCCCTGTGTGACTGCCCAGACAGGCAATGTCGCTCCCAGCCACGCCTGTGTCAGCACGGCACGGGACCCGCAGGAGTTAAATATTCCCGAGCTGTTCTCCGCCTCGGCTTTCTGCAACCAGCTCTGTAGAAACTGCGGTGACGATCGCCGCCAAAGACCCCAAACCCAGCACTCTCCACCGAGCGCTCCTGCTATCCCTCAGAGACCTGCACGGCCCGGCCCGGGCTCTGCTCCGATCGCACCGGGCCCTGCCCGCCCCAGGCCCGGGGACGGGCGATCGGGGCCTGCTGGGGTTTTGTCCCCGCAAACAGACTTCGTGTGGGCCGGGGCCGCCTCAGCCCCGCTCGGAGCCGCTCACACGACCGGCAACACCCTCGCCATGGTGCAGAGGTGCCCGAGCGGCCCGACTGCAACCCGGGCACTGCACCAAAACACACACAGAACTGCAGCCTTTGCAAAAACATCGATCCCTCCCCAACGTCAGCCCGCGCCAGCACAACGCTACACGGGCCGTCAAAGGGCCCGAAAAGCGCGTTTTACGGCGGGCGGCCGCATTTTACAGGGTCCCACTGGCAGGGCCGCCGGCCTCTGCCGCCTCCCACGCCCCAGCCAGGCCCGGCGCCCCGGAAGCTCGCCCTTCGGGGGGCGGTTCCCCCACGGCGCCCGGCACCGCGGGCAGCCCCTCCAGGACGGTAAGAGCGAGCGAGCGGGGCCGCGGCAGCGCTGAGGGAGCGGAGGGAGAGAGAGAGGGGAAGACGATGGGCCGGCGGGCGCCGCCATCTTGGCCGCCGCCATCTTGGCGGGCGCCCCTCACCAGATCTGGAACTTGAGCAGCGGCCCGGTGGCGTAGGCCATGCGCAGCTTCTTCGCCGGCAGCCCGCCCTGCTCCGCCGAGGCGCCGCCGCCCGGCCCCGCCGCCAGCGCCGCCAGCAGCAGCAGCAGCAGCCGCAGCCCCGCCGCTCGCATCTCGCCGCCGCAGCCGAGGCTCCGTGCGCCGCCTCCCGCCGTCACGCGGGCACAGGGGGCGGGCCGCGCTGTCCGTGAGGGGAGGGCGGAAGGGCCCTCAGGGAGCCCCGGCCGTTAAACGGGCCCTGCAACAGAACAAACGCGCCTCTTTACTATTAAATGCTCTTTAATTTTATCTACATTCCGTTATTGCAGAAAGATCGCGTCTCTTTTTAAATATAATAAAGCTATCAAATGTTTTCATCGGCTTTCCTCCTCCCACCCGAACAAGGAAAACCAGTCTATGTTAGGCAATATGTTCCGGAAAAGGAGCATATTTCTGATTGGAACAGCAGCAGAACTGGCTGATGGATATTCAGTACTTGTTTACGGTTTCATAAGTACACAAATCTTTAGGAAAACTTTTTTAAAGGCAAATGTGCAGCAAATCTGTGGACTTTTGCATCCTTGGTCATTTGGTGAAACGTTTTACTCTGTTCAAGTTAATGACAAACTACATTTTGCATGAACTTCCTGTTAGCACCACACTGGAGCTTCAGCAAGTTTCAAACACCCAGTTCTAGATCTTCCAGTTCTTTAAGGAGAGCAGCTTCTTTCTGAATCTTCTCCACCTAGAACAAACAAAAAAGCATAAGATGTTACAGATACAGCTTATTATAAAATTAACCTTGAATTAACTGCACAGATCTTAACCATACCTGATTCTTCTCAAGCTGTTTGCCAGCAGCTGCCTGTTCTTTCAGCTGCTCAATTGCCTTTAGCTTCTGAAAAAAAAAATAAACCAAAAGCTATTCTAACACAAAATATTGAACCAAGAATAAAAAAAACTGTCTTGGAAGTTGTTGCACTCGCAATTGCCTGAGGCATCTGCAGGCAGATCTCTGTGGAAGGCACATTCCCTTTAAGCATCTCCAGATACTCAATCCAGAATTTCCAACCCACAACAAACATTTCTTTCAAGAACAAAACTTAGAGAACAGCAGCACTTCCTCCTCTCTGAAATGCACACCATTCACTGTCTTGTTGAAGGGCTGGATCCAAACTCAAAAATTACTCCATCACTATCCTTCTTCACACATTTTCTTCAGGAAGCCTGGAATGTTAATCCAGAAACAATAAAAAGCAGGAGGTCGCCAAGAGAAATCTGAGTTTTCTAGCCTGAACTAAACAATTTCTGTTCTGAAATTATTTAATCCAAGAATTCTCAAGACTGGCAGTAAACTTCACACTTGCACCACAAAGCCGACCACAAGGGCACAGTTCCCTTGTTGGACCCAGGACCCAACAACCACGGAGCCCACAAAGCTCCTGCCTGAGCATCACCACCTTTCAGTGCAACCTGCCCCTCAGCTGGGGACTGGCTGCCCCTCCACTGCATTCCCAGCTGGAGCCTGGAACTGCTCCCTGCAGCTGGCAGTGGTTCTGCACTGCCATCTCCGATGAGCCCTTCAGGAGCTCTGGCATGCGATGGCCTCCCCTGCTGCACATGCTGAGAAAGCAAAGGAAGTCGCCTACAAAGTCAGGACATCACCAGGGATGTAAATGCATCCTCCTGAGCCCAGCTCACCTTACCCTCACACTAGGTCTCAGAGACGTCTGTTGTCTGCTACAAAAAAAAAAAAAAAAAAAAATCCTTCACCTTTTTCAAATTCTTGATTTTCTTGTCCACGTCAGGATCTCCCGTGGTGGTGGCTGGCACAGCGTTCCGCGGGGTGTTCTGTGGTGCTGGGGCCTGGGCAGGGCCCTGGTTCGCATCAGCTTTGGCCTCCTGTAGACAGAAATACATGACCCAGAAAATGCATTTGATTGCAAAGAGATCGAAAAATGTCTTTCATCACATTAAGGCATCCATTTAATATTTCTTCTTTCGCTAGTTTGCTGGTGTATTCCAAAATGTGTGCATGACTTGCTCTGATATACTGCATTACCTCTGGATCTCTTTCCATGGACAAAGGCTTATCTGGAACAACTGACATGCTGTTTCTTGTTGAATTTCTCCTTCCTCAAGACACCAACCATATATACAGCACATGTCAGTAAGGGTGACACGATAAACACATATACAAATATTTTATAAAGCAGACTGGGTCACTGTCTCTGAAGCAAAAGAAAGGGCTCAAAACCAGTGCAGGAAATTTAAAAAAATCTTATTTAAAGAAATTTTTGTTTCAGAGGTTTGTAGAAATTGGATGGCTAATACCAAAAGCTGACTTTTATCTAGCTAGTCAAAAAATAGCAAGTCAAGGGGTGACAAACAGCCTGTCTCTGGTCTGCCTTGAAAACATGCCTCAGCCCTGTCCTGCTGGGGACACATCAGAGCACCCACCTGACACCAAAACACACTCTGCAGAAGGTGACAAGCCAGAATTACTTTGTCTCCACACTGATTTCAGCTAACATTCACAGCAACTTCCCAAAGCTGTTACTTTAAGTCATGCTTTAATCTGGTTGAACTCTGCTGCCCTCCCCACACCCCAGCACACGCGAGACGTTTGGAGGGCTCTCTGTGCACAGGTCACTGCTCTGAGACTGACCAGTGCCCTTTGGGAAAACCAATTAACTAACTAACATTATCCTTGAAAGAACAACTTCTGGAGTACCTGTTTAGCAGCTTTCTTTGCTTCATGTTTCCTCTGATTTTTGAGAGCTGTTTTAGACAGTGGCTTATCACCACCTCCTAAAGGGGGTTTCATGTTCTGGGGTGGCTCGTCCTCGTGCTGCAGGATATGCAAAATAAAGTTAAGAACCTGTATTCCAAGTTGGCACAGAAAACCCAAAACCTACCTAAGACAATATCATATGCAAAGATGAACAAGAAAGGAAGAAGGAAAACCAAAGAAAGGAAGGGGGGAATAAAAGTATGCATTCCTTGGAGTAGCCAAAGACTGTGATAAGGGTTTCAAACTCATCCACTCAATTTTAGAGGCACTACCCTGTGCATCCTAAAAATTTCATCAATTTCTGTTAAAATAACAAAATCATAATTTTTTTCTATCTTGAGGGGAAATAAAATCCCAAAGGAATAACCCAGCACAAAGTGACTGGAGCTTGGCATTTTGCTGTTGTTGACAGCTTTTTGACTCAAAACTCCTGGTTACCAGAGAGGAAGGCTGGGTGCTGGGAAGGGAGACGGAGGATTTCTCAGGGACCATTTTTAAGATAACACTTAACTGTGGTGCTGTATTGTTTGAATGCATACAAAACTTTTTGCCCATAAGTAAACAGACTTATTTTTTTAACGTGTCTTCTCCCTACTCCCTCTGCTCGTGGACGGTTTGTGTGCACAGCTAACAGACTGCTTGCAGGCCTAGTCTCCTTCAAAAGCATCAGGCTCAAAATCCAAGCTCTCAGCCTACTTTGAAAACCTGCAGAGAGGAAACTAATTAGACAAGTAGGTCACTGTACTGAAGGTGTTTAAGCTGCAGCTGACTTTCTAATGATCCAATCTCTTTCTAGCAAACAAAGTTACCTTAGGAAAAAAAAAGAAAAAAGAGTGGCTATTGGGAAGTCAGTCAACCCCCAGGCTGGCTGGGCTCAGACTGGTGAGTTAGGTCACCCCAATCAAGAGGCTTCTGTCCTAACCAGAGCAGCCAATTTCACAGCAAACCACACGTGCAGTTTAGTATTCTAGTGCACACTGCAGAGAGCATTATTAAAGTCTGCAAAGGCTTTATGACAGGACAGTATTTTGGCCAAAGAAAGGGGAGTTTTCTAGCACACCTTGCAAACCATGAGGAAAGTGCCAAAGAGGGTTATCCAAACCCCTCCAAACCCCCTCAGTGCTGCTGTCAGTCCAGCTACTCTCCTCCAAAACACACACATACGTGAGGCCAAGCCCCAAACAAAGCCATGAGACACAACACTTCAGTTCCCACAGAACACTGCTACTCACCAGCTTGGAGCTGGTCACGGGCTTGTTCCTCAGGGCAGGAGGTCTGTACGCCTGTGCAGGCTTCGGCTCAGCACTGGGCACGTCGCTGG
Source organism: Pyrocephalus nanus (assembly GCA_038380795.1). NCBI lineage: Eukaryota > Metazoa > Chordata > Aves > Passeriformes > Tyrannidae > Pyrocephalus > Pyrocephalus nanus. Next base: position 416,192 of record CM076270.1, on the reverse strand, counting down.
GAACCGCCTGGTACTTCACTGCTCTCTCTGGGAACACCCCCTCAGGGAAGGGCTGCCAGGACACCTGCCACATCTCCTCGTTGGCTGGGACCTCGTGGGCGTGCAGCACAGAGCCCGTGTAGTGCCATATCTTGTACCCGTTGCTGACCCGCAGCCGGGGAGCACACGTGGCTGTCACAATGTGCTCCCCGTCGGGACACCACGCGAAGTACGTGGAATCTGAGGCCACGGGTTTGGAAATGAGTTTGTAGTTTTTAACATCCCACACTTCCATCTGTCCCCTGAGGTTCCCAAACCCCGCCAGCACCAGGATGTGTCCGTGGGGGCTGTAGTAGGCAGCATTGCGAGGCCCAGTGCCAAAATCAAACACAGGGTCACACTTCAGGTTAAAAATTGTGGCTTTGGCAGGCATGAAACCATACACGGCACAGAACTCGACAGAATTGGGGCTCCAGGAAACATCGTAAATAGGGCCATTTTTTGCTGAAGGAAAAAGAAAAACAGGCAACTGTTGGGACATTATATTTTTTCAGTGCAAGCCAAAATAAAATCCATAGCGATTCTTCATGCTTTGCTAAAATGCTGAGATCCAATTACTGACAGTGAAAATTAATTCTGCTAACAACAGAGGGAGAAACAGCCTTTTATCTTCTCGTAACTTTAGTTACGTTTTGCAACAATAACTGCAGCAATTCCAAATTACCTCTGTGGGGTCAGCACCAGCACTTTTACAGTAAGCATAGCTTGTCATGTAAAAAAAATCCTTTATTTTTTTTTCCTCGTTACTCAAGTATGACCTCAGGACCTTCTCAAACTGTCCCACTGGAAACCTGCAAAAACAGGAGTTTTATACCAGCTGGATAATAGTTCCTCTTTTTTCAGTCTAAGAAATATTGTGTAGCTCAGCTTTGTAGTGGTAATAGTAACCTAAGTTATCTTTGGACAATGCCCATGCACAGGATTTTATAAACCAGATTTTAATGTGAGTGAGGACACAGAAATGGTTTCACACATAATGATCAAACCTTGGTACTGTTAGAAGATATTCTATGGGTTGGAACATTAGGAGATACTGAAGAATGATGAATTAGTGATGAAAATTTGCATAAAATATCCAGGGATAAATGCAAACCACAGGCCATTATAACTTTTCCTAATCTGGATATCTTTACCTATAGTTCAGATAAATGCCAAATACACCAGAGTCGACCCAAAATCTGAAACTGAGTTACATGGTTCATTCCTGTTGTCACTCTTAAGTCTCATTATCTTTAGAAAGGAGGGTGTATAATCACACTGTGTGTCCCCCTTCAAAACCTTTTCAGTGACATTTAACCCAGTGCAGCTCAGAGACAGAGGTGTGGCAGGAAATGACATCTGGTGACAGCAGCAGCTGTAGAGATGAGGGCAACTATGTGGGCTCCACAGCTCAGGCAGAGCCTGCAGCAGCAGCACGTCTTAGTCGGAAACCAAAGCCCTCTGCAAATGCCAGTGTGAAAAACAGCTTCAAAACTGGACCTTCAAAAGCAACCAGAAGTTCAGTCCCACAGGGAATGAGGCACCACTGACTCCGAATATATCAAAGCTAAGATAATTTAGCAATTAAAAAAAACTCCAAACCACAAACCCCAACATCTTACTCCAGATAAAAACAAACCAAACCAAAACCAAAACTGGTGAAGGATTTTTTGCTAAAAGCACTTGGTTTTGTTTCTGAGGATCCCTGTGCTGCACTAGACCCCCTGTCCCAGCAGGCCGGGTACTCACGCAGCTGCACGACGGCGCTCTCCCCGTTGGCCGCCAGGTAGTGCAGGGTCTGCTCCCCGTAGTACGACGCCCCCGTTTTGTCCACCTCGGTGCTGGCCACCACCAGCACGGCCGTGGCTGGGGAACAGACACAGTCAGTGCAGCTCATCTGCTGAAACCACAGCAGCCCCTGCACAACCCACCCTGCTAACACTGCACTGGACAAGGGGGAACCGAGCTGCTGGCAATTCTAGCTGGTTCCTTGTGTAGCAGTGCTGGTATCTTTCTCTTCTGAACTCAGTTTGTCCTCATGTTAACCCAAATGGCCCAGATGAAAAATGTAAGCTTGACCTATCCATTCACTGTTGGATCACAAACCAGTGAACGTACTTTGCAGCCATAAAAAAAAATATTTCTAAGGTAGAAACCAAACCTCCTGATCAGCCCTTGAATAACACGTTCCACCAACAGCTGCTGTAGGCACTGTTACCCAAAGCCACGTGCTCATGCATGGTTCCCACATGTGTGTAACACCTTCCCTGTATTACAAACTACGCAGGTTGAAGTAAAGTGGTTTTTACAAAGTTACTCTGAAACAGCTGGTTGATAACAAACAGCAAAGCACAGAGCCCTGTCAGCTCATTCCAGCTGTGACATGTCTGCATATGTACAATTCTACAGATTAAGATTACACCAGAGCATAAACTTGTCTTATATTTACAGTTTAAATACACTATTGACACAGAATGCAAATTTATATAGGAATTTGCTATTCAACTGCAAGATTTACCAGCATGTATAGAATACTCTCAGTTACAACATACAAATCGTGACAGTCACAGGAAAGTGCTGAGCACTTCAGGGTGTGCAGAACTGCATCTTTAACACTGTGCTGGCATTAATGGCTGTCCCCGGGGTTTATCTGCACATGCAAATTAAATGCAAACCCCACACAGTAAACAATCCCAAATGGGCTGAATATAAAAGCTGCAGTGCACAGCTGCTGTACCTTTCTTGTTCCACAGCATTGTCACCCTGTCAGCCTTGAAGAAGCTCTTGTTGGCGAGTGCCGACTGCGGGCCCCCGAAGTTGGGGTACTGGTAGAGCCGCACGAAGGACGGGGCGCCTTTGCTGCCTGGGACGTACACAGCGACCTGCAACAGCCACAAGAGTCCACTGCAGCTTACAGCCTCGCCAGCACAGGCCACAGGTACTACCACTGTGTTGTACTAACATCACAGTCTTTTTTTTTTTTCTTAAGAAAACCAAGAAAAAGATTGGAAATGGGATCAGAAGTACCTTGGTTGGCTGTGCTCCTGGGGACAACACAAAATCACTGACTTTCTGTAAATGCAGCTTATTTGCAATGGTGTCTGCCAAGAGAAAGGCCACAGATGTGTGATGTTAATGATAAAGTGCATTACCTGGATGACCCAACCACATCCTTCTATGGGCTTGTACCCTGCATAACACAGATCAGTAAGGATAAACATAAAGGATTTCTTTACTAGGCAAACAACCATTACTTTCCCATTTCATTACAGTTTTATTTACAAAACCAACTGGAACTAAGCCTAGGCCTAAAGCCCGGTATTTAGAATTTGGAAACAGCACAGGAAGCCTGCAAACCCCAAGTGAACACTTGTGCTTAAAGCAGGTGTTCTTCACTTTATCTGTGCTGGCTTCAGTCACATCCAGGGAACATGTTCCATTGCAGAGACAGGTGCTCTCCCCTCACACCTTCCCCACAGGAAGCACTCAGAGACCTGTTCTTGGCTGAATTCTGCCCCTTTCCACAAACAACTGCTGGGAACACCAGCACCCCACAGCCTCACTACAGCCAGGAATGTGCACTGCCAGCAGACCTCCTGCTGGGGCTGACATTCCCTGCTTCCCACAGCTTCACTAACATCAGCAGGGCTATTTCTCGGGAAACTGTATCTCTTAGAGCTGTAATTCTTGTATCAGCTTTACATTTAAAACACAGAACACAAGACCAAAACTACACACTGTTCTCTCCTCAGTTTTCTTTAATTCCTTTACAGCTTTCTTCTAATTAATTTTTAACCCCCTGCTTTTTTCTTCCCTGTTCCCTTTCTAACTTCTATTGACTCCAAATATTCTACCACCAGTATTAAAACTCCTTGGTAAAAATTTTCAGGCTTCGCTACTTCATATTTGTCATTGAGACAAAATTTTTAACAAGCCATTTTTTAACAGCTTATTGACAGAACACACTGAACCCAAAGAAGTATATTCTCTACTGACAATTTCCTGAATCTCGTTACATGAGAAAGAATATAGAATCAAGCCTCTTGAACTAAAAATCAGATTAATTTCATACCACATAAGCCAGTGAAAACACACTTCAATAAAGCATAACGATTCTGAATTCCAAATTCAAATAGAATGTAGGCAATATTTAAATCATAAAGCAAGCAAAAGAAGAAACAAGGGAAAACTTGAAAAAGAAAACCACCACCCAAAAGAAGCAGGATTTACAGAATGAATGAAATATAGAGAAATACTTGCGTACTGAAGTTGTTGTTTTCAAAGAAGTGCACTTCATTGTTCACATTCCTGGCACAAATGCTTTCATCATCTGCCCAGCAAGGACACCTGCAATTGAAAGGAAAAGTCAGAAACACCGAATGATGCTCGTCTTTAGCACTCCAGGACTGTTTTTCCCCTCCCTTTTTTAAAGCCCAGCAAGTTCTAACATCATACATTTCATATGGAAAAATGACATCTGCATAGCAAAAAATATGCAAGTGGACTTATTTATTGCCTGCCCATCTTTGCCTGCGGTGCAAAAGGAGGGTGAATTACCAATGAGCCATACACCAACACTCACAAGCACAGGCTGGCCTTTAGCCAGCAGCAGGCACTGGTGTAAAAGCCAACACTGCAAAACCAGCTCCATTTACCTGAATCAGATTTTGGAAACTGAATTTCTTTGCAAACAATTAGCATCTGGAAGGGTTATTTACCAGTTCTGCATCTTTTTCTGGATGAAGGACTTTAAGCATTTTCCTGTTCTCAGATCGTGGAGCTGCAGGTTGGGCGGCCCCGCCGTGCCATCCTTCCCAGCTGCAAGAAAACACGGTGGTCTGTGGGGGTTAACCCTGCTTCACCAGGACATCCCACCTCACTGCTCCTCAAACACCCACCCATGCACCAACTTCCAACAAGCAGCATCCTGCCCCAAGGGGCCAAACCCACAGCTGCTGATTGCTGCACCTATTAACCTCAGTCTTGGAGTTGTAGGGTTTCTACTCCCCACTGCAGGGCTGGGGTCAACAACACCTGCACAGCTCTTTAATGGTTGTTTTTTAACCAAAATCAAAAACCATCCTCATGGCAAACAATGGAGGCATGTTCTCCACTCTTACATTTTGCTTTCACGGGAGTGCCATGATTTTGTCCATCCCATGGAAGTCACAGCTTTCTCTGCAAGACAGGCAAAATAGTTCTGCTGCTTTTAAACTCTCTGTGCCCTCTTCCTTACCCCAGATACCAGAGCCTGCCTATGGCTGGCTGTGATTCAAGACAGACCCTGTCTGCAGAAGCAGACAGCTTCTGCTGCTTTCTCTCATCCTACAGCCTGTCTCAGGCCACCTCCCAAGGCCCAGCCCTCACCCAGCATTTGCACTGTCTGCTTCAGACACACTGCTCACACAGGACTGGGGCTCTCTGAGTCAGGGACCTGTATCCTTGCGGAGGCAGGAGAGGGAATAAAACCCTGGACAGGGACAACACTTCAGGCACTGCACCCAGAGGAGGACACAGCTCCTGCAGGAAGGTGTCTGATGTGCCCTGTCTGCACAGGAACACGATCTGCCTGCACAGACATTGCCCACACACTGCACCAGGACCAGCTCTCGGTGCCTGGAAACACAGGATTCACTCAGAGTGACTTCAGCACGTGCCCTGTGATTCAGTGTTTCTAGGATAGCATCCCTCACTCCACCACCATGTCCCTGATTACCCACAGACCCTTCATGCACTTTCTGTACTGCTCATGGAGCCAATGAATGTCCCACAGAGATGAGTCAGGTCCTGGAGGGGCTGCCAGCCCACGTCAGACCTGCACATCCACCAGGAGCCTGCCCAGCTGCTACCATACTCACCTGCATAGGCCTGCCACGTGGCCAGGACATTATTCTTTGGAGAGAATTCAAGGCAAACTGCCTTGGGGAGATCAAAGGAACGCAGTAACTCAGCTCTGGTGACATTAACAACGTTTACTCTGGAACCAAAAGATGCTATTTCAATAAAACATGCTTACAGTAGTTCATTAATTGCTAGTGTGCTAAGTGCTAGAGAACTGTTTGTGTATTTGACTCTCCTAGATCTGTCCCAAATTTAGCCAATGGAACACAATTAGAAAAGGAGAGTGAACTCTAAAATGCACCTGGTCTATCAAAAGGAATCTTGTGATGTTGGTACATAAGGTGCACAGAGTCTTTACTTCCTGTGGACTTTACTAATCAATTCATCCAGAAAACAGGCACTGGGAGCTATGAACAAAAAATAAAGCATCTCTAGATTACACTGGAATGGGTGCATTATACACAGTAGAACACCAAATATTTCATCTGAGTCAGGAAACAAAGCCACTACTGTGAAGAATGCAAAAATAAACTGCATTTAAAACGTGCATGCAAATACTTGCACTAACAGCAACTGCCTTTACACGGGAAAGAGTCACAGGGCATAACTGATCCACTTTATTTCATACAAACTAAAGATTAAGAACATAAAATGCACCCACTTTTCTCCACTGCACCAGGCAAAGAGAGAGCCATCCTTGCTAAAAGCAACAGCTTTGCAATTTTTTCCAGAGTCCCTAAAGAAATAAGAAATGTACATGAGTATCAGTAGTACCCAAGTGAAGATCTTTTAACAAAACCAAAAAGCAGCACCCCTGAGGAGCCCTGCAGTCTCTGCTGCCCCTGTTCAGGGACTGTCACCTGGCAGCGGCACCTCAGGCAAGCACAAAGCCTCTAAAACCATCAATTCCCTGAATCAGTCACAGCAAGAAATAATTCACTTATATTTACACATTTTCCAATTCTTCTGCTTTTTACAAAACTCTTTCTTTTGCACAAAAGCTCAGAGCCAGTGCCCACAGTACCTCTGGAACGCCGAGCTCTCTGTGAAGCTGGGGGGCCCATTCACCATGTACAGTCCTTCGGACCCTCGCACTGAAATGGAAACAAGGAACTCATTTCAAATTGTCCAAAGCAGAAGTTGTGCTAAGTTGTGAACCCTAAGACAGGCACACTGGTTCCCCTGCTCGCTGTAAGGACACCCAGGATGGGAGGTGTGCCTGGAGCCCCCAGCCCAGCCCCTGGGATGGGGACCCAGAGCCTTGGGCAGCTCACGCCCCCACCTTGCAGCAAAGCATTTTTTTTCATGTTTGAATGCAATTTCCCGGAGTTCAGGCCCTGACAGACCCCAAGGGGGCCTTTTAACACACCCTAAATACAGCCTACAAGCTGCATACTCCTGCCTGCAGCCTCTTCTCCAGCTCTGCCATCAGGGCACCCATCGAGATCCAGATTTACAACAGGTTACAGACAGCACCGAGCAGCCCAAAATCCACCCGACCCACGCGAGGCCAAACACGGTTTTTAAGGCTTAGAAACACAGGGAAGGAAAATACATCTCTCTGCTGTCAGGAACGGCTGAACAGGGAGAGTCTCAGAAGGAAAAGGGCTCTTAAGAGCCCTCGCACAGACCGAGTTCCGCGAACGCCACCCGGGAACCGCGCGAGAATCCCCCCGCGCCTGAAGGGCGAACCCCGGACACGCTGCCCCGGGAGCTCCCGTGGGGTGCCGGGCTGAGAGGCGGCACCCCCGGAGAGGGCCCGGCGAGCCCTGTCCGGCCCTGGGAGCGGCCCCGCCAAGGGCGCCAGGGCCGAGCTCAGTCACACAGAGGAGGGGACGGGCGATGGGGACGGGGGACAGGCGATGGGCAGCGGCGGGCCCGGCCGGACGCACCTGCGAGCAGCGGCGTGGGCGGCGCCATCTTGGCGCGGCGGTGGCGGCGGTTCCGCTTCCGGATCAGCGGCGCGCGGCAGCCGCAGCGCGCGCCACGTTGCGCGGGCGGGGCGGGGCTGCGGCGCGTGCGCGGGTTGGCGCGCGCGGCCCCGCCCCCGGCGCGCTCCCGGCGTGCGGCGCGCGCGGTGCTGACGCGGCAGCGGCGGCCGGGCCGGACCGGGCCGGGCTGAGCCGAACCGAGCCGAGCTGAGCCGAGCCGAGCCGAACCGAACCGGGTCGGGGTGAGCCGAACCGGGCCGAGTTGAGCCGAGCTGAGCCTGACTGAGCCGAACCGGGCCGGGCCAAGCTGAGCCGAGCTGAGCTGAGCTGGTCCGGACCGGGCTGAGCCGAGCTGGGTCGAACCGGGCCGGGCTGAGCGGAGCCGAACTGAGCTGAGCCGGGCCGAGCCGAGCCGCCATGGTGGCCAAGCAGCGCATCCGCATGGCCAACGAGAAGCACAGCAAGAACATCACCCAGCGCGGCAACGTCGCCAAGACCTCGGTGCGCGGGGCCGGGCTGAGCGGGCGGGCGGGGGGCGGCGGGGCCGGGGGGGCCGCGCTGACCGGTGCTGTGCCCGCAGAGAACGGCCCCGGAGGAGAAGGCGTCGGTCGGGCCCTGGCTGCTGGCGCTGTTCATCTTCGTGGTCTGCGGATCAGGTGAGCGGCCGCTGGCCCCGCTGGCGGTTCGGGGCGCTCCTGGGGCCCGGTGGCGTTCGGGCCCCCCGAGCTCCCTTCTCCGCTCTCTTGCAGCCATCTTCCAGATCATCCAGAGCATCCGGATGGGCATGTGAGGGGCCAGGGCCGGGCCATGGCCCGCCGGCCCCGGCCGCCGCAGCACTGCCGAGGAGCGGCCGTGTCGCATTCCAGGTCCCTTCACCAGTCATTCCGAGTTTTCTAGCCCGTGCCACAGTGCCTTGAACAGCACCACATGTATAAAGCAATAAAAATCTGTTGTTGATCTACAATCGTGGACCTACTTATTCGCTGAAGATCCAGCCTGGTGTCTCGCACGCGGAGCTGTAACACGACGTAGGTCCATAGGAACTGGCATCTTGTGAACACTGGTGCCAGACCGGTGTCACTCTCTGTATAGCTGGAAATGGTTTCATTTGACGCTGGAAGCCGGGATGTTTGCAGTGGCTGGAGCCCGACTGTGCAGCATGTTCCCGAGGAGCCCCGCCGTGCGTCGCCCGTGTGCGCAGGGAGGCCCCACTGCAGCATGTGGCAGTGCTGTCCTCGCGGCCTCATCTCTGTAGCTTTGCCCTAACCCACGCCAAGCGCTTGTCTGTATGGGGGCACCGGGGTTCCTGGGGGACTGGCACGGCTGGGCAGCACCTGCTCCTGACAGGACTCGGTGCCGGAGCGTCACGGACTGTGGAGCTCCCGGGGCCTCTCCCAGCTGTGCCTGTGCTGTAAATACTCCTTGGACAACTTTCAACAAGTGCTGATAGTTTTAAATTTGACAATGTTGTGTGGGAATGTTTGGTGCAGGTGGGGGGACCCTGTTCCCCCCCCCGCCCACAGTTCTGCTTCTATGTGCAGCCCCTGTGGAGTGTGGTGTGTCTTGCAATATATATTTAATCCTATTTAAGGTAAAACCTGCTTTCAACTCGATTTCTTCTAACAATGGATCCAGTACTGAACTGCTTCCCTACGGATGATCACAGTTCCTTCTTCTGTAGACAACTGTAACTTGAGGTCACATGGAAAATGCTGCTCTTGATCATATTTCCCTGCTGATGGCCCCAACTCCTGCTCTCTGTGGTGACAAAGGTGGTGGGAATTGCTCTGCTGGTGCACGCGGTTGCTAAAGGAACTTTCCTTTTTCCAGGTTTCTTAGCAGAAGACAAATTCAAAGTCTGATTATGCTAGAAGTAATAGAAATCAAATCTGTCGAGGTTAATGAAATGCCTGTTAGCTGTGAAGGAGCAGATCTTTTGTACGTGTTGTATTCCCATATGGAATCATGGGGACTGGTGTAAGCCAGCACAGCCAGGGGCGTGCCCAGCCTGGCCACCAGGGACCGTGGGCTGGGACACTCGTGTGCTGTGAGCGGGGAAAATCTGTATAATCGCTGATTTTAAATAAAGTTCTTTCCAAATGCAAGCCGTGTTCTCTTGAGGTTGGTAAAGTGAGGCTGTGCTGGGTGTTGAAATTCGGCTGCTTCACATCAAGCACAGGTTCATTGGCTGTTCACTGAGGATCCCCCGTGCCATGGGGCGTTCCCGTCTCTTCTGTCCGGGCTGGAGTTGTGGGGGCTCTGGCCTCACCAGGGTGCTGCTGCCCCTCTCCCCACAGGGGTTCAGCAGGTGGCTGTTGTCTCTCTGGTCCCTAGGAATGCTGCAGAGGCCTCAGGGGTCTGACAGGTTCCTGCTGCTGCTGCAGGAGCTGTTCGGGGGCCTTAGGGACTGCAATATCCAGGGTGGTTTGTACAAATTCCTTCTTCAAAGTTCAGGAGAAGTCTTGCTTCAGTGCAAGCACCAGACACAGGGGTGCATGCGGTGCTGTGCCCTGCGCTGGCTCTTGGCCCTGGGCAGCCAAAGCTGGAGCGGAGGCTGCACTGGGGGTCTCCAGAGAGGCTCCTGGCCCCAGCTGTGCTCTGGCTCCATATGCCCAAGTACAAATGCAGCAAAGCACCACGCTTCTTTCTTCTCAGAAACCTGCGAGAGAGAGCAACAGCCGGTTTATTTGCCCTGGTGAGATGCCAGTTCTCATTTGCAGGCACTGGCAGCTGAGTTGTTGCCAGCGCTAAGGGCCGTGTGAGGCGGGGCTGCATTTGCAGACACGGGCGGGTTCTTCAGCAGAGCTGAGCTGGCTGAGGTGATGTCATTAACCACTGTTACCTCAAATCTTGCGTTTTGTTTTCCTGTGAAGCCTTCTCGGGGCTGTCTGCACGACTCCGCTTCAGTATCACAGCAGGGCTGGCACACGCTTTGCCTCCCCTGTGCCCTGCCAGGCCCTGCGGCCGCTCCGTGCCCGGAGTCTCGGCTGCGGCTCCTTCCATGCGGCCCCAGGGCAAGGCCGGGCCCTTCGGAATGACATCCACTGACAGAGCCGCCCCTGTGAGCGACACCGGCCCCGACACCGCCCGGCCGCGGGCACAGGGCACGGGGGGCCCACAGGGCCACACGCTGTCCGAGCACAGCCGTGCGCGGGCCACACACCCCAGGGCTCGGGAGCGGCCCCACAGGGCACAGCAGGGCCAAGGAGCGACAGGGAACCGGCCCGGGGGGGCGGCGTGACCGGCGGCTCGCACAGAGACCCCCGGGAACGGCCCTGAGAGCGCGGCCCCACAGCCCCGGCCCACCACGGCTGCCCGGCACCGCCCCACAGACCCGTCCCACAGTCTCACGGCACCGCCCCACAGGCCCACGGCACCGCCCCACGGCACCGCCCCACGGCACCGCCCCACAGACCCGCCCCACACACGGCACCGCCCCACAGGCCCACGGCACCGCCCCATAGACCCGCCCCACAGTTCCACGGCACCGCCCCACACACCGCACCGCCCCACAGACCCGCCCCACAGTCTCACGGCACCGCCCCACAGGCCCGTCCCACAGCCCCACGGCACCGCCCCACAGGCCCACGGCACCGCCCCATAGACCCGCCCTACAGTTCCACGGCACCGCCCCACACACGGCACCGCCCCACAGTTCCACGGCACCGCCCCACAGCCCCGCCCCACACACGGCACCGCCCCACAGCCCCGCCCCACACACGGCACCGCCCCACAGCCCCGCCCCACAGCACCACAATCCCAGTCCCACAATCCCACAGCGCCGCCCCGCGGCCCCTCTGAGCTCCGGCCGGAGTGGCGCGGGGGCTCCGGGAGGGCCGCTCTGTGCTGGCCAAACCCTACAGGAGCAGAGCAGAGCAAAGAAAGGTTTTCTGACAGCATGCGTTCAATTTTTCTTCATCTTCTACTTTCAGATTTCCTAAAGGGTTTTTGCTTGTGGAGCAAGCGCCTCTGCAGCCCCTGCGTGAGGGGTGAGCCCCTGGGCCTTGGCACACCCCACACCCTCGGGGGAAGCAGAGCACGGCCCTGCCCGGGCCCCGGGAAGGTTGAGGGGCTCGGGGCTGTCCTCACAGGCTCTCGGCAGAACTCTGACTACTTCAGTCACGGTTCAAACAGGGGTCAAATGGACAGGTACAGTGTTCCTTCCATAAAAGTTTTAATCAACTACTTACCTGAGGGACTCCTATTCTGAGACGTCCCCAAAATTGTCCCTTTTTACTTCTTTAACAGCATCCTCCTCAGGTACAGCTGCAGCTAGGCACTGATGGCACTGGAGGGGGAACACACGGAGCTCCAATACACTCTGTGAGTAAAGCCCTCATTGCACCGAGGACTCCCAGAAGCGCTCCCAGCAGGCAGAGCACCCACCCACACCTGCTGGAAGATCATTTTAGTGTTACTTCAGCAAGAACTTTTCAATACACGCACAGCTCACTGTAGCTGTGCTGAGCTGATCCTTACCAGGAAGGGCAGACGCAGCTGCTCCCAGGACAGACACCTTCTCTGAGTCCATGAAAACCTGCAGTTTCCAGTGTTGCTTCTGGTTTACCTGAGATAAAAACCTGAGCAGTTAGACACACACAAGGCTCAGGTACTGAAGCAGAGCTTCCCAGCAGTGACCAGCAGAGCCAGGTGTTAATTTACAGCTATTACTGCAAACCCAAACCCAAGAGGGCCACTGACAGCTGATGCTTCTCCTTCACCAGTCTGTTGCAAAAGAAGCAGTGGTAACCCTGGCACTGGTCTGTTAGGCAACATCAGAGAGGCAGTTTCTCCATTTTCTTCAGAAGAAAGTGCTACTGAATTTAGTTACATTGCAACAACACCTACAGCCAAGAACTTCAACAAAACTGCAGTTTAATTTCAGAAAATGTGTTAAAATATATATATATTTGTACATCAATTTGACACACTGTGTTAGTTTACACAAATGATGGTCTTTCTTGAAACTGTATTTATGAAATGTACATTTTTAATTTAAATACTCAGTATACACTGCACTTAATCTGCATGTTGCATTTATTAAATACATTAAAATCTGCAATGTAACAAAACGTTTTCTGCATACGAAATTCAAAACACCATTTTAAATGAACAAAAGATGGCTCACTTCATTTATTTGTTTTAACAACTAGTGCCTAGCACACTAGCTCAGCTCCACCAACACCAGCTGTTCTTTCTCTTTATTGACATTGTTCACAGACTAGTACATATTACACTAAGAGTGCTGGATAAAAACATGAGGTACGAAAGTGGTTCAAAGATTACAGGTCATGCAGATCATGCGAGACAGCAAAGAAAGTCGTGAATGAGAAAACACTAAATAAAAATACATAGAGAATGTGCATTATAAAATAAAAAAACAAAACAAAACAAACAAAAAAACCTCAATTACACAGCTTTGCTTCTTTGGTTACAAAGTAGGTTGAACAATTTCACAGCTTTTTATTCCCACCCAAAAAAAAAAACCAAACCAAAAACGAAATGTCAAAAAGCAGAGGAATCGTGGCCCTTTCTCTCTATTAGAAAGTAGAAACAGAAATGAGCAAAGTTTTCTTCATCAAAATAGCCCATCACTTATTTATTATATCACAAGGACTGGTGACTACCTGTACAGATGCACTACGGTCTTCATACTTACACTCTATACAAAATTTACATTCAAGCTGGATCTTTACTACCGTAAATAAATACCAAAGGTCAATTGCCATTAGTGTTAGAAATATGCCAGGGTTCTTTGTTCAATTATTGCCTAGACATTGTATCTATTAACGCAATCCCATCTATCATTTTACCCATACAGACATTTATTTAAAAAAAAAAAAATTTAAAAAGTTCTGTGACATTGTTCATGTACATTATGAAAATAGCAGCCCTGTAATAAATAAAACAAATAAATGAAACTAACGTAGGCAAATGTTACTTATATGAAAAGAACAGTGGCTCTGAAGAGGAATTGTTGCTCCTTACCAGACAGCAAGGCTCAAAGCAACCCAGGGGCAATGGGAACCTTGGAGAGCCCCCCAAGCTCTGACAGCCCTCCCTCCCTCCCTCCCTCCCGCAGCTCAGGGAGGATCCGGGCTCAGGGACTCCCCTGGACCTCCCGCACTCAGCAGGGCCCGGGGGCCAGTGCCGGGGGTGATTGTCTAATACTGCAAAGGCCAAACACAGACAAGCGGCTGCTCTCGCTGGCTGAGGCGCCGGTGGCACTGGGGCTCACGCGGAGGACACGTTGGGCTGCGGCGGCTGCGCGGGCGGCGGGGGCTGCGCCGCGGAGGTGCTGCTGGGGGGGCCCTGCTGGCTGGAGAGCTGGGATAACTGATCGTTGTTGGACAGGGATTTCAACAGTGCGTTTTCTCGTTCAAGTAAAGAGTTTCTTTCCACTAATTCCTTTATTTGTTCCTTCAGGACTTCCACTTCTTCTCTCACTGCGTACATCAAATGGCTTTTCACAAGATCCTGCAGAGAACAAGCGGACAGTTACATCAAGGGAAAGAACGGTTTCCTTCACCCCAGCCCCAGAATTTACTGTTACTGCTTTCACTGCAGTAAGCCTGGAAAAAACAAAGCACTGTCCCTAAAAATATATATGAATAAATCAGCCTTCAAGCACAAACGACCCAGCCCTTTTGTTCCCTTGAAGTGGCCCTGACATCAAAAGCTGTGTCTCCAGCACTCCAGGTCACCTCGGTTACATGGAACACAAGGCCTAGAATTACATCCCAGCTTCTCTGCAGGAAAGCACCAGCTCTGAAACTGTGACGTGGGGGTCGTGGTTTGCAGTACACAGGCCCACACACTGAGGTGTGTGAGGGCCAAGGTATAAGAAAGCTTTTACATCAGCAGTAGCAAAAATCCAACAGCTGTAAGGGAAGCTGAGCAGTATGTTATGGATGGCACACCACACCTTCAGAAAAACTAGTGATGAACATGGCTAAAGCAACAGACTGAAATGCATTATTTATTTTCATCACCCCTTTAAGTTCAATCAGTTTGTTCACAGCAATTTGTAAGAAAATTCACTCAATAACGTTTCTGGGCCAACAGTAAAGGCAATCATGGTTTGTGGTCATTCATAGATATACAGAACATCCATTTTTCAATGCGACCCACCTGGAGGGTCACAGAAACACAATACAGATGGAAACAGGCTCAGTGATGAACCACATTAATCCTATTAGAAACAACAACTTATATTTTACTTACCATTGCCTGTTCTATTTTGTTGTCAATGGCAACAACACTCGCACCAGATGCACTGTAAATACAAGGAGAAAACAGTGAGATTTCCTGTATCACTCTGGTAAATCCACACACCCCCAGGACTCTGGAAGATGCTGTTACTAGAAGGCCGAAGCTCAGAGTCAAGAATTTAGTGCCCAATCACAGGGGTGCCCCCCAGCTGCCCAGTACAGCTGGAGCTCTTAAGAGATGCTGCTCCTTCAGTTTGTACCTCCTCAGACTGTGCTTATGACACCCATAACCACAAAAATGCATTACAATAAACACTAAACTATCTACATCAACTACTTTGATTCCTGGCCCCATTTTCCAGCTTTCTTCACTGGGGAAAATGGGGATTCACAGATATTCCTGGGATCCTTGCCTCTAGTGTTATTCCTGACAAACTCTTTTCATAAAGCAATGAAGAAAAAGCCCTGTTATAATGTTTGTTCTCTGGTTTCACTCAAAGTCCACCTACCAAGTAAGAAGTTCCTGGCTCAGCCCTGCCTGTGCAGACCGTGGCAGCTGGAGGGCGAGACACGACTGGAGCCCTGACCCCAGAGCACTTCCTGACTCCCAGAAATTCCCCCTGGATCCCATCTGACAGCTGACAAACACACAGGCTACAGTCACGTCCAGGCCCGTTCCAGAGGCACACCAGTGCAGCACATCACACTGTGAGGATGTGCATTTACTGTGCCCAACAGGATCCTGAAGTGCAGCTCTGAACCCCGGGTGGCAGCAATCCAGGCCTCAATGTCTGGGGTCTGTTTCCAAGCCACACCGCAGGCACAGGAGCCAGTCCCTCATGTGCAGCTCTGCAGTCGGGGTTTTGGTGGCCAGGGGTGTCCCTGCTCTCCCACGGCCCAGGATCTCTCTGTTTGGAGAGGAGCTGCAGCTCTCCCCAGGGCAGGCAGGGTACACCCCCCTCCACATCGCCCTCCCGTCCCGGGTCCTGGGGTCCCATTTCACCCCCAGCTCTGTCTGACCCAGGACAGCGGTTCCTGGGCTGTGACAGCCCCACCAGTGAGAGGTGCTGATAAGGGTCTCAGCCAGGCCCGTGACTATCAGCAACACACAGTCACATTTAAAAGAGTTAACGTGGGGAAAATGCAGGGGTTGCAGTCCTGCTGGGAAACCCACCTTCTGGAATTACACAACACTCATCGAAACCCAATGTTAAGAAAAAACCACTCAAGGCTTTTTACAAGCATGGCCAACAGTGCTGAGCACATTGTCATAGACGTGAAACAAGGCTCAGTTCCTGAAGAATGACACTGGTGAGAGAGGCTCATTTTAACAGGTCCCACAGAACTGTCAGTGCCAGCACACAGGAGCAGAGGGAATCAGCTTTGCAAACTGGGGGAGTAACAGCCTCTATTTCTACACTGAACCAAGCTTGTAACCCAAACCAAAAGTGCTGAACTCCCATTTCACAAGAAAATTTTTCCTGTCTCTTACTGTCTTCTAAGGCTCTTTCAAGCCATTATCTGTGGTAAACGTCCTCGGAATAAGAAGTATTTATAACCTGTGCCAAGGGAAGTATTCCTTCCATCTTAAATTAACATGCTTCAAACTCATCTGGCAGCGTCAGAAGTGTCTGTGTTCAAGAACCATGAAATCCCTAACAACCCTTCACGGACACCACTCTGCAGGTCAGGTGAGGCAGCTCTGAAGAGGTGACAAGAGGAAAATTAGGGTAAACACCACACATGGCGTGGGATCTGCTTCTCTATCTTTGCAGCACCATCACGCACCTGTCTAGTTAAACTTGAGATGGGACTTTGTTCTTCCATCCCTTTCAAGTATTTTGCAGTGTAATTATTTAAAACATAAAGTCTATTGCACCACTCCAAGTTAAGGCATTCAAGCAGTTCCATGAGAAAGACCAGCAGCCTTCCCTCATTGTCCTGGAACACGTGTGGCACACTGCAGGGGCACCTTTCCTGTGCTGTACCCCTCGCACTCCCAGCTCCCCTCTGCCTGTTAGATGGGTGCAGTGCTCACAATGTGGGTGTAAAAACTGTCCCTCCCCACACCGGGACTGGAATGTGTCTGAGAAATCACTGCTCTTCCACCCATATCCCACACTTGGGGTGACACCAACAGTGCTGAAGGCCCTAAGCAGCTTATACACACACTACTGTTACTTATGTCAATGCCCTTATCCCTGGAGAATCTGCACTAAGATTGAAGTGCTGAGTTTGGATTCCAGCCCTACTCCCTGCCCCCTGCATCCATCCCGACTCCAGCAGGCAGAGACCCCCACCCACTCCCCCAGGAGAAGGCCTGTGCTGACAGAGGAGTGCCCAGTTCACCATCAGGATAAAACCACCTGACGTGCTCCCGGTCATCCTCTACAAGCAGATGAGAATTAGATTTTAGGGTAGCACTCACTCAGCTCCTGGGAGATGCTGAGCAGCAGAGCCCTCCAGAAGCAGCTGCTCTCACAGGACACTCCAAATATTCTGTCAAATCTGAAGATTTCGTACTTTTCTCAAATCCTGAGCTCTCAATATTAAATCACTGTTTGCACAAAAGTATTTTATCCCATAGCTTGAGAATGAAATTTATAGATAAAATCTAGTCCTTATGAGAAGGCCAGGAAAAAACCAAAGTATCTGTTAATAAGTCTTTCTGGATGAGTGACTGGAATGACACGTTCTGTGAGTGCACCATCCACCACAGAGCCAATGCTTTGACTTGCAAACCCTGGACTTAGAAGTGGAAAGACCCCATTTAGTTGTTACAGTAAGAGACCGATTACTAATTGCTTGAGGAGCTACAGAAGTCTGACAATTATTGTCAAAGCTGAAAAAATAACCTACATTAATTGACACAGAACAGATTAAGAACTGCATTAGGCTTGTAATATTTTTTTTGTAACTGCAAATCCCCCACCCCACACTGAGCTTCTGCAGCCAACCAGGAACTTAAGACACACTGTAATTCCAGGGAAAGTTCAGTTTGACTTGGACCTCTGAGTTAAGGACATGTCAATGAAGGCTCTGCCCAAAAAGTATTATATTGGTAAACCAAGTTCATGCTGAACAAGACAAGATTTACAGTCAGCAAAACCATCCAAGACCCCCAAGGACAGTTTGTCATTCCCAGAGATGGACAGTAAACCCAACACTTTTCTACATTACACGCCAGGTAGTCAAAAGCCTATTTAGTCTGAGAAATTCTTATTTTGATGGTTAAAAAAAATATTAGTGGCTTTTGCTTTACCTCTTAAATTGTCTTTATCTCAATCCATGAGTGCTCTCACTTTTCCTGTTCTGGGGGGAGGTTGAGTGAGCAGCTTTGTGGGGCTCAGATGCTGGGGTTAAACCCCGACAGCCCTTTGTGGCACCAAGCGTGGGGCCGGAAGGGTTCAGGATAAGGACAGATTTGCCTGGGATGTGCTGGATTGAATGGACAGCTGTTCCAGCCTGTCCATGCTCACCATGGGCTCTCCTCCCTGCGTTAGAGGCCATTGCCCGTTGGTGGCCACCTTTCGCTCTTATCACCTCAGCGCCGTGCTGGGAGGGCTCGATAACGGCACGGCCACGTGTCTGTGCTGGCAGGTGCCCAGGGCAGCACTGCCACGCTGGGCAGGCTGGAGCTGCAACTGAAGGGACTGTGACCTGTGAGGAGTGCAGAGGAGAGGAGGGGAGCAGAGACCACCTGCAGCCCGTGGAGGAGCCCACTGCCAGAGCAGGTGGGTGCCAAAGAAGGCCATGACCTCATGGGAAGTCCACACTGGAACAGGCTCCTGACAGGACCTGTAGCCCCTGGAGAAGGGAGCTCAGGCTGGAGCAGGTTTGCTGGTAGGACCTGCAACCCCACAGACCCCACACTGGAGTTCCTGAAGGACTGACCCTGCAGAAGGGGCCCATGCTGGAAGAGCTGCAGCCCATGGGAAGGATCCCATGATGGAGGCAGGGGAGAACGTGAGATTCCTCTGCAAACTGTGGTGAAGACCACGATAAAGAAGGCTGCAGGACCCACCACATCACCTCTCCTGTCCTGAGGGACCACTGTGACAGATGGAGCCCAAAATCAGACTAAACGATCACAACACACATTTGTAGACAACGTATGGATATTTTGCGAGAGTGGTCGATAGACTACAGGAATGACATCTGTGTATTTTATCAAAGGCTGGGAAGGAGCGGTGGTGGTAAAGGAGGCTGTATTGGATAGTGTTGGATCTGAGTGTGATGTAAGTGGTATGCAGTAAAGGGCAGATAACGTGCTGGCTCGGGCTGGGTTGATTTTCTCCAGTAGGTGGTATGCAGCTGTGCTTTGGATTGGCACTGAAAAGACTGTTGATAATAATATAGAGGTGTTTTTGTTACTGCCAAGCAGCACTTGCACAGCATCAAGGCCTTTTCTGCTTCTTATACAAAAGAGGTTAATGTCTTAATGTTAACTTATTAATGGCCACAGGAAAACTTAACCTTCAGCATCACTTCACCTTCATGGGCACCAAGACCCATTTCAATCATGAACTCAGCACTATGTGCGCAGCTTGGTGTTTTCACCATTAATATCTTAAATACAACTATCATCCTTCCAAGAGACACATTCTGAACTTCAAAATTCACTCCAAAGTCTAGGTAAAAAGACTAAAGATCAAACTTCAAAGGCATTTGCAGCTCATTTCATTCTGTAAGCTTTAAAAAAGCAGAGTGGCTCATTTTTAGAGATTCCACAGACCTCAGTAATGTGTGTATTTTATGCCAGTGCTCAATGTGTTAGGAATCAGAGTTACTCAGAGCCCTCCTTTAGCACAGTCAAGCACTAGACTAGGTAATAGCATTTCACATTTAAATGAGACTGAGATCCTACAGACTGAATGAAGAGAACTAATTCTGAAGCTTTTCAGTCAATAACAAAAGCCTTATTCTGTATTCAGCTGTATTAATGAATATCTGCATACTACTGTCCCAAGGAATTTCTTAGCACTAAGTCATCCCTCAAAAGACTCACAGAATACAGGAGTTCTCTCACTTTTTAGATACATAAACCCTATCAAATCTTCCAGCTGATCCTGCAGAGCAGAGCACGGAGGGACACTGATACTCTGTCCAACAGCCTCTGTAAGACAATTCCTCTAAAGCACCAGATGTGCTTTGGTTCAAGGTACAGTGGGAAAGGTGTTGCACACCTTGGGGATGTCTGACAGACATCCTGAAGCCAAGGAACTGCTCCCAGCTCTTCTCTTTCGCTGTTTCTGCTTTCAATCAAATTATCAAACAACCTTTCTGCAAGCAATGACAAGGTACCTCAAAAAGTTCCAATTCCTTTTGCTTGCAAGTGAGCAACAAACTCAAAAGCTGAGTAATCATTTTCTCTTTCCCCTCATTGTTTATTCATTCATGAGCTACTGCAGCCAATGAACCAGCCACTCTTCATGTTTTACCACTGGTTGAGCTACTCAGTCCACCCAAAGAAATCTTTTCTGTTCTTGAAAGAGTTAAGATATGTTTAATTAGCCTCCATCTCATTAAGAGACTCAACAATGCCAGCATCCCAATGCAATCACGTATCCAGCCTGGAAAGGGTGTCTGTGTGAGCACTGCAGATTTTAATTATTTTTCTTTGTCAAAGTCATGTGAGAACGTGTGACAGTCTAAGGCAGTCAATTGGCCACCTCAGGAGTTTCCACATACATTTTATGAGTTAATTTATATTGTGAAGGTTTAATGCTTCACACATAAACGCAACAAAAACATACTGCTTTAAATTCAAGTTTACTGATAAGGGCTGTGCTTTAGGCAGACCCACCTGAAGCTGCTATGGCACTTTTATTGTGCATAGACAATCCAGGCCCAGAAGAGTCACCAGACTCATGTGAAGATGTCAAGCAGCCACTATTCCCCTTCCCAAACCACGTGAGTTGAGAAGACCAACCCTTGAGACTTGAGTCCTTAGCAACACCTATGTGAGCACTGTGCAGGAAAACATTCCTGCTCATGTGTCAGTAACAACCAGTCTCTCCCTAACATCGGTTTGAGTGTCACCAGCACTCTTCCTGCCATGGTGTGCTGGTGAAAAACAAATGCATCTTTATTCACTGGAGCAATTCAGCACTGTCCTGCTCTCTACTGCAGTAGCATGTAGTAGCTCTGCTGGCTTCAGCTGGTCCCCAGAGATGGCTGCTCATAGGAGAATAATCCATATTCGTTAGGAAAAAAACACTGGAACTACGCAGGAAGATTTTCTGTTTACACTGAAGCCTCCTAACTCAAGCCCCTGAGGTTCTCAAACTACCTCTGACGGAGCTGCAAAATGTAATTAGAGTCCAGTGCCAGCAGGCTCCCGGTCCTGGTGCTCTGCAGCGTGCAGTGTGTCAACCCCCACGTCTTATGGTGGGCAAACAAAGGGATTATGAGCAAATCACACAAGCTTATTGTTTTCACAGCAGAGATTTTTCCTTCTCAAACCAGAGATCACAAAAAGAAAGCCCCAGACCACGTTACTGTTAGGCAGCTCCCAGAGCGAGCACAGACTCCCCTGTGCCTGGGGCCATCAGCTCATGCTGAGCTCACCCACTGCAGGGCCGCCTCCCAGGGGCCCCCACAAACACCTCTCCTGCTCATCCATGCCCTCAGCACTCCCTCCAAGAGCTTTTACTGAAAGTTTAGAGCTGAAAGCTTCTCAGTTGCAGTCATCCAGCAGAGCAAAGCTGCCTAACATGACCTTAAAATCCATTAACTGGGGTATAAATGCAAAACCTGCTAAACCCTGTCAAAGCCTTTGGAATTTGAACAGATTGTAAGTTTAAAACTTGCATCAATCCTGATGAATTTGACTATATCTTCTCACAACTACTTATTTTTACCATAAAGTGTTCACCAGCAAGGATGCAAGACTATTTTACAGGCAGCCATTTACATTCTTCTACCTGAATTTGATGTTTTTCTATATCCCACACTTGCAGCACTCGCTTTAGGCACCACACATAAACCTCAGATTTGTGAAACCTGAATCTTATTCATTATTTGATTTTAGGATGTTTTAATCAGCTTCTTCATCTTAAGACTTATTTTGAGATATGAAAATAGTGGAACAGCTAAAGGCTAGACCACAAAGCGAGCTTTTGGTCTACAAACCAAAAGTGTATTCTAAGCCCTGAAGTTTATTTCAGTGAAATAACAAAGTCCTTGAAACCTAAATACCGACTCTGTCCCATAAATACAGGAAAGTGGCATCATCCAGAGCTTAAAGCAAAAACACAGGTTTGTCCAAGTTTCTGCTGGAAAAGGAAGCCATGCTTTGAAACTGAACTTAATGCCAGCACCTCAGCACTGTAAAATAATTTTTGAAAGAGCAGGATACATCAGCATTACTTATAACCTTCAGCATTGTGCAGTACACAAACTGTTGCCAAGCAAACTATTAAAGATTCAGTTAAGCTGTGAACGTTGAGAAGCCTCTCAAGTCAAATACAGCCAGTACAGTGACAAAATGATTATCAATACTTCAAGAGCCAAACAAAACTTACATTCTACACAGCTTGTTAAGCAGAAGTTTGTGACAAGCCAGAGCATCACAATGCATGAAGTCACAGGACTTCAACTTAATGCTGACAGAAAAACTCCTTCAAAATCAATAAAGTGCAGGAAAGAAACAGTTTGCAGCTACTGACAAATTAGTAATGCACCTCTGCAAGTCCCATCCATGCCAGGTAAGACTGTTGCACTTCACTGCAGTTTCTCACCATCAGTTCAATGCTAACTTTGGAGATTTACTTCATCCTTGTCACAGTTCACCTGTGTCCCCATCCAGCTTTACTTCAGCAAAATGAAAGTAAGCCAGAGAGCTTCCTTTCCTGGTTTTAAGATAGAAATATCTTAGTTTTGACAAAACTGTGTTTAAATGTAATATTACCACAACTTGATTTCTGATACAGGACTGAACGCCAAAAAAGTTTCCTTTTTTTTGGAAAAGGAAGCTGTAAACATTTTGGTGAAGGTCAGCTAGGAGCTGACTAGCAATAAACTCTGAGCTTACACATCATGCATGATACATGCATAATGGAAGGAGGAAGGAAAAAAGCCATGTCATATTTTAGAGTTATTTAGTTGTGTTTCAGAACAAATACTCCACTCCCATGACTGCTTTCACCTCCTCAAGCTGCAGAAGCCCAATATGAAATTCTGAACACAAGCAGCAGTTCTGTGCAAACACAAACGCCGAGGAACTTGCATGGAGCGAAGCAGTTCATGCATACCTCAGCACGTATGCATTCCATACTCAAGCATCCATACCTATCCCAGGAGGCCTTTGACTCGTGTAACTTGTTGAAATGGAACGCTTGGTAGAATGCAGTTGACGGATTCCTATGAGATCCAAGAATCAGACAGACATATTGAAAATGGGTACGTAGTAAAAATACCAAGTCTCCTAATTCAACCTGCATTGCCAAGTGAATTACCTTGTTAGGTTTAACCGACGTCTGAAAGGCCCTACTGTTTCTATGGGTTTGCATTCAGGACACACAGATCCAGAACAAAATAGTAATTCTCCAGCCCTATGGATTTTCAGGCTATTTCAAGCTTCTCCTGTACAAAGATGACTATAAGGCCATTAATGAAATGTCTCCTGTCCTGCTGTTAATCCTGCATAGGTATAAGCTGTGCACCACCCTAATGCCAAATATACCTAAATCCAAAAGACACCCTTCATATTTTTGGTGTGTCCCAAACTGTCTCTGCACACAGTACCCAGTGTTTCCATCCAGCTTAACACTCAAAACAGATGAGTCCTGTAAGGGGACCTGGAAGTGGGAGCTCAATATGCAACATTCAAGCTATGACAGATCAAGTTAAAACTGACAAGCAGATCCGGTTAGAAATGTACAGTGGAATGTAAACTTTCACTCACTCTGTACGCAGCTGTCAGTCACCTTCCCATTTCCCATTTCCCCTTCCCGAGGTACCACAGGGCAAGGGCTGATGGAGGCCCTTGGCCAAGCGCTCACACAGAGCTCTCACACAGCTCCACAACCCTGCTGAGCACTGGGCACTACAGCCACCTCTGTCCCCAAGGCCAAGGCCCCGGGGCAGCCCAGCCCTCCAGGCTCAGCCACATCCACCCCACACACGGCAGCTACACCCAGAGCGTTACTGGAAAATCTCAGTTCTCCAAAATCCCATCTGAACACTTGTAAACGAAGACACTGCATGAAGCACAGTTAAAATTCTGCTGCCAGTGGCTGCAGCAGAGCATTGTACTCAAGCTTAGAAACTCCTTTCCTCAAACATCTCATCCTCATGGGGGCACAGCTTATGTCAGCCCTAGAGAAGAATGCAACAGTATTGCTGAAAAATCTGCAGAAAAGCAAGTATGAGCTCAAATTCCTTTCAGAGCCAGCTTTTAAACCAGAAGTTTATATCAACATTAGAAGCACAGATACCCGCCCCTTCCCTAAGTTTATGGCAAGACTACTTAAAACCTGTCTTCAAGTTACTTAATTATGTCAATTTAAGTACAATTAGTGTATAGTTAAAATAACAGAAGAAAAGAAATTAAAAAAAAAATCACAGAAGCAGCACCATAACAAAACTCTATCAGAAGTAACTGAATTCCCACATCAGGTGTACACTAAAATCCTTGCACAGATGATGGTATTTCTGCATCAACAGTGATCAGGAAGTGTCTGAGTTTTAAGTGTCTGTCACTCCTTTTCCCACCTTCACCACTGTAACCTTCAGAAAAAAAAAAATCCATGTGAGCCTGGAATTTAGCTTAAAACCTGTTACAGAAGTTGCTTGATCCAAGCTGATAAATGCCATGCTCTTATGCTGGTACTACTCACATTATCTTAAGAAGCACTGCACACTTGAGTGACAACTAAATACAACTAAGTATGGGAAGAGCAACACAATAGTAAAGGATATCTGTGTAGTAGAAGGACAACACAGGGAAAGCAACTGGCATCTGCAGATCCAAAGAGCATTCCTTTGCTGAAGGGAAGGATCAAGCCCAGGCTCTTCTTTCTAATGCAGCTGTCAGAAGTACCAAGAGTCTCTTTTCAGAAAGTGACTGTAAATAGATAAACTTCCAAAGCCAATTTACTTGCAGCAGATATAGCCCTGTTGCTATGTCAGGTATAAAAAGTGGTTTATAACGACATGGCATGTATTCCATATGGTCTATTTGTACACTGATACTCTTCATGCTCTACATTTTTGTACTATTCTTAAGCAAACATCTGAAAAGATACAGAGAAGTTTTTCTTGTTAAATTCTTATTTGTATCCCCTGGTATTGAAATTGCTTGTGTATCACTTCAGACAACTAAGAGAACCTTTTTTACTCCACAGCTATATTTTAACAATGTATTCATGGGAGTGTGCATACCTGAACAGGAAAAGCAAACCCACAGAGACAGCATAAATGATCCCTCACTTGCAGGCCTGAAGTAATACAAGTGAGTTTCAGACTGTTAAGGCATCTACTTTTAACCACAACAAACAGTAAAAGGCTAAAGAATGCCTAAAAACATTTTTCAGTTTGCAGAAACAACTGAGGAAGCAGCTTCCAAGAGCAGTATAATCTGGCCTGCTGCTGCTGGGCCACAGCGTGCAAGTCCTGTTCACACTGAATGCAGGACAGCCTGGAGCAGAGAAGCAGACTGGCCAGGTCTCCTCCCTGCACACAGCCAGATCAGAGGTCAAGGCTCAGTCCTGTCCTTGGCAGTGGAGCCAAGAGCCAGCCAGGAAAGGGATGTCTGTGATGCTGATCAGAGAGGAGCACCCACCTCCCTTTCCACAGGAGGTACCCCAGCACTCTCTCTGCTGAGACAGATCAGGTTATTCCCGAGGGTAGAGGGGCTCGATTCCAGTCCCAAACTACAACAGACACCTAGGCTAGCACACTTCAACATTCAAACTGCATCTCCAGGGGCCAAAGAGGCCTCCAAGTCTCTATAAGCAAATCCTACAACACATTCTGAATTTATTTCCTTTAAAAGCTCACGAACACCAATATTCACAACTTACTTCTATGTTATGGTTTCTAACAGCAGTTTTCGTGCAACAGATATTTGATCTAATTTTAAAGGATGAGAACTTATTCAGTTCTCTGACTGCCTGAAACATAAGCTGTCCCTTTAAAAGGGAAGTCTAAACCACACCAAGTATCACCTCATATTTGGAAGTGTATCCTCCCACTGCCATTCACCAGGACAATATGCCAAATACAAACATTATCCTCGAGAGTTCCTTTTGCTAGAAACCGTGCCCATTAGAGCTTGCAAATCATCAAGTATACACATAAATGCCTTCTAGTTTAAAGAACGATACTGGCTTTGGAAGAGGGGGGTATTAGCCTGACACATAGAGGCTGCTGCACAGATGCCTTTTTCCCAGCTACTGCCTTGGAAAGGAACAGTAACGTTGTTCACAAACAAGTTTCAATCCACAGGCTTCAACCTCAGCAACTGAGCACAAGAACAACACATGAAAAATATCACTTCTTTCCTCCAAGGAAGCAAACTAAAAAAATCATACTGGCCCACCTCAGATAGTTCCCTGTCCATATCACAGATTATTTTCAATAGGTTTGAGAACAGGAATAATCCAGAAGATTCAAAAGGCTGTCTTTGAAGAACACAAAGACAACACGTCAGACAATCCCTGCTCAATACCTCTGAGGAAAACCAAAGCAAAGCAGAAGCACCTATTTATTATTACCTACACAGCAGCAAGCACACATGGATGGCCTTTAAAAAGCTCACATCAGCCAGTAATTCCTTCTGAGAACAATTAACAGGCCTCATACAGAAAAACACAGAGGATATGATCGTGTTATGAAGTGAGTAGAGCTTTTAATGCCATCTTGCACAACGTTTTTGTAGGTAAGAGCACAGCTCATACTAAGAGGATCCACCGTTGGTAACTACTCCATGCATGTGGCTCTCCAAGGGTTCAGTGGAAGTATCAGAGCTCTCCTGGGGTCTCCTCTGTGTTATGGGATACTTTAATCCACAACTTGGGCAGAGGAGCATTGACTGTCTCTATACCTGCAGATGATCTGCAAGCATTCTGGACAGCAGGAACAGAATTCAGGAAGATCTTGTCTAATTGGAGCAAATAAATGGTCTGAAATAAAAAGAATGCAATTCAATAAGGATAAGAGGGCAGGATGCTCTGGTAGCAATAATCAGTTGCACAAGTACAAAACATGGAATGAGTAGCTGACTGCAATCCCACAGAGAGGAACCTAAACAGAAATTAAAAAATAAAAGTCTTGCAAAGGTGTCAAACCTGCAATGCTCCTCTTTACACAGGACATACACAGAGCAACTGAAGTCTTGCTTTTTTCAGCCTTTCTGAGCCCTTAGCTTCAATTTCATGGCCATGGTTGGATACCAACTTTCCAGAAGGGTATAAGCCTACTGAAATTCATAAGACCACTAGAAGAGATGTCATTTCCCAAAGTTTTTTTTCCAGTAATCAGAATCACTAAGTAGTAAAATTATGCATTTAGAAAGAGATGAAAGCTACAGTTACAGGTTTCACATGAAGTATTTCCTATGAAAAAGAAAACTTGTTCTCATACCTGTTAAATATAAGCATAGCACAAACATTAAGGGGTTTATTTGCAACAAAGGAAGTTTAAACTATATGTCAGAATTGTTTTCCCGACAAACATATAGGAATAGAAAAGACTTCTTACAGAAGGGGTAGGATTGTCATTCTTGTCATTCTAGAGGAGATCAAACCATTATTGCTCCAAAAGATTTGAGGCCCACAAGTCTCCAGATCAGTCCACAGGCCCATCTTCCATAATTCTCTGAGAACTGGAACACTGGTAGCAAGAACTTTAAAGCACAAGTTATGCCTTTGAATAGGAACCACATTTAATTACGAAACAGAAAAGAAAGTAAAGGAAGAGGCTGGTTTATACTTTGGAATCAAACTGCCTTTCTGTTCCACTGCAAGGTTCGTCTTCTTTTCGTGCACTAAAGCACAACAAATGAATTTCTCCTTTATGCCTAAAATTTATAAAAGACTGGCATACTTTTACCAGAAGCATTTCAAACCCAAGGTAGTTTTCAGTTCTGTGTTTCAGTGCTCCCCAATAAAAGGCTATTTACTAGGATACTGGCCCTGACCTACAGCTGGTCTCCAAATTACAAAACTTGGCAGGGTTTATCAGAGATCCGGGCAAGGGATTTGACGATCACTTGATCACAGCTTATCAGGGAACACCCAGCACAGTTCATGGCATTTTGAGATGATGTTTACACTAGTAACAGAATTCCTTCTCCATCCCTCTCCTTTTAAATTACTTTATTTTTATCACCTTCTATTTAAAGCAGTTGCAACTTTGAATCAGCTTTCTTTCATAAGACACAACCTACAAAACAGTAACTGGAGCACAAAGCTTTGCAGGAGAAAACTGACGGGAACTAAATGTGGGGGAGTCGATGTGGAATTAAGGAAAACAACATCTCAAGCTCTGAAGTTATATGTTTAATTGCATATTCCGTTCACATCGTTCCTTAAAGCTGTTAAACTTGCAATATATACCCAGAAAAAACAGCAAGAATTCAAAGCTTTAACATTCAGTTTTAGGTACATTCTAGCTACAGGTGGCAGGAAAGGCTGACTCAATTAGCAGCCTGCATGGCAGTTTTTGGGACAGCAGCTCTCAAACACCACAACGGACTTTAAAGGAATTCACAGGCTACTACAAAACAAAAATATCCTAAGAGTGCAGAGAAAGCACACTGTGTGGATCTGATCTTCACTGGGAAAAATCAACAGCAGCAGCCCATACTTTCTTCACCCTGCTCTCAAAAAGAGGATTTCAGCAAATAATCTCCTGCAGTGACTAGAAGTCTCTAAGGAGAAGGAAATGGAGCTGACTGTCTCAAATGCACAGGGTACAAAGTTTGGCAGAGGCATTTCACTGATCACTTGCCTGTCAAAATCCTGGCATCAGCCTTCCCCTGCTTGGGGGCTTGGCTCTTTAAAAATGACACCAGTAACATTTTTCAACTCCTATGAATGCTATTAACCTGATTTATGTAATTATCTGTTTTTAATAAGTAATATAAAAATAATAAAAAATGCTTCATTATTATCTGTCTTAGGTAATAATCATTCACTATTTTTGAGGGAGCTTTGCTGAAGAGTTTAAATAGTGAATTCCAGTATGACTATTTGACACAAATCACAGAAGCAACAATACAAGTGCTTATCTTCTAAATCTCTTCATACTTCTGATTTCAACAGCTGCAGCTCAAAACTCTGGGGTCCAGTTCTCTTGGGTCCCAGAGATTGGTCCCCAAGCCTCAGGAACGCTGCAGTAATCACAGTGGCTCTAAGGTTTTTCAGGATTCACTGATGACCCTTTCCATCCTCTGCACGCTGTCTTCCCACCTTCCAAAGCCAGACTCAGTGCACTCCTGTCCCAGACAGGCACCCACCACCCTCATGCTCCAGAGTGCTGATTAACACACTCCTGCTAATGAACCACAGCTGTTCAGTGAGGGCTGTCAGTGAGCCTGAACTTTAATTACATCATCTTACAGACTGTGTGAGGACTAATCTGAGAGCTTCTGTTCTCAAATCAAAACACATAGCAAGTGTAAAATTTCTCATGCAAGTGACTTGTCTTTGCACTGTGTAAAGTCAACCTTCAGTTCTTGGAGGGAGGATACAGGACAAAGTAGTTCACAAGGCATAGCTTGGCTTCAAGGCAAATAACTACAGCAGATCACATTTTTAGAGAGCAACATCTATAGATTACAAGTTGATAATGGCAATGCAGGAAGTGTTTTTTGAGAATAAAATATTTCAGTATTTGTGGGGGAAAAAAATAAGTGGATAAAACAGATTCAAGCAGACCTAAGACAAATCCCACCTGTCCTACTCCTGTGGCAATGGTCAAGAATGCATCTATGAGCAAACATCTTTTTGTGCATCTTGCCAAATCTTAAAGCCAAATTACACACTTGGCTTTAAAAAAAAGACATCAGACCCTAGGCCATGTATGGCATGGTTTATTACAGAGTATATTATAAATCTGGCTGCCTTTCCACAGAGTTTACAAGGTCTTTACCACTCAAGTTTCAGGCCAGCCGGCACGGTCAGCAAGCACTCACCGCTTGGCTTAGAGAGACAGTATTTTTAAAAAGACATTTGTAGGACTGGTCAAGGTGTTTATGGGCCTTGCACCCACTGAAGTGTTCTGCATAGGAGACACTCCCAGGAGTTCTCATCTACACCCCTACAGAAATAGCTGAAGTAACAGAGAAGCAACCAGGGGTTTTTAACCCTCATTTTCGACCATCACATCTTCCAATAAATCAGACAAATTAAACTTGATTGAGATGGCTACAAAAGCTTCAGAAACTTCACTGAAACCAGTATCTCATTTCTTATCCAACCTACACTTCTCCACTGCAACTTCACACACACCCCACACTCATCCCCTCCCAGATGAATGGCTCAGGACTCTGCCCTCACTCAGAGGGGCTGAATGGTATCCTGAGCGCACAAGGCAAAGTCCAGGGAGAGAGTCCCTCCCCTCTGCTGAGGCCACACCTGCAGGGCTGTGCCCTACAAACTCCAGCTTGTAACCTCTAATGAGTCCCAGGCAAACCTGCCAGCTGCCAGTGTGACAGACAGCTGACACTTCTGCACGGCACTAATTAGTACTTCCACCTTCTCTCTGCACTGACAAAAACACTCAAGCAAACTCTTACAACACAAATGCATCCCTCCTAGCTTCAAAAAGAGAACAGACATACAAAGAAAACCTCTTGGAATAAATGTGTTTTGCATGACAAAAAAAATTTAGACAAGCATCCAGCTGTCCTTCATGTGGCCAAGTAACTCACCTGCTCTGCCTGAGTAAAAATAGATTATCCCATAAGGCAAAGATTTACTGGTATTCACTACACATTTGTATTTATGAAATGCAAAGTTTCAAGGTGAAAGATTTTTCAAGAACAACAAAGATACAACCTTACACTGCATTTCAAGTGACCTCTTATGTCTAGAAAACCTTCTCAGAAGACAGTGGCTTTAGCAGCTACTATAAATACTTCTATCTTTGCACTTTTTCAAATATAGGAATAAAAGCAGACACCTGTGCCTGACAATCCAGATTTACTGACCAGAACCAAACCAGCTGTACTTTGGCAGGAGTCTTAGAGAAGTTTCTTGTGGAGTCTTTGCTGACACACAAAGCACAAACACTGCTTTTCACCTGCTTCTACACACACTGGCAAACACAGGCCTCCAGGAGGAGAGCTCAAACCCCTACCAGGCTTCTGAGCAAGGTGAAGGAAGGGATAATACTCAATACCAATGCAATTCAAGTGTCATGTACCAGTATGTATTTGCAGAATACTTTTTTCCTCGAGGAGCACAATAAAATATGCATCTAGGGCAATACCTAAGTGAGCCTGTGCCCGGTTTTGTCCTTATACGACGAAGAAGGTCTTAAGACTGCAGTTCTACCAGCAGTTAGTGCTCCATGCAAATATGTGATTTAGCTGAGGTGGGAGACAGCCCTGCACAATCGGGTTCTCAACAACTCAGCTGCTGTAGCTGACAGTTCACAATTGCAGCCATTCATGAGCGTTCCTGGAATACGGCCGGAACAGCTCAAGCCAGTCAGTTATCTCTGGAAAATGATCTATACTCTGCTCCTTTTCCAACAGTCCTAGTAATATTTTGCCCCAAAGTCTGCCAAACATGTAGGAGGTTTGAACAAGCTTTTTCAGTAACATTCTTCTAACAGAAGCAACATATTTCTTTTCCCCCAAGAGCCAAAATAAAGTTATTAAGCCAGCTGAAATATTCTGCTTGTCAGCTACAAATCTGTGTATACATGGGCAGAAAGGTGAGTAGAGAACCTGACACACACTGATCCCAAAATCTTCTCAAGTGATCTAACTGCCCTCCCTCCAAAATAATTAGTCCAGCTGCTCAAGTCCAACAAATGAAGAGTCGGAGCAATTCTGAGATCCAGTTCTACTTGTGCTTTTTCAGTATTTGTCAGGTTCCTGTTCAAAGTGGACTGCAATACCCACATCTGCCTCAGTAAGAGTACTGCTTCACCCATCCTTTAGTGCTGCAGTTTATACTGCTTGCATCCACATTTAGAGAGGAAAAGAAAACTATCTTATGTTGTAGATATTTCATAACTTCCACACAACAAATTTCTCTTTTTAAGAGCTTAGCAATTTGGACACATCAACTGAAAAACCAGCTTTGCTTTTCAAGGAAGGTATGACATGCCAAAGGCTTTTTTTTTTTTTTTTTTAATTCTTTTGGATCACCTACCTACCCTCTCTTCCCTTCCAGGTAAGATATCTTGATTAATTGATTCTTCATTATTCATCAGGTCGATGCAAAAAACCACAGTTTTATCTAGACTGCTGTCAAAGTGTACTGGACCATGGGAACAGGAATTTCAAAAGTCTTCAGGCAATGGCTTGGAAGAAACATCTATAAACACACAGTTCAGTCTATCTATCTATTTAACTATGTACCCTTACACCTCCACCCCTAACTACCCTAGGTGTAGTTTGATTTAAGACAGCAAACCCTAAGACAGGAATAACACAAAAGACCTTTTTCAGAAATATGTGAATTGACCAGCTTTTTACATCAGCCCTGTCTCATGTTTACTCTGTATTCCTGACATGCTGCTTTCAAAGAATTCCCATCGTAACTATGTTACCTTTAAAACACTTCCTCTTCCTCTTCAGAACAGTGAATGACTTTCTGGATAAATTCAGGATATTGACAGCTATACACTATTCCCTGATGAGTCACTGTGTTAGAAGATGACTACAGGAGAATGATCCATACAAGTTTGTCAAGCTTCAAGAACATGCAAATATTTAAATATAATTGAAGGTGTCAGAAGAAATGTAGATACCTGCCTACACACTGAGCCCCCTTCCTCGGGACATTGCACATTAAGAGTAAGAGAAAAATGCTTTCCACAGATTTCGAGCTCCCATGACCACCAAGTAACCTCTCCGAACCAAGCCGAGCGTTAACTTCCTGGACCTGCTGGCACAAACCATGACTCATGATGTATCAGCTCCCTTTGCACCCTATTAGCTCTATCAGTGTCAACCCCCAGCCTATTAATGATATATGAAGGTCTTCATTAACTATTTCACCACTGATTGCAGTAGATAAAGTAGCTGGGCAAAGCCCAAGGGAGTAGTGGTGCAACTTAAATAGCTAGAAAGAGGAAAAAAAGCAGGAGCAAGAAGAGAACAGACAAGCAGGAGACACTTTTACAGTAAAGCCTTCTCACGGAGTAAAGCACATAAAAATCAAGTGATAAAACAGCCTTAACAAGCTGCTAGGCTTTTATTCTCACCTTCCTTTGTCTGAAACCAGTGGAAGTCAGGCTACTGGTTGAGGGGAGCAAAGAATAAACTTGGATCTACTGGCTCTGTATAGATCTCTGACGCTGTATGAGGTCTGGGACTGCTTCAGGTGAGCTTTCAAAGCTTACAGGATCACCACTGAAGAAAGCCATTCCCAGCTGGGAGATACTCTCCCAGCACAGGTGTGCTCCTGGCTTCCTGAGCACCCAGCATGCCACAGTTTTATCACCCAGAGCAGAAGGTGACAAACCAGACGTGTGTGCTCCTCCTCTGATAACCACAAGCTCATTTCTCTACTGAACACCACAGCCTGTCAAAAGCTGCCTTCAGAGCCCATTTCCATTTCCTACTCGTAGTTCTCACGGTGAAGTGTCTGAAAAAGTCTCTTCAGAAATGAACAGCACGTGAAGCACTGCTGCAAGCTGGCAAGTTCAAAGACCAAACTAGGAAAACAGCTTTAAAAATCACTGTTCTGGATAAGAGCACTAAGAACTGCCTCACTAGAGTGCAACACAAAGTTAGCAGCCCCCAGTTTGAATAAGTAGGGCAAGTTTTTCCTTACCGTTACATAAAAGTGATTCACTTGTCACAGATAATCATGCTCGTTACTACAATCCATATTAAGTACTAGAAGCTATGCAAAACAAACGCAAAATGCATTCCTTTCTTTCTGACTCCTTAATCAACAGAATGATTAAGCACCAGACAAATAATCTTCTGATAAAACACTGAGCTATGAAAAGAACCCACCAGCTTGAAATCTAACCTTATTTGCACAAGGCAGTTTGTCATCCGGGTCAGCAATCCTCTTAAGGTAGGCAAACTGCGAGGAAATTTTAACTGTTTCACCTTTTCTTGTCAGTCCTTTACCACTTTAATCAGAACAAGCACAGCTCTCCAAACCATGGCTTTTCCCTGCAGAAAGGCATCACCAGTTACTCTTAGACACAGCAGCAGCCAAAGCTCCAGTGAGCACAGGCCTGCCCTAAATCTGCAGCCTGAACTCACCGAGCACCCACTTTGAGGTGCCCTCTTCAGCCTCTGCACCCCAACCTCACAGACACAGCTGCTTCACTAAAACGTGTTCAGAGCAGCACTGATTGTGTTACCTGAAGAGTCCGGTGCTGTCCCCAGATGAAGAAAGCCTTATAGGGAAATTCACCACAAGACCTGCTCATAATGGCCCAACTCCCATCTTTAAAAATACAAATAACCCACATGTATTTCCTCCCTCCAAACTGCAGCAATCCCAACAACAAACGTTAATGACATCCATTCAGTGCTCAAACACTGCTTTCCCTCAAAGTCTTCTCTCAAAGAAGTCAATCAAGGAGTTTTGGCCATGATCCTTCAGAGCAGTCTGACATATCTGTGGGAACAGCAGCCACACACTGGAACCCTCTCTCAAGCCTTCTGATGAGTCTGCTCACACCACACACCTCTGTTACAACTCATAGTTCCAAATTACTTTCCAATAAAGAAAACTCACTGTAAGGTTGCACTTCTTCCCACGTCCACATCTTCGCCCAAGTGGTCTCTGTTTTCTCAACACAAAGGACCATTCTCTGTAGAGCTTTCACTGTGTAAGGATCTCTACACAAATCCATATCCAGCAGCAAGTATTTTCCTTACTGATACTATAAAGAGCCAACTCCACAGCAGGATAAAAATCAAGAATGTATGTTAAAAGCCCCAAGTTTCCCAAGATGCCTCACCTGATGGCCCTTAGACAGCAACACACACATTTAACAGCACTGCAATACAGTGGTGTTGATAAACCCACTTTAACCCTGCTGTCATTGGAGTGGTTTATGATGCGTTCAGGGGAGAGAACAGCCTTCCTCACATCTCGACTCACTGGCTGCAGAAAGACAGCTTTCGGTCTTTGATTCTGAACAGTTCATATTATTTGTGCATTAAGCAGCTTTCAGGCTCCTTTCCGCCCCGTTTTGCGATAAAAGTAATTGCACTCACACCCTAAGAAGAGTAACTACAATTCACTACTTGCCTAAATGCTTCGCTGTGGTTTGTGCTCTTAAAACTTCAGTGTGACTTTCTGAAAATATGAATTTCAGAGTAAAGCATTTGCCAATAACTTCAAAGTTGTTTTTTTTACCCCCTTAAAAGCCCAGTTATTTTTTAAGGTATTATAAAATAACGCATACCTGTCTTCATCACCATCAACAGGAATGGATATGCCAAACACAGAGCTAGCAAGACTGTTGATAGGAGTACTTGCAGGTAACTGAAGAGGATTTGCTAGAGTGTCTGGAATGGGAGGCTTCACAAGAGGTTTATTTTCAGCTATAAGAGAAAGAGGTGGCTGAGGTAGGGGTTCTGATTTTCTTCTAGTATCATCAATCTGGCCTACTAAAGACTGGGCCTGGGTCTGAAACTGTCCGAGGTTTGCCTGAGGCAGACTGGCGGGTGTGCTGGGCGCGCCTTGCATCATCGAGTGTCCGACCTGCTGGGGCTGGACCGCGCCGGTGCTTCTGCTGGCAGAAGGGTGGCTCGTCAGCTGGGACTGCACCAGTGTAACAGGGACGTTTGGCATAGTGACAGAAGCAGTGGTGGACACATTAGGCACACTTGTACCGGGCACGACCGCAGGCACGCTCTGGACTCCGGGGACCACGGCATGGGGAGCACCAAGCATTCCCGACACTTGGCTGCTTCCCCCCATTGGATGCTGAGTCACAGATTTCTGTTGCACAACCCCTGGTTGTCCGAGGCCCGGCTGCACACCTCCTGGCTGCGGGATGGCAGGTTGAGTAGCCTGTGCCTGGCCGCTCTGCAGCAACCCTGACCCCTGTCCAACTGCTTCACCGGGCTGTGCTGACACTCCCATCACTGGTGCTCCCACAGATGAGGGGTTTTGGCCTGTCACCTGCCCCACAGGCAGGCTGGAGGCCACAGTACTTGGAGCAGAACCTGTAGTAGCCTGCTGAACGGCTCCTTGAGACTGCATAATTGTCATGTGCTGCATGTATTCAGCCTGCCCAGGAGGCTGCGTCGGCAGTAGGTGCACCAGTGGAATCTGAGACTGAGAATAAGCGAATTGTTGAGGCTGAGTCACTGGTATGCTTGCCTGCTGCACCTGCTGCTGAGCCACAGGAATGCTCGGCTGCCCTACTGTCACATTTGGAGGTGCCATTCCTTTCCCGTTGGGTCCAGCCTGTGCACCCTGCGGATTTACCTGTGGCTGCGGTTGCTGTGGCACCATCATTTGCTGACTTACTCCCGAAGCCCCAGAAAACACAGGCTGAGCAGTACTCTGAGGCACGGCCCCACCTACGGGTTGTTGCGGCTGCTGTTGTTGCCCAATGACAAAACTAGGTTGCTGTAGAGAGGACTGGTTCATTTTCTCTGTCTGGAGCAGCTGTGACACAGCAGCCAGGGAACTGTCTGCTATAGAATCGGGGCCATGGGCTGATGCTGGCACAGCCGAGACCACAACAGAACCTCCTGTGGCACCGAGGCCACTGTCCCTGTCTTGAGCAGCCTGCTCAAAGGTGCTGCTGTGCCTAATGCAATCTCCAGTCCTGCCCAGAACACCACCATCAGAGTCTCGGTCATAGTACTCCATACACGTCCATCGGCCTCGCCTGTAGGGCTCCCCAGTACCGTGGTCCAGCTTGATCACCCTGAAGCGGGAGCTGCACGCAGCAGCCGCCGTCTGTGACATGGTGCCAGGGGCAGCGGGCGCAGAGGGCCCTGCGGAAGGCAGGACAGGCTGAGCACTGCTGCCTCCCCCCAGAGCAGCGCCAGAGGCAGCGGCTGGCAGGGGCACAGCAGAGCTCTTGGGCACAGCCCCCCCGTTGGGGGCTGCAGCCGGCCCAGCAGGGGCCACAGCCAGCTGTCCGTCCAAAAGGAGGTTGGGAGAGACGCTGCTCGGAGTTTCGGCCTCGCCCACGTTGTTGAGAGTCTCTTCGGAGGAGCTCCGCTCACAAACGTCCTCAGGGCCGTAGTCGGTGGCTCGAGAAACATCAAAGATTTCAGAGGACACGTCCTCGGTGCGGGACTCGTCCGGGTCGTCCAGGCTCTCGGTGTCCTCGGTGATGCTGCTGGCCACCTGCGCCGTGGTCACGCTGGTGATCTGGAAGCAGCTCTTCTTCTTGGCCGGCATCTTGGACATGTTTCCTCCGCGGGGAGGGGCTGGGCGGCCGCGGCGAAGCGAGCGCAGCGCCGGGCGGGCTGTCAGGGCGTGCGGGCCGGGCCCCCGGCACTACCGCACATCCTCCGGCGGCTTCCTGCGGCGGGCGGGGGGCGGCGGGGCTCCTCCTCTTCCTCCCCGTCCGCAGCCCTCTTCCCGCGGCCGGGTCTCCTCCTCCTCCTCCTCTTCGCCGCCGCTCCGAGCGCCCCGCGGCTTCCTGCGGGCCCGCGGCCCGCCCCGCGCCAGGGGCCCCGCGCCGGTCGGGCGCGGCCCAGGCGGCCCCGTCCCCCCCCCCCCTCCCCGCTGACTCCGCGCTCTACCTGGAGACCAGCGCCAGGCGCATCCTGCTCGCAACCGGCCCGCGGGCTCGCCCCCCGGGCAAGGCCCCGCCGCGGGGCGGGCTGCCGGCGCTGCGGCGGCCCGGGCAGCGGCGCTGGGCGGGCGCGGGCGGCCCCGCTGCGCTGCGCCGGCCGCGGAGCTCCCGCAGCGCGCTCGGGCCACGGCTCCGCTCGCCCAAGATGGGGCTCAACTTGTGCGCTGCACCCTGGGAGCGCCGCGGCCACGCCCTCGCCGCGCTGACGTCACGGCCCGGCGCAGCGCAGGGCAGCGCGGCGGGGGGGGCGGGGCAGCGCGGACTGCGGGGGGACGGTTGGGATGTGGCGCTCCGGGCCGAGCCCCCCCCGCCCCGGGGGATGGTCGCGCCCGGCCGCGCGCGGGCCTGGCCGGAGGAGAGTGCGTGGCCCCTCTGAGGGCAGGCGAGCGCCCCCCGGTGGTGGGGCAGCGGCAGCGCTGAGCTGATGGTATTGCACTGATGATATTACATTGACAATATTACACTGATGATATTACACTGATAATACTGCACTGACAATATTACATTGACAATATTACATTGACAATGTTACACTGATGATTTTACACTGATATTTTTACAAGGTTGAATTAGTGCTGAACAGTGTTCCAGTATGCTGGGCACAAACACACTGTTATTTTTATTAAGTATCAAGCATGTACATATTCCTTTCTTCCTTCAAGGGAAACATTCGCCCAGTTAGTTAAAAGATACTTTCCACGTGTCTCTTATTTCGATGTGTGTTAGTGCCAGCAGTGTGGGACCCTCCCTAGAGTCCGTGTGCCTGTGCCTGGTTTTTGGGACCTGGCCAGGGCAGACGGAGCAGGCACTGGAATGGCTGCAGGCTCCTTTCAGTGCTGCCGTGTTGCCTGACAGAGGTTTGGATAACTTTTCCCCACTCTTTCCATCACCTTCACCATTACACACTTCAGTAGGAGAATCCCCATATTTACTTCAGTGGCAGTGAGAACCCACACTTGTGGTTCTCCTGTCTGAGCACTGCAGGTGAATTTACATATTTTGGCATTTAAAGATCATGCACTAGTCATGTGACACACACTCATCTTGCACACAATCCCTCAGCCTCAGAGACAGGGCAGAAATGCTCCCACAAATGGTAGAACACCAAAAAAGAAGCTCCTCTGGGGTGTAAGCTACAAAGCTTCAAGCTCTGACCACATCTATGTATCCTGTGAAAATGGCTTTAGCATGTTCGATTTGTTTGTTTCTATGATTTTAGATGGTCCAAAGACGGTACTTCCCACTGATGGTGGCTGAAATCTGTGTGTCATTCATATATAGGTGTATATATGAATTTAATTTTTGAAAAGCCCTAATGGTAACATTAAAAATACATTTTTTTTTAAAGAAAGCTGCAGGAATATTAAAGGAAGTCAGTTTATTGGCATCTAGCATGCATGGGTTCAGATATCTCAGCCTTTAATAACATTAGGTGATTGGTGTTGAAGACTAAAGCTAGCCTGAGGACGCTGTGAGATCCAACAGGTAGGTTTCTACCCAAGTGTCAGGAGTGCAGACTGAAACCAGGGGGAATTCAGTAGGAAAAGTTCAGGGCAGTTGTCTTTTAACTTCAGTCTTAGCCCTCAGTTCATATTTATCTGCATTGTGGCCTTCTACAAGTTTTTTCCTTTTTTTAACTTCATCTTTTTTTCTGTCTCATCTATCACCTGCCTTATCTGCAGATACAGAGGACTCTTGAGGGCTCTGCCTACGTTTTTTTGTGTGTTGAGTACCAAGACCTAAATTTTGATCAGGTCATGTGACACTGTCTTAGCAAGAGTAGCACACTGGCACAGTGATGGACAAGTGATAAGCAGTTATCAGCAGGGTCTTTTCAAATTTGAACAGAAATTTAGGGGTTACTAAACACTGGGTATTTTAAGAGTGCATTCCCTTTCAGATGACTCTTGTACAAAATCCTGCATTAACATCTTAAATTTTAAAATAAACAGTAGTATCAGAAATTCCTTTCCTTCATGTAAGCTGTACATCTTCCATTTTGTGAAATTACTGGTGCTAGACAGTAAGACATTTACCCAAAATATTCTTGTTTTTAAAACTTATCTAAATTACCCCAAATGGTCTCAAACTGCACTGAAATGCAATGGTAATTTGAATTTCAAGTCCTTTTGAATTTCAAGCTGTAAGACAATGACTGCAAGATCTGGAAGACAAATTCGAGGTTACAGACTGCAGGAGAGAAGAAGGGCACAGGAAAGGGCAAATGAGTTATTTGAATGTCTAAGTAGGATTTTTGCATTTATAAAGGCCACTAACGATCCAGAGAACCACAAATAGTAGCTGCAGTATTTAGCTTCAGGCTCTTCTTAAAGTCTCATGTGACAAAGAGCACAGAAATTTCCTCCCTCCTACCCTAACAAAATTATTCTTTTTTTTTCCTTTGCCGTGTTCATTGTCTTATATATGGAAAATAATGGTCACTAAATCAAAAAATTAATGAAAAAGAATTTGTATGACCCAAAAACTGTGAACGAATGGAAACTGTTACACGCTTCAAAACACACTGAAAGTGCAAGTAGGAATGAACAAATGTTATGAAATCTCATCAGTTGTTGTTAGCCTGATCCTGCCCTTTTCAAGTCAATGGCAAACCCATCAAATGTCAGTGGGAGCTGTGTTTTATTTTCACTGAAAGCTGTTAAAATTTGGGATGTACATTTGTACTATCTTTAGTATTTGTGCTCTTCTTCATGATGGGCACCTTTACCCGTAGATCTCGTGCTGCCCCTGGCTGTGGTGTTTGAATGGGAGTTGTTCCTGTAGCTGGAATCACGTGTCACTGTGCACACCTGAAGGGTTCTGTAAATAACTGAGGGGAATGACAGCATTCTGGAGAAACGAACACTGCTGCTTCACCAGGGGGGGCTGAGATGGTCTGTTGAAAAAAGAGCTATTGCCAGTCCCTTCTGGGCTCTATAAACCCCTGTGTAGTTTTCATCTGTATGGTTTTGCTGCTCGTATTTACACAGTTGTTCTCAGCTTTGCTCTCTGCTGTATTTTGAACCATTTGTGATTTAGAGGCAGAGAGAAATATGAGCAAGATCTGAGCAGCAAATCCAGTTTGGGATTGTAGTATGTTCTTGATGCTGATAAAGTATGGATTTGAAAGTCATCATAAGGCAACTACCATGTTTTGGCAGTGGAGATGAATTTCTGCTGCAGGAGCAACACTTTTAGGGAAGGCACAAAGAAGACCTGGGTTTGGGCCATAGTTTAAAAGCCAGGAAATCAATCCTGGCTTTAGGATAAATAAGTCAGGTTGGTCTGTCTTTTCTTTCTCAGTTTGAACACAAAACAGTTTGTAAACTGTTGCTATTTAGCTAATACACCGGAATGCAGTGAAATTTAAAGACATGCAACATTTCTTCAATTTGATGTATAAATAGATTACGGCATTTTCAGCATTCCAGACTTATGATCAAGTGGAATCCAGATCAGGTTTCATTTAACCTAGTTAGGAGAGCAATGTGAATGGTTTCAGATAGCTCATGTGGAGTTCAGAAGCATATTCTCTCAGATACATTTCAAACTCATATTGAGTAAAGACTGATATCAATAGTGGAGAAAATCCACATCTCTCATGGACTTTGTGTGTCTGAAATATTTCTGTTTGGCATGGGTGTATTTTAATGGACATGTCAGTAGTTCATTGCTGGATTTTCTGGAATGTAGGTTGCTTGTTTACTTGAATAACTCTTCTTTGGACAGTAAGTAATCACTTTACTTCATATATAAACCATTATTTGGACTTTTTACTATCTGTATCAATTATCTTTCAGTGTTAAAAGAATGAATAATGGCAGGGCATTTGTTTTTAATATGTTGTCTAAGCAAAAAGAGAATGTACACAAATTTCAGAGAGCTTGTCAGATACTTTAAATAACCCATGGCACAACTTGATCTATAGTTACAGACTGGTTTGCAGGACTGAGTTCTAAAGTGTAGGGCCTTATGTAATACTTGTGGCATAAGAGTAAGAGGAAGCATGGAATGTAAAGATGGTCTGTTTTGAAGATGAGAGAGCAGTTACAGAGTAGACATTAAAGCCACTGCAACTCCATAATAATAATATTTAGATGTCTATTTATAGAGACTTTCCAGGGAATCTTGATTGTTTGGAATGGTGCTGTGTGTGCTCTCTAAGTAGCTGAGACAAGATCCACTTGGTTCAAGTAGGTGAGATCCTCAGGTTCAAAAGTGAACCTGTACCTGTGCCCCTCACCTTTCACTTTCCACAACTGCAGTGCTCTTTCTTCCCCTCTTACTGGCAAAGCAGAGATCAGGGCTGGATAATTAAAAGTGGGGGAAAATGGCACATGTTTAGGTTCTGAGTAATTTTTGACAGATCTATTGCTACCACATCATGTGGGATGTGGGACAGCAAGCAGCCAAAACTGGTTCCTTGGCCTTTTTTGCATAAATGTGCTACATAAAACTTACAGTCTGCAATAGCTGCAACTTTTTTACAAAAGCACAAATAGGGGTTTTGTAGTGGATAGTGGATTGATGGGTTCTCTGTCTCCACATGGAAGTTGTATGCAAAATATATACAAAAAAGTAATACTTCTTTGGTTAATTTCTGCTTTTCTCATCTGACTGTACAGATTCTATCAAAGCCTGTGACTGCACCTACTGAAACACTCATGCTGTCAGGCACTAAAATGATGTGGTGGATGTAAACCTAAATTCTGTTCACGTAAGTCTCAGGTTTTCTGCTGTTAAAATTTTGTCTTAAAACATACATAGGCAATTCTGCTGAAATCCACTGAAATAGAATTGTCAGTGAAATGGAGAGATTGCTCAGCAAAACTGAAAGTGTTGGGGGTAGACAAGCAATAGTTGTTTATGATGATCTGCATTTTGCATTGTTATTATTTTTTAATGGAACACTTCCATTCTAAACATGATTAAAAAAACAGGCACAATTTGTTGTCCTTCATTAAAGCTGAAGAAGTGATCTCAGTGTATGTCCAGGTATGCAAATTCAAACCACTTTCAGAGGTCTGTTTTGGGATCCTGAGAAAAATGGGAAAACAGGGCATTCAGGGAAATTAATATTCTGGTGCTCATCAGAGTAAACTGATAGAAGTGATACAAACTTACTTCTGGGTTAAATGAAAAATACCACAAAAAACACTACCAGAATTCCCCCTTCTCGACACACCTGCCCTACTGTTACTGCCACTCCTGCTCTTCCTTTTGCCTGTGATGCAGAAAAACCCCAATTTCTGTTAGCTATTGCCATTCCTGCAGAAGTAGTTGTGGATTTCAGAAGCTCGGTTGGAAGGTACAGGGGAGAGCTCACAACAGGCTTTCATCAGGAGTTCAATCTAAGAGCAAGCACAAAAGCACTTTCTGGCACAGTGTTGTTGAAAAGTATCCCATAAAACCCTAGGATTTCACCTTTATGCTACCAGAACTGGACCCTAAATTATGTTCTCTCTGTTTCCCCACTCATTAGCACTTACAGTTGTTCTAAAACAGATTTATACTTAAAGTGTTGGTCAGGCAAGTGGTAACTGGCTTTCTTTTGCAGCTGGTGTCACAAGACAGGAGCATGTGAGTCCATTTGACACCGGCTTTCATGATCATCAGCAAGTACATTACACAAGAGAATTGAGAAAATATTTTGTCAGAGAGAACTATCTGTTCCTCCCTCCTGAGAGTCACCCCAGTAGAAAAGTGTGGAGCTTGTCAGCATCAGACCAAGATGTGCAGTGCAAAGGCAGACATCTTCTTTCTCTTGACTCTAACAAGCAACTCTTGTTTCCCCTTCTGCTTGGCAAGGTTTTATTTAATCATGCAGTGAGTCTTGGGTACAGCTGTTAATTCTATATCCTATTTATATCAACGGCATTTACCTTACATTAATGGTTGCAAAAAGTAAATAGCAATATGCTGAGAACATGGAAAACAAACAGTCTTTCTGTCTTGCCAAACCTCCATCACTGAGCATATTTTTCCTTAGTGGTTGCCATGCTGTAGTAAACAAAGTTAAGGGCTAGGCCATTTTTTTAGTAACAATTCTGTATCGATGCATAACACAATAAGTTGCTGTCCTTCCTTTTCCAGAGAGGAAGTTGCTGCTTTGCTGTAGTGACATGCAAAGCCATAAAAAGGAAACAGATTTTGGTTAGGAAAAAAATGTATTTATTGATGCTACAGAAAAAAATAGTTCTGCAACATGAAAAAGTGCAGTTCTTACATGGCTGTTTGGTTAGGGATACAATTAGAAGCACACTGTGACTTCTTTATTGGTGGATAAATTTACTGAACAGTGCAAATATCATGTGGAATTAAGACATGATGCTGTATTGCTCTCTCCTAAAAATGTATAGAGTTCATCAACTGAAATTGTACTGGCAGGCATACACGAGGTGCAGGAATCAAGCTTGAAATCCTTGTTTAAGCAGAATTCCCATTAAAATCCAGTTTGGAAATAAGTGTCAGCAAACACTTCTCAGTTTCTGTTGCCATGAAAAGCTGTTTCCACTCCAGGATGCACAGGTTCATGGATTTTGGATTTTCTGTCATTAAAATGCCAGTCAGGTGCAGACATTGCCACTGATTTAACTTAAACCTGAACTGGGATCAAAGCCTTTAGGATTCTCAAGCAGTTTCTAATTGGACCTGAAGTTAATGTGGACAAACAAGCAGAGCATTCAAACATCACATGCAGTAACCTGCTGGAGCTGCAGTGGGATCAGGGATTCTCACCCTGTTCCCATGCTGGGGCATTGCACTGCAGTTTGGTTCTGGCAGGGGATGGTGCAGGGAATAAATATCACTGAATCTGCCTCAAGTTGTTGTGACTGTTCTTTTAGCACTCAGTCAGATACCAGGAAAATGTGTCCAATGCATTTATACTAAAACCAAACATGGTTTGGAAAAATAACAGAAAATCCAGAATTCAGTCTCAAACTGCAAGAGTTTCTGTTACTTCTACACTGTGGTCACAAACCTGTGAAGAAAATCTGCATTTGTTTGA
The DNA here is from genome assembly GCA_038380795.1 of Pyrocephalus nanus. Lineage (NCBI taxonomy): Eukaryota > Metazoa > Chordata > Aves > Passeriformes > Tyrannidae > Pyrocephalus > Pyrocephalus nanus. The sequence continues at coordinate 371,256 of CM076270.1, read as the reverse complement.
GACTGGGCCACCCTGACAAAATATTTGGCAATTATTGTGGAGTATATTATCCAATGTCTCCAAGGAGATTTGCTCTGTTAAAGTATATGGACTATTTCTCTCTGAATTAGTAAATCTTAAGTTTGTCTATTCACCTCTTTTTGTTCTCTCCGTTGTTCTTTAGAGACATTTGCAACTCACATAAATAAGCATGGGGCCCTTGGGAATAGCTCCAAAGTGCTTCTGGAGTTATTTTACCACTTGAATAACCCTGTTCCAGGTCAGCACAAATTTGACCTCTATTTTTCGTTTGGATTTTTTTTTTCAGTTTTTATATAATGTTTGAAAATAGAAAAAACAAAATCATCTGCTCTACTAAAGGGTTAGTCGGACAAGGTTTGGTTATTGAACATCACAAGTGGTGAGGACTCCATGGACAGTTGTGTTTGTCCTGGCAGATCCTCACACTGCAGATAACTCACTCCAGCAGCACGTAGCAATGGATATTATGACTAATTCAGTCAGAACTGTAAGCAGTTTTATTGTGGTCTCTCCAGTACAGGAGGTTTTGGCGTTTATTCAGTATTAAGTCATACACAATTTTTAGATAGTGCAGTCATACAAAGAGAAGATCAGTTGAAGAAAAAGAGAAAAGGGCTTCTTTCTGGTTTTCCTGGTCTTTCAGCTTTAGCTCTGTTGGCTGCATTATGGTGCCTGTAAAAAAGCCACTTAGTTTCTCACCTTTTCCCCTCAGCAAGGCACTTAGAAGATTACAGATCTTACTGTGAATCAAGCACTGTCTAGATCAAAGATCCCATGGGGTTTTAAAATTTCAGGACATTTCTCCACCTCATTATCTCAGAGTCGATTTTTTCCTTCTCATGGGGTGCCAGTAACAAAGGGCAGAGTTGAGAGGTGAGATCAGCACTGTCCTGTTCCCAGCTGACAGATGCCCCATACACAGATTCAGGATCCTGGCCTGTGGCAGGAGCTGTGTGCTGTGTGTGGGTTTCCAATACCCCACAGCAGGTGCCAAGTAAGCGCTGTAGATTATGAAATAACTAATATTCCAAATTAAAAACTGTGGAAAGATTTATCAAGTTCACCACAAAACCTGTCTCAAGACTTCCTTAACTCCTTGTTTGGGGAACATTTCAAAATCATCACCATCATCATTATTTTTATGTTGTTAATTCCCAAAGCCCTATTCAAATTTTATGCATCAAAAAGAATAATTGTGTTACCCAAATAGGCCTTCAGAAATGGACTTCTTTGTTTGTTACTCAATAGCTGAAGTAATCTGTGGGTGTCTGGGCCAATACAAAAACCTGGTTATCATGTATTCAGCACTGTCTTATCTAGGCACTGTGTAACCATGAGCCAAGATATGCCAGATGGATATAAGTAAATAGCATTTAAAGGTATGCTTTGCCTATACCAATTCTGAGCAATTCCATCCTTAATGGAAACCTCTGTATGATACAATGTTTGTTTCCTTGACCTGGGACATGCCTTTATAACCATAACTGTGTTTTGCACACAAATGTATGCCTCTAAAATTATCTGATTCTGTCTGACAAACATATGAAACCTTTCAGAATTATATATGATTTATTTATACATTGGACCAGACTAAATTTATAAGCCTTAGGGGTATAAGCTGTAGCTTTCATCCAAAGCTTAGCTTTATTTTCAGTTCTGTTGATGAATTTACTGTAGTGATTTCCAAGTCATAGGGCACATTATCTGGGTGGCTAAAATTTCTACAAAAAGGGGATTGTGTATTTACAAGGATAACAGTAATATTCAGAATGACATCAGTAAGTTATAAGAATAATTAAAAGAGTTGAGTTTAAGGATTAATACATGACCACACAAGTGAGGAGAGGGAAAATGCATTTCCTCTGTTATGCTGTCCTCTCCCCCACTGACTGTCAGAGCTGGATGCCAGGTCAGATCCATCACTTTAAAGCAAAAGACCTCTTCTGCTCCCCTGCTGGGCAGACCCCAAGTGAGGCTGGGCACTAAGATCTTGCAGTCCCTCACAAATACGGTCTGGTTTCACTAGGGAGCATTTATGTGTTTTTGGCGGTACACACTGTGAGCTTGGCTGCTTCACGCTGTGGGAAAAACTGTGAGCTGGTTTTCCTCTGCATTCTTACCTGGAGATTGCTTGCACCTTTTTGTTCCTTCCAGTTTGCTCTCCCAGGCAGTGCAGACAAGCCCTCAGCCCCATCCTCCCAGAGAAGGAATGATGTGTCGTCACACCTTTTGGTGACTTTGTAATGTGGAGAAACTGGCATGGGGATAAGATCACGCTTGTTCTGTTCTCTGACCTTAAGGAATGTAAACCCACTGACCTCATATATCTGCAGACGTTTGCAGATGCTCTTACTCACACCACTCTGTAATTCAGCATTCTGCTTATCCCTTACCCATCCTGCTGCACAGAAACCAACAGCGAGTGGTCCTACGAGCTGCCACCATTCCATGAAGAACAAAAGCAACCTCCTCAGGTAGGCTGGCCCTGATGTGAGTCCCTCATTCCCTCCTATAAAATAGGGGGCTGGGGCAGCACACTTCTGTGTCCTTGGACTAGACACTACCTGGCTTTACCTGGATTTCAGAAGCTGCAGCAATGTGGCTCCTGATTCACATCCGTGTTAGGCTGTAGTAGTGAGAAGAAACAAACAACTGTTCTTGTGTTTGACCTGTTAAGTGCTTTTTAGCAATGTTGGATATCCAGAGAAACCAACATTACTTTGAAAGCTACTGTGGAAAATCACCAATTATAATATTTGCAGAGACAATTATAAACATGTAAACCAAACAAAACTGGCACTTTCTAAACATGCCTCTAAGGGTTGATCACTGTCTCTGCATCACGTGCATACCAAAGGGTTCATGGATGTGCTACAGACAGTGAACTTTTAAATACATCAAAATTAAAAAGTAGATCATAGTTACATGCAAAACTAACACTTCTCCTTTAAGAATGACTGTTTGAGGGCTGTATGTCCCCAGGAGCAGTTATCAGCTTCAGTGAGGATGCTTGTGAGAGCAGAGGGACCTGAAGTCAAGTCCATTTTGTTTTTTTGCTAGTTCTAGCATAGAACCTCCTTATAAAAGTGAGAAAAATGCTCTTTATTCCTGCAAAACTTGTGGCATTTTCCCCTGTCCTGAGGGTGGGGAGTCAATGCCAGAACCTTTGCACAGCTGCTGTTGAGGAGTCAGCATAAACCCTGGCACTGCTCAATGCAAAACCAAGTTACCCCTGCCCAGCACCCTTCCTCCAAAATGCAAAGGACTATTATTGCTGGAGGAATAAGTGCCCTTTCTTAGAAAGAGAGAATTTAGGGGGGGAAATTGAAAGGTTTGGTCATGTTCCTGCTGCAGCTACTTGAAATGCATAAGATTGAATTATTGGGAGCATGACAAAGGTCTGACAAAACCTGGCAGTTTTAATTAATGGCCTCTATTCAGCTGTCAGAATCCAGTGGTTCTGCTGACAAGACAGAGCAATGACAGATCAGTCTCCACTGACATTCTGTGTAGATGCCTTTAAGGTAGTAAAATATATGTCTAAAAACATATACTTAGTCACGTGCATAAATTTTGAAGTCTTTCACAGGTGGCCAAATTTGTATCTCAATTACAGATTTCCTTGAGCGAGACATGCAATTTAAATCCCTAAAACAAGTCAAACCTGATGCAAAAATGATTAATTATTGAACAAAAAGGCATCATCGTGACCATCTGTGGATAAAAAGAAGGGAGGAGTTTTACCACTGCAAATACAAAATTCACATTTGTAAGGTCTATTGCATGTTTGGTTTTTTTGTTTTAATGAGCCAGAGGAATAATGGATTTTGGAATCACTAAAATGGTTTAACGTGGCTTTGTGTGCCGCTGTTCTGTTTTGCAGTGACAGAGACTTCTGCAGGAGAAAAACGTGGAATCCCAGACTAAAATCTCCCATAATCTCCCATTGTGTCTGACCAGACTAAACCCCATGGCGATATCCTTGTCTCGGAGTCTGCAGGTGAGTTACCCTGGGCATGGTCCTGTCTCCTGTCTGTGCACCTGAGAGCAGGAGTGACGAGCTGTCAGTGGCTCATGGTGCCCTAAGTGCAGGACAGAGCAATTCCTGACCTTGCAGGAGGTCAGGGCAGCAGGGTGGGCTGAGGGCAGGAGCTGAGCATTCCCTTGCTGCAGGGAAAGTCTGGGCTCCGTGGCTGGCACAGGGACCAGGACCATGCGTGACTTGCACCACAGCTGAGCGTGTAGCCAGTGGCAGACACACTCTTGGCAGCAAAGGGAAAGCAAGAAAGTGAACAGTGACAGAAACAGGCCCTCAGGTTGGTGCTTCAGTCTCCATATCATCCCTGAGAGCAAATTCACATACCCTCAGCTGATCCGTTTCTGAGATCCACAGAGCGAATCAGGTTTCCCTGTGCACACATCTGGCCTGCACGAACACCTCCTGTGTGGCTGCTGGAAGATTTGAGAGGCTCTGAGCCTGTGGCAAAAAATAGGTGGGTCTGCTTTCCCTAGTCATCATGTTCAGTATTACACATGCCATGATGATGAAGCACTGTAAATCATGAGTCTGCTCACATTCACTGATAAACCAGTCATGCAAAAGGCTCTTTGGAGTAGGAATTCAGCAAAAGGCATTTCTCATCTGTCAGAAATAATTCAAGGGTGTGGAGTGACTCACTGGGAACTGCTTGAATAATCGACTTCATTTTCAGCAAGACAAAGCCATGAACTCTTGTCTGGCACATCAGAGGGGAACGTGTTCCCTTTGTTAAAGCCTATGTTCTAGGGACAGGTGCTAGCAAAAACACCAGAAGGAGGGATTTTTTGATGGCTACAGAATGACCACTTTTAAAGTGCAGGTGGAAACTGAAGGTAATCTGTGAGACATCTTTCCACCCAGAGCCTGGGAACACCTTCTCTACTATACAAACCCACAAACTCTTCTCGAGATATCAATTCCTATTTTTTTTTCCCAGACCACAATACCATTTGAATTATTATCAGGAAACATGTTAGGTAAACAGCTTGTAAGTTTAGTTAATGAACAGTGTTATTTGAGAAGTAGATGATGCTGTGTAAACCTTAAAAATAAAGGATTAAACTAAAAATCAAAACATAAAATTTGAGAATAAAAAAATGGGAAATGAAACCAGACTTACCTGAGCATTTTAATATTAAGCAAGGACTCAGATCTTTCCCTTGCCCTGGTAAGAAGCAAAGATGTGTGTGACAAATTAACTATTTCCTTTGGCCTTGGCCAAGGCTAGGAAGTTGCCAACCACTGCTGGTTCCCACTCATTGTGTGGAAATGAGGAGCTGGCATTTTGTCACTACAGATCAGGTGTTTCCAGCAGTTTTTTTCTTTGTGCAAGTTGTAAAATATTTCCCAAAAGTACTGGCTAGGTGACTGGATAATCTGCTCTGAATCTGTTCTTGCAGGGACAGGGCTAAAAACGTCATGACCACAACTTGCCAGCCCTTCACACAACAATTGTGATCCCGTGTGAATCAGTGACCGCGAGCTCCAGGAGCGCAGTCCATGAGGAAGGCAGGTCTTGGAGCAGGGTGAGGAATGCAGAGGCGTGTGCTGCAAGGTGTGGCAGGTATGTGTGAGCTGTTAATGACTGTGCTGAAGAAATCCTGGTGATGCAGAGGTGAAGGAGTCCAAGAGCTGGAGGAGTCCACAATCCATGCTGTGGGATCAGCTGAAGGACTGATCTGCGGCCACAGCAGCTGGTGCAGGTTCCTGGCATGAAAATGCTGCTCAGCAGCAGCGATTCTGAATCTCACATGCTAGCAGCAGATATGGTCCTGCCTTGGTATTATCTTAATTTTCAAATACCTTGTAATGCTGCACAACCATCCTGTCCTTCATTTGAGACTTCACTGGACAGGGCACTCATAGCTACTATCACCATCCTCTGAACCAGGACCATGACCTCTGCCTGCCCAGCAGCCAAAGGAGGGACAGGGATCAGGCAGCTGGCAGGTGACAGTGTGGTCCTGGCCCCCTGTCCAACCAGCACTACTACCAGGCTTGCCACCAAGAAAGGAATTCCAGGCAGGAGACATGCCCCATCCATCTCATCTAGATATCTGAGATTTTTCCATCCCGAACACTAGGTCACTGTTGTTTGGGATTTTTCTTTTTCTCTGTGGTAACTGAAGAAGTTTATTACCAGGCAGGAGTTTTGGTTTCTTGGGAGCGGCAGCCTGGGAGCAAACAGCTCCTGGGAACAAACAGCTTTAGTGGCTGCACTGGGAATCTGTTGACCTTGGACCTTATTCTTTCAGGTGTCCTGTTCCTAACTCATGTCTGCTGGTGCAGAGGGATTGAATATACGGTGCCAGCAGCCTCTGGAGGGAGTCTCCTTCCCCCTCCAACCCTCCCAGCAGTATCAAGGTTCACTGTAAGTGCTGCCCTACCCTGCCCAGAGTGGTGGGAGATGGACACATCAGGGAAGCCTGTGCTTTAGGCTGTGCTCTGTTCTGGGGCCATGCAACAAGGGATCTTTACTGGAAATGGGGAGTATGTGCCCAATGTTATCACTGCCATTACAAAAACAAAGGGCTGCTCTGGTACAGTCATTTGTGCTGATGAAAGCTAGGAAATGCCATCCTGTCCATCCCTGAATCATATCCTTCAGCAGATGTGCCTGGGGGAATGAAAAGAATGAAAAGGTTCTCAGTACTATGTATGTCAGTAATGAAGTTTCTTGGGAATAAGTGAGGGGTCTAGAAGCTCAAGGTGTTTGTCTTTTAAGTTCTTTTGTTTCCATGGGTTGGTTTTTGGAAAGCTGCTGCACCACACCAGGAGGAGAGCACTCAGTCATTCCTGAGCAGGAGCTTTCTATATCCTGACTCACAGGGAGCAAGGATATCATCACAGCATTGTCTGCTGTGTCCCAGCTTTTCTGAGCTCAACAAATCTGTGTCAGCTGAGGAGAGGGATTCTGACCTTGCATTGGCCAGTGCTGGAACACCAGAATTGAATTCTAATTCTTTAAATGTGTGCACTTGGAGGTATTCTTTTGGTGAGAGCTTGTACATCTTGTGCTAGTTACTTCTTCCAGGCTGGCCCACGTTTAAATCTGATTGTTGCAAAAGAACAAGTCTAGTCAGCCCAAACGGTTATAGGAGGGAGAGAGGAATCAGTTTTGGAAATATGAATCGCTTGAACCTCAAAAATTCCTGAATGGGGAAGATGGGGCTCAAAGATAATATAAAAAATGTGTTCTGCACTGGAAGCAACCCAAGTTCTGTGTCTCCTAAGTGGGTGTCCGACCACAGGACTTCCCATCTTCATCTAACTCAAGATGCTTGCTCATCATTCTTGTAAAATATGCTGCTCTCATCTCTTTTGTTCACATAACAGAGAAACTTAGCTTTCTGATGTGGGAATGAAGCAAAACAACAATTCCATGTATTGCCATGAAGTCCTAAGTGAACTTAGTGTTACAGCTAATGTTCTAGCATAACAATTTCTTGGTGGAATCTAGCATAGACAGTGATTACAAAATCACCTGCTTTAGTAAGGAAGGAAATTACACTGCCTGGTTTAAAATTGGCTTCTTGGCCTGGCCAAACAGCTTTATCCACTGAAGAGATCACAAAGATTTTTATCACGGGGGATTAAGGAATTGATTTATATCTGACAGTAAATTAAACTGAGATGAGTGACGCTGTAACCGTCTCGTTTCCTGTCTTGGCTCTCTGGGACTTGGCTAACCCTGGAGGGGAAATGCTGAACAGGGTTTCCAGCAGCTGCTGACTCAGCACATCTCCCAGCCCAGCGCAGTGACCATCACTAGCACTGACTTCAGCGTTTGGCATGAGTGAGAGCTGAGTGCGGGGCAATGCGCAAGCGCCGAGCAAAGCTGAGGGCAGGGCAGTGCGGCAGCAAATTGTATTTAATGTCTAGAACTGAAGGGTGATGCATGATGCAATAGAGGCCGTTACACTGTACACCCAAGGGCAGCTCTTTGGAGGCTGCTGTGTGTCCCACCCGCCTGCTCTCGTTCCGGGCCAGCAGCTGCAAGGCAGGGATGTGGAAGGGAAGGCAGCCTGTGGCCATCAGAGCTGTGGGCGAGCAGTTCAGTCCACCCTGCACACCACTCATCACCCAAGTGCACCGTGACAAATTTCTCGAGGCACTGAACACCATCCCTCCCTCGTGAGTCGCTGGGAACAACCCTGCCTCTGCCTGCACCTCTTCAGCACAGGGAATGGCCAGCAGCAATCCTGCATCCCAGTTACTGGCTGCACACTCTGTAATTACAGAGAAGCCTGGGAAGAAATAAAAGACTGATCTCCAGTAGGGACCCAGTGAAGATCAGACAGCAAAAAATGTCTCTGGGCTGGATTCAGACTGTGCACGAAGAGGGAAGAAGCATGTTAGAGAGATCCAGCTCTTTCCCACCTCTACAGGTGCTCCCCCAAAACCCACCCTGTAAGTGCACAGCCATTGGAACATATTCAGTCTCCAGGCCTTCTGTCTGCACGAATGTAGCTGGGACTGTATTGCTATTAAGAGCATGACAAATCCCTGACCCACAGCTGGAGATTCAGGTAGTCCAGGGCCCTTCCACCCTGGCTGGTTTTTTTTTCTATTTTTGCTTGCTGCACCTTTCTGATAATTGTTGCTCCTTGCTGAAAGGCTGGATGAGTGTTCCAAAGCGTCTGTGAGAGAGGGATGTGGTGTTTGTTGCAGATATTCAGAGCCGCTGCTCCGAGGGATCCTGGATGCTGATGGGTGTGATAGCCCGTGTAAAAAGGCACGAGACAGATTCCTGCCATGTGCTAGCTCTGACTAGTGCTGGTCTTGTGAACAGCATCAGGACAGTCCTGCTGATCAGTGTCCTTGTTTGGGCAGTGACTGCCTGAGCACAGTGGGCTCCTGCCTGCACCTTCACTCTTACCGTGTTGGGGTGTCCTGTGTGCCTCAGCTCTGTCTAACACACGGGTCTCAGCTGTGACAGTCCCCTGGGACTGCCCTCCCTGTACACAGGGCTCTGTCCAGAGACTCTGGGGAGTGCAAAGGAAACAGCAGACATTTGGACTGGTATTTGTTTACATCTTGTACTGGAAATTCGCTGATTGGCATTCAGACATGAAATGCAGTGATTGTTTGGAAGGTGTCAGGAGAACCCTCACATTTTGGAGCAACTCATCTTTCCTGGGTTCATCTAGCAGAGAGGAAATGTGGTTCAAGGGAATTTATCTCCCTGTAGCCTGAGGTGATGCTGGCTTTGCTTCAATCTGTAAGCAGCAAGAAAAAAGCCTCTGAAAGCCTCTGAGCCACAAGTGGCACCTGTGTGACACAGACCACACAGCTCCACAGCCCCCTGGAACCAGCTTGGTCTGCTGCCATAGCCCATGGCAGGGGCTGCCACGACTGAACACTCCAACGAGCCCTGAGTGTCCAGAAAACTTCTGACAATCTCTCCGGTACATGTTACTCATCTCTCTAAAATTATTATTTGAATGGATATAATGTTCTTCTGTATTTCAAGTTATCCTAATTGTAATTCTATAATCCCTCTACAACAATTCAGTGAAATCTCCTTCAAAATCTCTTTTAAAAACTTCTACCAAAATGTTTGCCTGGAGGTGGTGCTTATGGCAGCACAAGCATTGACATCAATCCTCCTCCAGAGAGCCTTTCCCTTGGAAAATGCCCCTAACCTTAGTGTGCTGTGACAGTTCCTAAAGGCGCCACCCAGGTACATTCCCCATCACTCTACTGCTCCCAGAGTGAGACAAAATCCAGACACCACCACCACGATACTGAGGGAGCGATGGAGAGAAACACAAACACTGGGGTGGGTTAGGAGGACCTTTGCCACGGAGACACCCTGCAGGAGCTGGCAGGGGGTTCTAGAGACCCGGGGTGATGCAGCTGGTGCCGCCAGAATGGGTGGGAGCTGTGCACAGGTGAGCCTGTCCTGAACAGGGCAGTGCCAGGAGCCCCTCACCTGCCCAGAGGAGCTGCAGTGGAGGTGGTTCCTCCCCATCAACATCTCCTGCACTACCAGCAGGACCAGGCGCCCTGAGTGCTCACCTCCTGTGGCCAGGAATGAGAAGTGCTGAAAGCAATCAGTGATCAAAAGAGAACAGAGAGAAAGAAGCATGACTGACCACCATATATTAAGAAATTTTTTCTTGCTGTTCAGAGAACCACCAGGTTAATACAGAAAGGCACCGAGTTAATTTTTGACCCATTTCCATGTCATAAGATATAATAATAATTCTGTGCAGCTAAGTCACGCTGAAGCTAGACATGGTTAATGGTGGGGTGAGGCAGCTGGGCACTCACTGCAGGAAGAGAAGGAGGCTGGAGGAGCAGGGAGGGCTTGGGGGCCATCACCAGGCCTGGCCTTATCTCAGCTGTCACTGTGAACTCTTCAACCCTCACGCTGAAGGGCTAAATATGTTCAACAGCTTCACGTTTGTCCTCTCTGCCAGGGACTGTCTCCTTCAGAAATTCTGACTGCACAGGGCTGCAGCCGAGCTGGAAGCCCACTGTCCCCAGGGAGCTCTGGGTGGGGAGCGGGTGCCCCCATCCCCAGGGAGCTCCGGGTGGGGAGTGGGTGCCCCCATCCCCGGGGAGCTCCGGGTGGGGAGCGGGTGCCCCCATCCCCAGGGAGCTCCGGGTGGGGAGCGGGTGCCCCCATCCCCAGGGAGCTCCGGGTGGGGAGCGGGTGCCCCCATCCCCGGGGAGCTCTGGGTGGGGAGCGGGTGCCCCCATCCCCGGGGAGCTCCGGGTGGGGAGCGGGTGCCCCCATCCCCGGGGAGCTCTGGGCCAGCTGCGCAGGGCGGTGCTGGCACAGGCTGGATTGGCCACTGGACTCAGCAGACACTGAGTGTGTTTGCCAAAGGGTTAAGCAAGGAAAGCCTCTGGGTTTCTCCAACCCCCGTTCAGGGGGCCCAGTCCCTTCACCCTTCTCTGTCCATGGGGTATTTAAAGGCTGTATTTTTTAAGGCCCAGGTCCCCCAGGAGCACACTGTGGGCTGGCTGACTGTGCTGTGGTCACCCCGGTGCCACGGTGCCCGAGCCACGCTCCCCCCAGAGCCCCCTGCGATGCTGCTTTGGGCAGCCTGCACAGCACTGGTGCGGCTGTGCTGGCGTCGGGCGTCTGCTCAGCTTTGCTGAGGCATTTAAACTTAGCAAAGTGGCTTTTTTTAGGTCCATATGCAAAGATCAGGTGGTCACCTGTGGCAATATGTTCATTCACAGATCCTAGCTGCTTTCAGGGACCGGCCTTCTCTAAACATAATTAGGGCTATTTAAATAGCTGCTCACAATTACCTCTGGGTTCACACAAAACTCCATGAACTCCCTCATTGAGCAATAACTCTGGGCAACATAAGGGTGCAAAGCCACAGGGGCCTTGCTGCTGAATGCCTCAAAGATTTGTATCATCCTGCTGTAAATGGATGTTTACCACATCTACTGTGCCATTATGTCAGTTTTCAGACCAGGAGCTTTACCAGGCACTTTGACAGTTGTTCCCACCCGTCAGCCTCCCTTGTCCTTGCCCATAGTTATTAGGCTGGAGGCAGATGTAGTAAAGCCTGATTCAGGGGTGGGTGTAAATAGAAGTTCTTCAGCTTTTGTCCTTCTGCCCACCCTAAACAATTTAATTTCTGGGATTCCATCACACTGAATGTGCCTGTGAGAGTGTCAGCAGAGCCCGGCCCTAGGCCCAGCCCCAGCGGGTGCTGAGCTATCAGGTCATCTGGAGCACGCATCTCATTTTCAGCACAGTGCAATTTTCTCCACAGCAATGATATTATCTTTGCCATCAGCTCCTGGCATGCAGCGGCTCACACACACCATTAGCAGGTGGCAGAAGACATACATGGAATTTGCTCTCAGAACATTTCTTCCATTCTTCCTCCCAGACTGATGAAGTGCAAGTTAAAGCTAAAGGCATATACTGACTGCAGTCCATTCCCAAACAGGGCCACAGAGGGTTAAACACGGGGTCTGGGAGAAAACTCCCACATCTGCCAGTCTCTCTGCCATGGTTTAGTTCCTCAGCATGCAGCCTTGGAATGCAGGGAGTGCAATTCTGTGTGGCCAAACTCCTGGTGCCCTCGTGCCAGCTCCTTTGGGATCAGCTGGCAACAAGCAGCAGGGAGGCAAGAGATGTCAGTGCAGTCTCTGCAGGGAGCCGAGGTGCCCATCCATGGCCCCAGCAAGCTGCTGGCAGCTTGGCAGAGCTCTGGGCACTGGGGTAGACCAAGATGAACACACAAATTTACTATTGAAGCCAGACAGCTGTGTGCACCTGGGCACACCTGCCACTGGAAAACTGCACAGTAGAGGCACTTTTGTGCCAACCACGAAATTAATTTCATTAGAAAAATATTTTGCCTAAAGCCCACTAAAGAACGCAGCCCCAGACAACTCACTTGCTTTGGTACAGGGCTGAGATGAAACTCTGCAGCAGGGAGTGAGCACTGCCCCTGGCGTGAGCACTGCTGGCTGCACAGGCAAGGGATGTCCTGTGCATGGCAACACAGGGCAGGAGGAGAGAAAAGGCTCTGGGAGAAACGGGGTTTGTTACAGTTTTATTCTACAGGGGGAAAAAAGAATTTGTCACCTGTCTAAGAAAGCAAACTACGTTGGATCCTACATTTCCTACCTAACTCCATGGAACAGCTTCTGTTGAGTGCTGTCAACTCTTCAGAGCTCTCTTATGTTTCTTTCTTTTGAAATTCAAAGTCAAAAGAAACTCAGCTACTTTGAGTTGGTGGGATCTATTTGCCCTTTCCTTCCCTTGAAGCAAACACAACCGGTAAAATTCCCTGGCATAGTTCTCTCCTTCCTGAAGTTTCTTTCCTCCATTGCCCTCCTCCATATAATCAGATCCCTTTTCACACATGGGTGAACCTGGAAAATCATTCAGAGTGGGAACCATGTGAACCACTTCAGTGAACATCAGGTAATTGTGTCTTACAGGCCTTTTGGAAGGTCAAATCTTTCTGTGTAATTTTTCCAGCTACTTTCTCCGTGAACTGAAGTCCACTGGCTCTGGGCGAAGAACAAGGTGGCTTGGTACAAGCCTCCCACTCCCTGTCCCCATGGATCACCCACCCCAAATCTCTGCATGATTCCTTTGATGTTTTCTTTTCAATACACCCATCTCCACGTCACCTGCTTGTGCAAGGCTTGTATTGCTCACCCTTGGCCTGGGAATGGCTGAGGTTTCCAAGATCTGCACTTTTCAAAAAAAAAAAAGCTGACTTTTCACTTGCATCAGGATATGAAAAACAGCTTAAAAATCATGAGACACACAGACAGACACACAGACAGACCACCAGAGTGCTGAACCTGCCTATCTGTGGTTGCTCCCCATGTTTTTCTCCTGTGCCAACTGTTCCAGATGAGCTGCAGCTTTCCCTTCCCAGCATCACAAATTTGGGTGTCACTCCTAGCAAACAATAAACTTTGGTTTGTTAACTTTGATAATAAACAAGAAATTAAAATATTAATTTTAATGAACTGACAAGAGTTACAGCTACAAGATGGTCACATAATCAAAACTTTCATTCAAAACTAGACAAAGAACATCAAACAATAATAAATAAACTTTATGTTCTTTAGAAATGCAATTTCAACTACAGAAGTAAATAAATTTGGTTTATACTAGGAATGGAATAACAGAGGAACTTATCTAGATAAAATTTCTATTTTAGAAGATTTTTAAATTTCATAAACTGTTCTTGTTTCCTGAAAAACAACCCAGAATGGAGAACAGAACAGTGCCACTTAGGCTGTCTATTAATTAAAGCGAAGTCTTTTTTCAAATACAAACCTGGCAAACAAGGCCCTGGTTTGTCCTCTTGGGAAAGCAAGACCGGTCAGTAACAGTGTGGTGAGTTCCCAGTCCCAGATTCCTTTCTGCAAGTTTGCCTGCACGGGGTTCCGTTCCTGAGGCTGCAGGAGCACCCCTGGGCTCCGACACAGCCTTGGCACAGCCTCAATGTGACAGCAGCCGTGGTCACACATGTGCAGAGAGGAGTGTAAGGAGACACGAGCAGCTGGAATTTTAATGAAGGAAAATATAAAAAGTGACAAATCTATTTGAGAAAGAGACTGTTGTGCAATGCTAGTGCATCAGCGCCGATCCCCAGAGCTGCACCCAGAGCGCCTCAGCAGAGCCCAGCGCTGTGCCCGGTGCCAGCACCGCCCACCAAGAGCTCAGCAGTGCATCCCATGTGCCCTGCACCTCAGCTGGGCACAAATCCCTGTGGGCTCCATCCCCGTAGGGGCTCTGGGGACGTGGAACTGTCCCCCTCATTCTCCCACCACTCCTCCAGCTCGGCAGCACACGAGCCTTGCACTGACCCGCTGTGCTGCCTTGGAGGTTCACACAACCCCACTCCCTGCTTCGGGCTCCCTGTGCTCAGCAGCAGCCACAGAGGAACAGAAGTCATGACACTTTCTGATGTGCTGCTCCTTTCTGCATGGGTAAAGGCCCACTGTCTGACATATTGTACTTGCTTCCCCTTGTGCCTGCTTTGATTCCTTGATAGAAGTCAAGATCCACTCAAATTCCAAGTATCTTGTGTTTGGAGTGAAATACTTCATAACCTGCACATGGAGATCTGTTTTGAATAAATATGAAATTCTGTAATTGGAAAAAAAACACAGACCAAACCATTCCAGTATTCTCACACTCCAAGCACATAGTTTGTCCTCATTTATTGCAGTCTAAAGCTATAAAATACAGGGTATAACAACATTTATAGAACACGTGCATAGCATTTGTTACAGTGTCCTTTAAAGTCAGCTACATGTCATAACCTCTGACTACTGTGTGTAGTTGCAAACTGTAGGAAATAACACAATTTGAAAAATGCTGGGAATAAGACACTCTGGATCAGCACTGTCTAAAAACCATGGTCTCGAGACACCAGATCTCAGCCCCCATCCCTCCCTCCCTCCCCCAGGATACACCAATTTTGTACTTTCCTTGGCAGTTTGGGGTCACAATGCAGCCTCAGCTGGGAGAGGTTCAGGGACATCTCTGCCAGGCTGCAGGGAGATGAGGGAGGACCCTTGGGGGAACCTGGGACTGGGGTGGCTCTGGCATTCAGCAGGGATGGACCTCTCCTGCTCCCTCTGGGAATCCTGAACTGGCACCATCTGGCACACATGTGTTCCCTGTACAAGCATGGATATCTTCAATGAACGACATGATGATTTCTCCATTCAGGGCAGATGCCAGGAGTCCTTTTTAATATCAGCAACGTTTAACTCATGATTTTGGCTGCTCTCATGGAAAGAGCACAAAGGAACAGGTTCCAGTGGGAGAACAGCAGCAGACCCCCCAGAACAATGGCTGACCAGAGACCCAGCTCAGACTGCACAGTATTAATTAGGATTAAAGAGAAGTAACAGGCTTAGTATAATATGACAGCTGTGCCAGAGAATGCCACATTTTCTATCTGCAATCCCTACTGTCAGATCTCCGTGTTATATTTTGGGTATTTGCCAAATCCCACTGGTTGCAGAATCCCCCCCATTTCTGGAAGTCACTGCAGAGGGGCAGAATTATCTCTATTGAGCCCATCAAGTCCCCATGTTAATCCTCGCTCCCTCTTTGCTTTAGTACCCTGCTGATAACTTTCACCTGGTATATCCCACAGTGGGTCTGGATGCTGAAGAATGCAGCCCAGACCATGCTTTCCCCAGAAGGATTAATGGCCAGGTCTGTGGTTTGTTTTCCATTTAATTCCTTCTTCCTTTCCCCAAGTGTGGGTTTCCTTATAATATAGGCTATAAAAAGCACTCCATCCAGAAAATAGCAGACCTGAAAGGGAAAGGAAATAATAAATCAAATGGCAGAAGGTAAAAAAGAAGGGATGGGGTAACATTGGTAGTGCACTTTGCCCAGAATTTCGGTCACATCTGTGCTTGCTTGAGGTTATGAAGGTACATTTGAAAAAGAAAGCAATGGGTTTATGGATGACAGAGCCAAACCACAGCAGCCCCATTGCCAGACTCAGACAGAGCCCTCTCACCTCCCAGAGAGCACGGCGGGCTGCAGCGCTCCCCACCTTCCCCTCAGCACCCCTGGGACACTCCTCCAACAGCGCCTTGTGGGCAGCTCAGCCCCGTGGGCTTCGGGAGCTGCCACCCATGAGGGGGTCCCTCGTGGGATAGCGTTGCACCACTGGTGTTTGACACATGCTGCAGGGAGGAAAGCCAGTGGAGGGAGATCACTGGGAGATCTGGGGCTGACTCAGAGCCCTCTTCTTGCAGGACATACTGGGAGCAAACCCTGTGGTGTCACATAACACAGATCAAAGTGATGTTCCCCACTATGGAGGTGTCCACTAACCATCAGGGATGCTTTCCTTAAAGCTGGAAAGGTATGAAGAGGAGCACAGGTGAGGAGAAGGGAAGAAATACCTTTCAAAGCCGGGCTGAGGGAGATGTGAAATGCCCAAACTCAGCCCTGGTCAGTGCACAGGGGAACAGCACTCTGCAAAGGCAAAGAGAAAAGGTTCAGCAGCACCTCTGAGCAGTGGAAGAGCTGCCCTACCCCTGCTGGGGACAGACAGCAGCACAGGCAGTCAACTCCTGTCCTCATCCCTCTCAACAGAGAGGAAAAGGAAAAAAAGAGACCAGAAAAAAAATCAGAGAAAAGGCACTTTCCCAGGAGCAAGGAGCAGCTGTGGAGCAGGTTTAGGGCTACAGCACAGAGAGTTCCTCTTTGCTTGCAAAGGTGTTTGCAGGTCCTGAGTGTTTTAAACTCCCACTGGACTTAAAAGTCCCCAGTGGTTGAGTGTGACAGTGACAAGCAGCCAAAGCTCCTTGTTTCATGGTGACTGAACTCATCCCTTCCTAAAACTCCCCTAGGTAAGGTCTGTAGGGCCCTGTGGGGGATGTGGGCTCTCCCTGCCCAGCCGTGTCCATAAGCAGATCGACCTCTGCCACCTGTTTGCACAAGTCCCTCATTCCCATAGGGGGTTATTTCAGACTCTCCCTACCAGAAGAAGGGAATTCCTGCAGGGGCACACACAGTGGGCAGGAGCACCGGGCACCAGGATGTTCCATCCTCCTCAGCCACCTGGTCTCGGGCTCTCATCGGCACACAGAGGCCTTGGCATCATCCCTGCAGGGAATGATGGGCAGAGTGACCCCAGCACCCATGTGTACCAGACAACACAAGGTAGTGAGGGGAGGCAGAGACATGCAGGACAGAAGGGGACACAACAGGGAGGGTGATGAGAGAAATCATTTCAGAGCTGGTGCTAATTTTGTAGAATCTGGCTGTTAAACAAAGAACCACAGTGTTTTTAAAACTCTCAGTGACTTATTAAGTCACCCTCCTGCCAACTGGATTCCTTCAGCTGGCTAGACAATCTGACACCTCCTCTTAGAAAAGAATCTACCAACACGAGCAGCTCAGTGTGACAGCATAAGGAACCACCCCTGAGCTGTGCTCCCTTGGCAAAGCAGGCACTGCAGCTGGGAACAGAGCCCCTTTTTGGAATACTTCTGTACAAGCATGGGAAGGGCCTTGACATCCTCTTTTACTGCAAAACCTGGAGCCTCTGGCTGTGCCCATCATACCAAGGGGTGGCAGGGTATGAGCCTCTCCTCCAACACCCCCAGCTGAACATTCTTGCTTCTCCTTTAGTACCAGCAGCTCAAGTTTCAGCATCCCCTCAGGACACTGAAGGGCCCAGGGACAAAGAGCACCTTTTGAAGGCTCTCTGTGTGCCTGTTACTCTGTGCCATATTTCTCAACTCTGATAAACTCCAGCTGACTTACTCTGATCCAAACCTTTTGTGATATCTTTCTGCAAGCAAAGAACTACTTAAGTGCTACCCCTGAGGAAATGCCAGCATAATGTTTCACATCTGCCTCATTTTGACACTAATGAAGGTTATTTTTTGTATTATATCATTACAGCGTTTTTTCTGTCAGTAGCAGTTATAATTCTATTTACTAGTTACTGCAGTTACCACTTGGAATGCATTTTTCTTTGGAAGTAGCAAAACCCTCTGGATATTTGACATGAAAGAAACACTAATGTGATTTTGTCAAACAATACAAAAGCTATTTTGTGGGGTTTTGGATTTGCCCAAGTCCTGAATATTGCTTGATACTACTGCAGAGTATAGGAGATATTAACAGCTGTGCCTTGGCACTGGCCCTAGCAGGCTGGGCCAAGGTCACGGCTGGCAGCCCCAGACTGCCCGTCAGCACCACGCTGACCCCGCACTGAACCGCGCTCCCACTGCCACACAACATTAATCCTGACATAGCCATGAGAATGAACAATTTTCCAATGACAGAACGGGCTCAGATTGGTGATCTCAGACAGGCAGGCTCCAGCCAGGTGACAGTCGACCCTGTTATAGTCGTGTGAGCACGAAGGAACTCGTCAGCCGTTCTTCTGACGTAGGACAGGGCCGTAACGGGGCTCTGACTCCATGGCATTGCCAAAAAATCCCTGTACTAATGTGTTACTCATTCCAGTGCAGACTCTAAGGCTAACCACAGTAGAGAGAGAAACAGCTGAGGACACAAAACACCAGAATAATTTTAAGCATTCACCACTAAAATACACTAAATATTAAAAATGCCGTCAGCATTTGTGCCAAGGTCCAGAGCATCCCTCCTGGATTTAGGCTTTGTTCTACATTTCATGCTGAGTTCAACAATAAATATTCAGTCACAAGAATTTAATTTGAAAGTTCAGCACTTTTTAAGGCCCCTCAAAGAGAATTTAAAATTACTCTCCCAAGCAAAGGGCCTTTCCCAGCACCCAGAGTGTGGAGGAGTCACCACAGAGCCTGCCTGTAACAAGTGGGTGATGAGAGAATGAATCCATGAAGAAGCCAAAAAGCCAGAAGACTGAGGTTTGGTGTGGAGCTGCGCCAGCTGTTCTCACCCACTGTGGACCCAGTCCAGTCCAGATCAGCTACAGCTCCTCTGGCTCTGGCAGGACCTCTCTGTCAGCCAGGCACAGGGTGAGACTCACTCAGAGCCTTCACATGGCAACATCCAGCAGGGCCAGAGACTGCTCCAGCTGTAGGGACAGCTGTTCTGCTCCTGAGGAACTCCCCAGCTCCTCTGTACAGTGGCTGCAATCCCCCTCCCACACACCCCAGGCAGGGGAGATGTCCGAGCTCAGCAGGTCCCGAAGCACTTCATCATCAGTTCTATTGTTCATTAGTGCTCCCCAGCCCCAGAATGCAGCAGCACTTCACCTCCAGGTGGCCCACCAAGAGCAGGCACTGGTTTGAGCGAGACATGGAATGTGGGCACTGCCACAGATGGGACATGGGCACGGGGGATGTGGGCACCACTGCAGGCAGGACACGGGCACTGCTGTGGGTGGGACATGGGCACGTGCCCATAGCTTCCTCAGGAATTGTACAGACCTTCAAAACCAGGACTTCTCATCCAAAACACCAAACTGCAAATCCCCCAACCTTTCCTGCAGTAGCTAAATCTGTTCATTATTATCAGAGCAATATGCTTCAGAATCCAAAAGTCCAGCTCCTTCCTCCCCCACTGCAGAGTTCATGTGACACCAGCAACACCCAGGTCCAGTGACTCCACTGCATCACTCACCTCACACCACAGCCACACTCCCAGGGCTGGCAAAGCAGCCTCTGAGGGCTGGAGAGCATTGTCAGTCACAAAGGTGAGTGCATCTGTCTCATAGGTTTGCTGACCCCCTGAAATTGCAGAGCAGGTTGCCAGCTGAAAA
Organism: Pyrocephalus nanus; assembly: GCA_038380795.1. Taxonomy (NCBI): domain Eukaryota; kingdom Metazoa; phylum Chordata; class Aves; order Passeriformes; family Tyrannidae; genus Pyrocephalus; species Pyrocephalus nanus. The sequence goes on along the minus strand of CM076270.1, from coordinate 351,489 downwards.
GAGTGAAGAAATGGAACTCATTAAACCCTTTGAAGAGAGGAATACTCACATTTTAAAACACTGATACGTGTATTATCAGCCAGAGAAGCTTTTGTCTCTTCTAGAACGTGCTGCTGCTGACAAGACCTTAACTTGTCAGCTGGAATATTGCTACTAACACCTGAGACAGCAAACAAGAGCTAATCCTTACACCGTTCTTGTGCTAATGACTGCAAGAGATAACTGGTGTCCCTGGCAAGTGTCCCATTTAATTCAATTAACTCCAGCCAGGCCCTGGTGATTGCACTGGCAGCGCCAGAGAAAGCCAGAAGCCAGATCTGGAGTCAGATGGTAAAGCCAAGGCAGTCTCCACCATCTCTTTGTGGCCTGGACCCTGGCAGCTGACCCCATGGGTAGAGACTGACTAAGCATCCCCAGCAGCTTCAACAAAAGGGTGTGGAAGAAGATAATTTTTTTCCTGAAAATGCTCATCTTTTTTGCTGATAAAACAGAGGCAACTTTTTGTGAAATGATGCTGATGTGCAGGCACAAGATCTCTTCCCAGATCTGTGCCTACCCCAGTAACCACTGCCAACAGCACAAGCCCTGGCAGAGGTGCCAGAATCCCTGTTTGCGAGGTGTGCCAGGTTACCAGGACTCCTGCTTGTGGAGCAGGAAGAAGCATGAATGGGAGCGGATTTTAGAATTATTTCAGTCAAGAAGATTCAGGGATGTTAACTGCTGAACTGTCATCAATTTCAGTCACTGCAGAGCCCAATTAGCCTCTAATTTTAGTTCCATGCTCATGCCATTGTCAGCTCTTTCTGTGCAGCAGGTGATGTGGTTTTAGATGTGGCTCTGCAACTTTGTCCAGGGAGCTGGTTCCTAGAATCTGACACCCAGCAGGGGAATCAGGGCAGTGTTTGGAAATGCTTTGAAAGACCCTGGGGTTTTTATACCATTTCTTTTACTGCTGTCCCACTGCTGTCACACCTGCTCTGTGCTCACCTGCAGTTTGTGCAAGAGCTCTATGGTTTCATTTCTAGTTCATTGTTCAGTACAACATTTGGATTTTGTGAGCCATAAATACATCGCCTCATGGTGGTATATTTTGGAAAGCCATGGTGTGCTCCCACCTCTACACACAACTGAAGCCTCTGATTGCTGAAAGCACTGAGCTTACACAGCCAGCCCCTCTTCCATCCCTTCCTTCAGCACCTGCCTTGTTTTTGCTCTGGCCAGCAATTTCATCTGCACCCTCTGGTCCAGATGTTGCCCATGGCCCTTCACAAGAATCTCCCAATTCTGCTGTGACCCATGAGGCAGGAAGGGGCATGGTACAAGGCCTGTTTCTCACCTCAGCTGTGATGAAGACCTGGTCATGCCTGGGCCCTGTTGGTGCAGCCATGGAGCTCAGTGCCATCACCACAGCTCACTGCAGCTGCTCGCTCTGCTCTCCTCTTCCCTTCTTCCTACACTTGCTGCAGGCACGAAATGTTCCCAAGCTCCTGCAGCCATCCCTGGGGCATGCCAAGTCCATATGCTGCTGTCCCTTTCACACATTTCCAAAGGGCCAAAAATTCACTCTTTGGAGACACACTTCTCTGTGCACAGTTCATTCAGCAGAAGGAACAAACCTGGCCAAGAGGAATGCAAAAATGCATCATTGCTTAGCAAGATTTCATTTGACACCCAGAGATATCAAGTATATTATTTTGGGGTAAAGTAATATAACCAGTCCTATTTCCAATGTCACATGACTAACTTTTTTTTTTTTTAATTAAATCCTTTTTTACTCATTTGCTTTTAAACTCTCAATTTGCCAGGAATAAAAATGTGTATTATGTATCTTATGCTACAGACCTTTTACTATATGTATTATACTACCTACATTACATACCTCTATATTATACAGACATCTGTTCCTTCCACCATTTCTATCAGCACTCTGGGCTATGACCAGAGTACTGTGGTTTTATTCTAAAACTCACCCCTGTAGGTTATGAGCAATCAGGTTTCTGAATGCAAAGTCCACAGGTCGCAGCTGTCATTGCCTACCCCAGGCAGCTGACAATGCTGGGCACATTTGCTCCATCCTGGCATTCAGAGGGGACTGTGACATTCTGCTGTTGCTGCCAGTGGGCAGATGGGCTTGGGGGCCTGGAACCCCCTTCTGAGGGCTGCCTGGGTCCACTGGCCTTCAGGCCCAGATCCATGGATGGATCAGGCTCCATCCTCAAGGAGAGCATCATCATGGGGACTGAGGCTTTGCTTACAGCTGTCTGCAAAATACAGACCCCGACCAGCACGGATTTTAAATACGAGATTTTTTTGACTGATGCTCCCAACTGATGGTAAGTTCATGTTTCAAGGTAATATCACATTCAACAGTGTGACAAATGATTGTGACAAATGATGAGACAAATTTAAGTGTCAAGAAAATCCTTCCCTTGATTAACTCCTGTCTGCAGAGTCCCCACATGCAGGAAGATGTCCGACAGCTCTGTGGGATGCCAAGATCCTGGGATAAGCAGTGTCAAGAATCACACTCAGGGTGAAAGCTCAGACCTTGGACTAGAAACATCTTCCGAGCAGCAGCAATTGCAGCTCACATCACAACATTCCCGACAGCAACAGCTGAAGATCCCTGTTGCAAAGTGAGTGAACATTATAGTGTGAAGCTGAACACTTATACTCATGACTACAGCAGCCTCATGTGGCTCATCCCTCTCCCTGTCCCCCAACGTATGTGAATTATCCTCCCAAATAGCTACCTTTCTACCAATAATATGCACACTTTTCCAAAGGCAAAGTGGAAATCCCTGCAAGTATTTCTGGTGCTGCTCCCAGTCAGAAATAACAGTAATCTGATCCACGAGCAAATTCCATTTCTGTTGCTGAATTCTTTTGTACAAGTATCTTTGCTTTGAAAATGTTTGGCAACAATGAAGCACAGGTTAATTTTACTTATAATGTGTGAATCAAAGAACATTTGCAAGTTTCTGAGTCACAGAAAGGAAGCATCTGTGGCCTCTCTCACCACTTCTTTCAAGAGAAAACATTACAGTTCAGCTATTTTAGATGTAACTTCATACCTGCTCACTGCACCCCGCAGATCCCCATTTCCCGCCCCCCTCGAGCTCTCCCCAGGCACAGCAATGGGGACAATTCCAGAGTCTTCTTCCAGGACCTGAGGAACTTCCAGCCTTACTCAAACCTGCTGCATCAGGTGGGCTGCATTACCATGGGCAAGGTTTAGGCCGCAGTGTGAGAGAGTTGAAAAAATTATTAATTTGGGAGAATCCAGCAGGTGCTTTGTGAAAGAAAGGGGTGACCAAGGAAAAGGCAAGCTACTCCTCACACTGCACAGTGCCAGAAGCCCTGGGAAGCTGAGGGACTACGATACAAACACTGCTGCAGCAACAGCAAACTTCCAGAGACTGCCTCCAGCATGACCCTGCTGCCACATAAACGAAGGGCTGCAATCAACCAACTCCTTCTGTGCTCCCTCACTGCCAAGCTCCCACTCGAGGCCTGAGGACGGGGACAGCTCTGCCACACTGGCTGCAGCAGTCCCAGGGAGCACACACAGATGTTCAGCTCTGCTTCCTCCAGTCCCAGAGATTTCATGGCCTCTGAGACGCAGTTCATGGCCACGTTCAGCCAGCAGCTCAGCCACCAGGGTCACTGGCTAAACCCCAGCTGAGGGAGTCCATTTCGCCCCAGCGATGGGGTGGGACAGTGATGGGGTGGGACAGCGATGGGGTGGGACAGCGATGGGGTGGGACAGCGATGGGGTGGGACAGTGATGGGGTGTGTCCGCAGCCCCCAGCCACCCCACAGGGCTCCCCAGTGTTGGGTGCAAGCACTCCCCTCACTTTTTATCTCTTCATTAACTGCTCACAACAGACTTGATCTCCTCCAGCTCTGCAGGAACATGCCAAGGGCACTTTTCAACATGTCATTCCACTGTCTGTCACCACTCCCTGCTCTCCAGCCCCAACAGACCATTTCACTGCCCTGTCCCAGACTGGGAGTGACAACACCATCTTCTGCCTTAAAACAGGTCACCAGAGTTTACTGACAACAGGCATGTTAGCCTATTGTCAGCATCACAACACAGTAATGTCAGCAGGACTGGAGGGTCCTTCACCTCCCAGCAGTCTGTGGGATCTGTCCATTGAATATATGGGTGAACTCTCCAAAAAAAAATCTGTATGGGGCACGCTTATCTGACTTAATTATTTCTTTACATTGCTGCTCTCAGCCTGATCCAGCAGCAATATGGTAGATCACAGCTATTGTCAAACCAAATTCTTCCCTGACAGTCTGTGGAGACATATATTTGCCATCTGCAATCTATTCCTTGGTTTCTGGCACGTATTTTCAGTGCTTTCTTTTGAAAGCTGTTTCAGATTTCTCTGGGCTTCTCTCTAACCTCTGCCAGCAAAGCCTCACACAGTTTAATTGTTGACAGCTGTGGCAGGAGAAGTATTTTACGTTTCTTTTGGTGTTCCTCTTGCTGCAGCACACCAGCTGCTACACGAAGGGCTGCCTGGCTGTGTAACACACACCAGGATGTGGAAAGCAGACCATGTCTTCTGAGAAGGGGATTTGGGGGGCTTGTGATGTTTATCAGAGATAACTGCAGCTCCACAGGTGAAAACACAGAGAAGTAAAAGGCAGCTAAGCAAACAGGTGTGAAACTAGAAGTAGTGCGCTGCATAAAAGTGAATCTATCCTCCTTTCCAGGAGCTTGCATTTCAGTTTCATGGTAAAGGAAAATCCAGTTTAAAAAAAAAAAAAAAGAAAGAAAAGAAAATCACTGCTGATTTTTTTTTTCCCAGGCAAAAGGCAGGAAATGCTGGGGACTATACTGTTCTCCCTTTTCTGCCAGGCTGAACTCAAATCTGAAACATCTGTTCACATAACTTGAGGCAAGCTCTTGCAGTCAAGTAACATCAGCACAAACTCTTTCTGCCATCAGTGCAGAACTATCAGTGAGGCTTTTTGTGGAAGTCTAAGGATCCAGACACTTCTGATGTGCCTTGCAAGCACCAAATAATGTGTTTTCACTACCAGCAGAGAAAAATTAGCACCTTTTCCATATATCCTAAATCCTGAAATCTGCTTTTCTAGACCCACACTGTACACATTGTCTTTCAGGAGCTATTCAACCTGGGTAGTACCAGCTATATATAACAGTATCTCACCCAGCACAGTGAGGCTTAATTCAGCTGATTGCAAAGATAAAGGGCAGGGGAAAATACTCAGTTTTCAACATCGAATTACAGACTGGTTTGGGCTGGAAGAGATCCTTAAAAATCATCTTGTCCACCACCCCAAACCATCACTGGGGACACTTTCCACTAGTCCAGGTTACTCCAAGCCCCATCCCACCTGGCCTCGAGCACTTCCAGGAATGGGGCAGCCACAGCTGCTTTGGACAACCCGCTCCACTGTTTCAGCACACCCCGCAAAGCAGAGGGTAGGATTTTAGCGGGAAATATCGAGGCCCAAATTTGATTTGCAGGACTCTCACATGGCCATGGGTTCAGAGCTCACACCCCTCGCTGCCTCCCCAAGCTTGGAGAAGAGAGACCTAGGGTTGTGCAGGGCTCAGTTCCCACAGAAGTGCCTGTGCACGTGTACCTACAGAAGAAACACGTCTGCCTGTACAATACAGGAAGTTCAGAAACAGAGCAGTGGCAAACCAAGCAAAAAGCCACAGAACTATGTGTTATCCAGACCCCATCCCTGCGCCAGCAGCCCTCCAAGAACTCTCTACATTCACGTTTTGGAGCACAAACCCCATTCTGTCAGAGAAACAGACTGGAAATCAGGGCTCGCTTCCAGTTCTGCTCCCAGTTCTCTCTGTGTGTGTACAAGTCACTTTGTTTTCCTGCTGCTTTCTCCAGCCTCCTGCCTGCTGTGCCATGATGGCCAAGTGTGGACTGTCTCCAGCTATAGACCTGTACAGTGTCCCAGGCAGGGAACTAGATTGGAACTGGAGGGCTCTGAAGGCCACAGAGAGGGAAAAAAAAAAAAAGTACCTGGAGTCCATGGTACCCAGTGGCTTTTCTGTGCAGCAGAGGAATGCCATCCCAGTTATTTTTGCCTTCTCCCCGCAGAGCAGTAGATGGAGCCCTACTTCCCTGCTCTCGGCAGCCAGGGACACAGCAGTACCACAGATCCCAGCTGCAGTTACTCTGTCAGCACCGGCCAGCGCTGCTGCGGGACAGACTCGGGGCACCACACAGGAGGGACCTCAGGCTGTGTGTCCTGCCTGACACACGAAATTCCCTGAAACTTGGGAACGACAGAAGTTTTGACTAACCTCAGCATTGCCTTTCCTTCCATTTAGGCATTTAGTAATGTTTTTCCTTTCTTTTGTAAACTCTTACCGGGATTATATGAAATTCAGGAGGCTCTTTTCTTTTGCAAAATAAGGAATGACAAGTTTTCTTGCTATACTTAGAGAGAACACATAAAAGTTGTATTGTGGCTGTGAGCACTCCAGACTACATTATGTAGAGGATTTTACAAGAACTAAAAGTCAATGGATCCAAGGCCAACTTCCCAACCATTGCTCACAGCCTCTGTGTGACAGCAGGACAGAGGAGGGACGAGAGAACTCTGATAGCCATGTGTCTCTCTGAAAGCTGGGAAAGATTACAAACATGCATGTTGGTTTTCTCCTCCCTCACACCTCCATGTGCTCCTTCCAGTGACTCCAGCAGGGCCCTGCACGGATCCAGGCAGCCTTCTGGTCATGCACCACTGTCCAGAAGTAGAGATTACAGTGCCCTTAAGACAGGTCAGCCAGGTCTTCCCCAGCAACACCTGACAAATGGAATACTTCAGAGTAGTGAGAGCAAAATTAGGCTGCTCTCTCTTTGTCTGAGTTTTTTGGGGGCTTGGGTTTTGGTTTTCTTTGGTTGGTTGGTTGGTTTGAAAATGAACCATACATATCCTGCTTCATTCCTCTGCACATCCAAGTGCAGACTCGACTTTAAAGAGCAATCCATCCTGTCAGGGAAGACTGTCCTCAAAACCAGTGTACAACCTGTTGTTCTCTGGAAACATGTACTGCTAAACAAGCAATACATTTTGACTTGTTTTAGAGTCTCTGAAAGAGACCATGTTATGCAAGCAGGAAAACCAAGAATATTGTAGAGTTACACAAGATGCTGGAGATGATATTTGCCAGCAAGGTAACTCAATATACAACTATTCTGGCACTCAATAATTAAAGAGAGGCCCCCAGCAGTGAATCACAGGATGATTTGCTCACAGCAGCAGCTCTTCACATCAGAGAGGGGCCAGCACCTGTAGCCAGGCACCAGCAACCACGCACAGACCTCAAAACAGGAGCAGCAGTGCTTTCAGCAGAACTGATAGTTCATTTCTCCAAAGAGAAATTACCAGAAGGGAGATTAGACACCTATCCCTGAAGATGGGGGGTTTCCTACTGATTAGCCTAGTAATGACTGCCTTTCTAGATTCAAGACCTTACCCTGCCTCCAATCCTGCCCAGACAAAATGGTCTGTTCAGACAGGATTCATGCCTCAGCCCTAACAGAGTAAAAATCTAGGTAAGGACTTTGGCATTTGGTCCTTAATGAATAGAAGCCAACAGCTGACAAATTAAATAATTCATAGAAGTGAAAATTAAACAGTCCTGCAGTCACGAGTGTTGGCATATGGAAAGCTGCCACTAAGCTAATAATAGAAGTGTCTACCGCAGCAGAGAGGGAGGTCCCGCCATCCCAGAGCAGCCACACATCTGGGCACTGGGAACACAGCCATCAGCAACCTATGTTTAAGTAGCACAGTCTTGCTACCTTCCCACCAGCTGCTCATCTTCTGTTACCACAGGCCGAGGGCAGCAGCCCACAAGCAATAATGTGGCACTGGGGACAAATGTGAGTTTGGGCTCTGCCCACCAGGCTCCCAGTTTGGCAGACACGCTTCCTGCAGCCAAAGGCACCGAGGAGGTCCCTCACCAGTACCCTGCCTGTCTGGGTACACCTGCTTTACTCATTTCAACAAAAAATGGGCAACTGGTTCACTTGTCACACACCTGCATTTGCATATTCTGGACACCAGCCACCTTCTCTGCTCCTTCAGGTATCTTTGAAGAGCACAAAGCCACTTGGGGACGAGACTTCCAGGCTTGCTCCCGCCTGTGGTGTGCTTTCCTTGGGCGCAGCAGAGTCGCACTGCTGAAGAATGGGAGGACAAGCAGGGTCACGAGGTGGAAGAGGAACCAAACACACAGGTATCACTCACAACAAAAGAATGAGAATGATTTCAAGGCAGGTGGATATGCAGCTTGCACAAGATATTCATCCATTAATGAATGGCAGAGGAAAGTTAATCAGGATGGTGGATGTAGCCGGGCAGCAGCCAGGCTACTCACCTTCAGCTGCCTGCAAAAGAGAGCCCAGGCAGGGATGGGAAAAGCAAAGCATGGGGTGTACTACAGAAGCCTACAGCAGCAAGATTACGTGTGTATTGTATGGCCACAGTCAGAGAAACACACTCATGTGAAACACTCATCAGCCACATGTGCAGCACTCCTGAAGGAGCGCTGATTCCTCCTCCGGAGGAGGATTCTCAGCACTTCCCCAAAGAGTGTCCTCCACTCTGTAGCCAGAGAGCTGACAAGATATAATGGGCACTGAAGAGCAGAAGTGAGATAAAGCACTAAAGAGAAGAGGGAGGTAAAATGCTGGAGAGGAGATATGCATGAGTGCACAAACACACAGAGGAACAAGCTCTAGTATAAAGAATGGGCAAACTCTGCCAACTCCAGCACTGGATCACTGCTTCTCTTCCTGAAGGACCTGCCCCATGTACTTGAGGAGACTTTCAAGGTATCAAGTAGTAGAAAACTACATCGCTGCTGAGCAAGCTGGATAACACAGGACAAACTGAGTAAACACAAAGCCACCATGCTGGTTAAGGATCCATCAGTCTATGGAAGAGCAGCTTGTGCTGGCTAAGGGTGGCTGGGAAAAGACCCTGTTCCCAAGGAAGCTAAAGGAAAGGAAACTCCAGGTGATCTGGTTCTGTACCCACCAACATCTGCTGCAAGAGGTATCTGTTGGCTCAAGAGATGCACCATTGATTTGGGCAACAACTACAGCAGAGATAATTATGCCATCTTCCCTCCTTGACAATAAGAGACCCAAGTGTCTCAGATTCACTAAAGGTGATTTCTCTCCAACTGTCCCTTTCAGAACATCTGTGAAAAGAACAGCCTTAAGAGCAATGAGCATCTTATTCTCCATGTTCGTGAGCAAAACAAATACCTGGTGCACCCACACAAGCTGCTGTTCAGCCAACCCTGATTCTGACTGCCCATAACAATGGCAAATGCCCCCACGGCTCTCCACTGTAGATGTATGGTCCAGAAAAATCCATCTCTCTTTGCCTGCAATGGTAGCAAGAAAATATAACCTCAAAAAGAACCTGCAAGTTCTTCTATTTAGTGTTTCAGTGCTTCCTGGTCTGAGACTGATGGTTCTGCATCTACTAGTTGTCCCAGCAAATATACCTGCTGTTTTCCACATCTGTAAGGCCTCCAGAAGCAGAATTTAGCTGACTATTTAATCCTTACAGAGACTCCACCCATCAGTACAGCATCCTCTGCCAGTAGAATGAGGTTTTTACATCATGTCTGATTGGCAACATGAGCTTCCAAAATCACAGAGCTGCATCAGGTGAGCTTACCACTGGCCTTCTGCTAACCTCCCTTTGAGCTTTCCTGAGCAGGAGTTTGACTCCTGCAGTGCTGACTACAGGGGACACACCTGGGGGGAGTTTCCTCAGGACTGGAAAGGTTCTTTCACCCATCAGGAGGAAGAGATTGTTTTTTCCTTGCTCGAGGTATGGACTACTGTGGCCAGGCATGACAGAGAACACTTCTAGAGGCCTGCTCCTTCCTCGGCACAGGGTGCTGACCACAGCTATAAACAAGATTTTTGGCACCAAGCATGGCACCCTGGCCTTCTCTACCTGTGGCACCTGCATTTCCCCTCGCTCAGGTCCTTTTACGCCACCCTCCTCTGCTGCCACCGTGGTCTCTGTGCTCTCCTGTCCCCGCTTCAGCTCTAGCAGTGCACGACCCAGCAAACTGTGAAGGGCAAGAGACAGGAGGGAGCGCCAGGAAGCTTGTGCCCTCTCACCCCCTTCATCCACTCCTGGGAAAGTGACACTGGACTACGCATAGTGACGGTGTTAATTCCACACAGAGCAGCAAGCTCATGAATTAAAATAGCAGGAACTGACAGTACTCACAGGTCTCAGAAAAGAAAGGTGACATGGAACTGGCTTGTTCATCTTTTCCATGACAGGAAAAGTTTTCAACCCCTGTTACCAGCATAAACATTGTCTGCTCCCATCACGCTTTGCAACTCGCCACACTGCACATCGGGACCACACAAATAAGGAGAGCCAGAGTGTTACTTTTGCCTTCCACAGAAAAAAGCTCAAAATGCAACCAAACCCAACTCCGTTGTTTTTTGTAGGCTCCAAAGCATCCAGCTGCTCAGTCTATTGTGTCACAGCCCATAATGTCTCAGCCTTCTAAGTAAAGCAGGCTGGTCACCCAGAGCCAGCTGCTGCAGGGATGGCAGGACAGGTGGCCTGTCCAGGGCCAGGAGCCCTGGGCCAGTGGCAGCCGCAGTGCTAAGGGCAGCTGTCAGCCAGAAAACATTCTCCGTTTTGGATCCAAATCCATTAACAGCTGAGTAAAGAGGCAAGGAGGAGGAAGGACAACCAGCTCTTACAAATACATACACAGCACTGTCTTCAGCTCTCATTTCTCAATTGCTTGTCTGCTTTATGGCCATTAGCACAAGAGGAAAAATGGAGGTGAGCTGTAGAAAGCAATTAATTTGTCTTTCAGCTTCTTATGAATACACACCAACCCAGAGCTTGGATCAAGGACACCCCCAGGAAGTGCTGGAAAACACGTTCAAATCTTTGTGAAGAACTGTTTTTACAGGACACAGGTGGGTTTTGGAAATCACAAGCAAAGGGTACTGAAGTGTAACAAGTTTTTGAAAGGTCAGCAAAAAATTCCTCTGGCATTTTAGACACCCACAATAAATGTTTATAACATTATAATGTTAATCACAAATACCTTAAAGAAGCCTTATTGGAAATCACAAGTGAATCCCAGGGACTTAGATTTAAACTGGAATCTTGCTGTTTCAAATCTTGCTGCAGAAAGGTTCATTATCCTGAAAACAACAAAAAGGACACAGCAATGAAGTATGTGTAAGAATAAGATCTATTGGGGGAATGAAATAAATCTGATTCAGTAAAACCAGGATGGGATAGGATGTCAGCCTTGGCTTCAATGATTCTGAGCTGTCCCTCAGATAGGATCTGTAGTTGAGGAGCTGTAGTTGAGGAGCTGTACTCTAAAATTAAACAATGACTTAAGCTAGATTTTTTTAAGGATCAAATTCTTTGTATTCTTCTCATTACAAGCTGACTCAAACAGCCTTGTCTGTAGGGACTGCAGAGTTACTTTTGGGGTGTTATGCCTTTGGCCCAATCACTACAGTTTGCCTCTTTCCTGCAAGTGAAGGTTTTCCAGGGAGAAATAGCATTTGTAGTAACGAGTCATCCCTGGGGTCCCAACAGCACAAAGCCTTAGTTCACTGTAACACATCAGCTATTCCAGATTTCCTTCTAACCTACATTATACACAGGTGGAGGTTTCATCAGCTGTAATTTCACTTCATGCAGAAGGTGATTGTCCTTCCTGTACACAGCATCAGCACAGTGGCCCAGCAGCACCCAGCTGGGCTCCAGCTTTAAAGGCTGAGTGAGGGCTCCAACCCTAATTGCAGGTATCAGATATTTATGTGTACAGATGTGGTGCACAACTGCCCTGAAGCTGGTATATATATATATATATGTGCAGCTCAGAAATATAACACCCAAATTTGAGGTTTGACAAAAACTTTGCTGTCAAAACAGGAAAGCAAGAGAATATACAGGCAGAAATACAATTTCAAATGACAAGTAATCAATGTTTGTTTTATGGATATCAGTTACCTACATGGGCCTTAAAAAACACTCATATAGAATAAAGCAGGGATGTCCCATTGATTTCCTTTCCACTAAAAGACAGCTTAAAACAGCAGCTTTGGTGATTTGACTTCCAGACTTTCTCAGGTTATGATGTAAGGAGATAAAAGACATCTATGACAGGCATCCTGGTCCCTGCCTCTCCTCCTCTCTGTACTCTGTCCCTCTCTCCATCAAGAGGTTCCTTTTCCTTTTCTCCCGACTTCCTGTTACTGCCAGTCCTGGTTTTCCTCCCAAATGGCAAACATCCATCTCCTGGCTGCAGTCACTTGCAGGAAGCAGCAAGCCTGCTGCCTCGCTCTGCACAGCACTGAAACAAGTGACACAAGACTAAGCTTCACCGTAACCACAAATGCACATTGTCACAATGGGAGAGATTTATCCTGTAGCACCAGATATTAAAGTCTTTACATCGTGTGCCACCTGCTCAATAAACCCAAGATCAGGAGACACAGGCACACCCGAAGAGATGACAAATAAAGAGACAGAGTTACAAACACATCTTCAACTCCCATCACGAGACCTAGACCCAGGATGGAGGCTCAGAAGTGCTCTGTTCTGCGTGCCCCCCAGTCATCACTCCCCACTTCCTCTGAGGGGTTCTCACCTCAGTAACCAGCACCCACTGGAATGAGTCAGGATCTCTCTTGTCAGGCCATGGCAAAGGCCAGCAGAGCGCGCCATGCCTAAAGCCACAAACCTGAAGTTATTTGAAGACACAAACACACATGGAAAAAGCTCTGGTTTAAAACATGGGTTAGAAAAGCCAAGCAGCTGTGCCTAGTACTGTGATCAAATGCCATCCTTATTCCATCAGAGCTTAAAATAGGCTGGGTAGCAAGGCAAACAACTGTAAAAATCCCGAGCTGCTGCCAGTGGACACAGCAGGCAGTGGCACCATGCTGGCCCTCCTCGCTTCCAGCGCCGTGGTGTTTGTTCAAGGAAAGCCTCCATTATGCTTCAGGAACACACTGAGCTGACTGTTGATACAGCCAGCGAGGAAGCTCGCTGGCAAACTACCCTCTGTAGAGGCTCCACAGGCCCCATGCTGAAGCCAGCTGGCTCCACCACTACAGGGCGAGCATGGTCAGATCTCGAGAGCACCTTCAGCTATCAGGATGTGGGCAGGAGTGCTCTTACTCCATTTACCCAGTCCACAGGACAAAAACTGGGCACATGATCCATGGTCCTCCCAGATCCTCCAAATCCCCTCTGCCCAGCACAGGTATTTCTCACATTTTAGCTGCTGCCTGCATAGGCTTTGTTAGTGCTGGAGGCTGAGGCTTTGTACCAAGCCCCAGGAGTTCAGTACATTCTGTTCAGAGCGCCAAAGGCACTGAATAACCACTTACATGTGCATTTGCCTAAACGTAGCCTAAACATACTGCAAGCAAATAGCAGGAATAGGTTTAGCACTCAAGAGGCACAATTAAAAGCAAAAAACACCCATCGATAATTTGGTACTTTTACAAAAAGACCAGAAAAAGCCAACAAGAATCAGTCATTGAAATGGTATTTTTGCACTGCAGCAAAACCCAAAGAATATAAAGTTCAAGATGTATGCCAAGAACCTTAAAACCTATTTTTAACCATTCAGTACATTTTATCTATAGATAAGCTGCTAAATACCATTTCTGGGTTTTAGATTTTTTGCTACAAGAGGGATGGCAGAGGTAGCCAGCCTCCCAGCAGAGCTGCTGCATTATGAATCACATCATGCTCACCAGGGGAGTTCGGGCTGGAGTGCCGAGGGTGGGCTCGAGAGAGCCAAGAGGCTCGGGGTGCTATTCCTGGCGGCGCCAGCGATTCGCCGCGTGACCTTGCGAAAGTGACTTAATCACTGCATGGATCGCCTTCCCAGGCTGTCGCTGTCAAACCGCAGTGCTGCAAACACCCCGGGCCTGGCCGCCTCAGTAAAGGCACAAACAGAATGAGACTATCTGAAAAAGAAACGAAATAATGCAATGCACGAGGGGGCAATCGCAGCGCTGATTTCAAAGGCAGCTTGGACTGTGTTTGGAACAAAGGCTCTTACTCAAGTGGTAAAAGACACAGTGTTAAAAAAGGAGCAGCATCCCCTTACAGTTATTTTATCCCTCTGGGCACTGGAAGAAGCAGCTGTTACTGTGTCTGAACGCTGCTACACCTGATGAGATTGAACCCCACAACCGCCTCTGGCCATCCTCTCTCCGGGGAGGGCGAGCAGTGTTTGGTGAGGCGCTGGTTACAGAACACTCCCACGGCCAGCCCCTGCCGCGGATCTGCGCTGTGCAGCAGCGTGGTGACTGCGGCTCCGCCTGGTAACAGCACAGGGGCCAGCCCCCCGGCGCTGAGGGGTCCGCTCGGCACTGCCGGCTGCTCGGCCCGGGCTCAGAGGCTCGGGGGGCCCGGGGGCCCGCGGCTCCAGCCGGCCCGGGGCACGGCGGGGCGGCAGCGGGGCTGTCTCGGCACGGGGATTTCACCGAGCTCGCCTCAGCCGCGCCAGACAGCACGTCACTCGATCCCCTGTGCCAGAGGCGAGCAGCAGGCTCCGTGAGGAAGCACCCCAAGGCAGCTGGAACTCCGTGCTGGGCAGGTCCCTGCGGCTGAGCGCTCCTTCGTCACTGACGGAGCACAGTTTGTGACAATGGCCGAGCCCGAGCCATCCCAATCGAACAACAGGCACCGCTCGCAGCTTCTGTCCAGTTGCAGGGGATCATTTCGGCTGCTGCCCGAAGCCAAGATCCAGCTCTGAGTGACCTCAGGGAGCCATTAGTGCCACTGCAGGATTTCATTCCTCTGTAATAGAAGGCACAGCTTACTCCCACATCCACGCTTTAGGATCAAAACACACCTGGAAACTGCCTATTTGATCTTACAGGTCTTTCCCTACCTAAGCGATTCTGCGGGTCTGTAAGACTGCTGTGCCTGGGATGTAGGCCTCAGCCTCCATCGCAATAAATGCGAGTTTCCACAGGAGAGAAACCAGAGTCATCATCTGCTGTGTTCTGGGGTGGGGGCTTGGTTGTTTTTTATTTACATTCAAGGACCCATTGTTATCAGTTACGCATGTTTGTAACAAAGCCCTTTTCCAAAACACTTCCAGCCGTGGCAGCAGAGAACACAGTCGCTGTCCGATTACCACATCCAAAGCTCAGGCAGATCCTACGTTGCATCCTGCAGCCTGCTTTCACAGCTCCACCTCAACATGCCACCGCATGCTTTATTGGAACAAACTGCCTCCTCTTTCTGTGCACTGCACAATCTCACACTTGCTGATTTCACTCCTTCTAGGTTAGCTGTGCCTTTGCTGAGCAGAAATATTGCTATTCCAAGGAAAGTCATTCCAGACAGGTCATTGTTAGCAGCCATGACTGCTAACACATGCCACAGCAAGGCTGCTGAGCAGGGACTGTCATTCTCATTTTACAGATAGGAAAATAAACCCCTTATGAAGGCCAGGACACAAACTGGCACTTTCCAGGTGACCAGATTAGCTGCTTTTGAATACCAGTCATTACTAGTGTTTTCTCTCAATTTGCCACGTTAATCCCATGGGAGCATGTCAGTGACTCTCCCCGCTCTACCCCCAAACAGCTGCAGATCTTCATCTCACCCCTTGATCAGTCACCAAACACCCTGTTACTGGACACCTTCTCTGACAAATCAATTGCACGATTAACACCATTTCAATAAACTCAGGGTAATTCTGTACCTCACCCTCACAGACTGAAGTCCTCTCCTGATTCTCCAGAGGGCTTTGTGTGCCTCCCAGTCACATATTACACCGGTTCCATCACCGCAATCTCTCTTCATTGCCAAAAACACCCTGTTTATAAAGCCCCAAAGCTGCACAGATTACAGAAAACCTAATGCAGAGAAAAAAATTTGTGCCACTGGGTTGGCATGCTTGACAGGATCCTGCTCCTGGCACAGAGCAGAGACGTGCCAGGGACCTGGTACGGGTTTTGGGGCCAGCCTGCCTGAAGCAGCTGCCACAGTGAGCTACAGCATGACCCTAAAGCACAGAAAATTTCTGCACTGCTGTCCTTGGCACTGGGTGCAAGGCAGATCACCCCTCTGCCAAACACTCTCCACTAGAAGACTTAACCTTGGGGTGAAGACTTCTGGTGATGATCAATGAGCAAGGGAGAGGCTGAGACAAGGGCTCAAATGCTTCTGGCTCACACAACTCAATTCTTGTCACCACACACAAACCCAGTTTTAGTTTTGCTGCCTCTCCCATTTAGAGTGGTCTCCTTGACAAGCACATGCTGTGGTTCCTGCAATCCCACAGTAACCTTGGCTGTTAGTTCTCTATCTACACATGGATTCCAACCTATTCAGCCAGAAGCAGGAGATTTTTTCCTAGGATTTCATAAATCTTTTAATCTTCTATTTCTGAAATCTGTAATTCTACTTTTTAAAGTTCATATTCATGAAGGGAGATTGAAGTGACCAAACTGCTGGTACCAGGAAGAGAAAAAGTGCTATTTTTCATTCTTCAGTTGCAGTTCATGGCATCTCATTTCACAGTCTCCAGCCAGGGAAAAGCTTACATAAGAGTTAATGCAGAGATTGAAGTGACTTACAGAACATTTCACTAACAGAAAAACACCCTGCAGAAACTGGGAAGGAACAGGATTTGTCTACAGTGCTCTGCTGGGGAGACAGACAGGGACCGGTATAATCTCAAGATTTACCAGTATTAAACATCACTTAATACCAGAGAGACTTGGACACGATGGAGAGTCTAATGAAGAGGCACAAGGCTGATGAAAGGATAGAAGCACTTGACATACAGGGAGAGGCTGGGGGAACTGGGAGCATGCTTTGAAAAGAAGAGCTGGACTAAAGGATTTCTTGAAGTCCCAGCCTCAGTTGTCCTTCAGTTCTGTGAGAAATAGGGAGAATATGATTTGTTTAGTCTAGAAGGAGAAAGCTGAATGGGCATAACAGATTCTTTTGCAGACAGCAATCCAGGTTTCTTCTTCCCGGTACAGATCAAGGAGTAACAGGCTACCTTTGGGAAATGAAGACATAGGCTGAGTTTCTGCAGGTAGTGCTGGAGCAGACCAAGGAATGACATCAGTAGCTGATTTAAAGAAGAAAGCAGGTAAAGTGCCATCAGAACAACTGAGGTATTGCCAATTCTGCTTCAGAGGGGACCTGACTTCGCACCATATTTCACTGATTTAAAAGACACCTGCCCCCTCCCTCCAATCTCCTGGTCCCCTGCAACCCAAACCTTTGTGCTCCAACTTTTTTTGCACCTGTAGGACTGAAATGGCTTTGTAAAAGCTCAGAAGAACAATGCATCTTTTTAGAAACACTATTCCACTTGCAGTGGTATTTTTCATTATTTCAGAGCTAGGAAAGCTGATTTAAAAAAAAAAAAAAAGTGAAAATCACAATCTTCTGAAAGCTGGAAACTTATATTTTCCCAATTTATACTCTATGTTCAATGAAGACAGAATTTAAGCCCGTCTATGAATTCCTCAAAAACTGTTCGGAGTTTTCAAAAATTATTTTTCAGTTCATTTAGTTAAAGCTAAAATAAACAGAAGTATGGCTTTGTTATATGCTGTTCAAATACACTTGGATCATTATAACCCCAGTTAAGCCATGGCCACCTAAAACCACCTCTGATTTATGACACTTTCAGCGATTTTCTAGTTTTGTCATGCTCCTGCTAGGTCATGGACCCAGGGGTGCAATATTTCCCACCTGCTACAATCACAAACATACCGTGGTGTTCCTCTTGTATTTCTGCTCTCTCCCCATGGGTACAGGGGTGTTTGGAACAGCCCTACCTGCTGCCAGGGCTTTGCCTCACACCTGTCTCTCGGGTTTATAGCACTGCCAGGCCACAATTGTTCCACCAGCATTTGCCATGCCAAGAATCTGTCTCAAATGGAAGGATTTAGATTTGTAAAAAACAAATCAGGTAGTTTCAAGAACAGGGAACAAGATAGTGCTTTATTTAGAAAAATATTAACCACTGTAGCCTCAGCAGAGGGTTTGGCAGATGAGGAACCAGCAAGCCACAGAGAAACAAAACCCAGAGAGCAAGCAGAACAACTGTACTGCACACACAGTGCAAGCTCTGCCCTAAGGAATTATGTCAGAACAAGGTTAATTATTTCTATTGGACTAATACTTTCCATTTAATTTATTTTTATAAATCAATCTGCATAATGCACACTGGCATCCTTTATGTTTCAATTTTGCTTACAGTAATAAAACTAACTCTGCAAATTATCCCTGGCTACATGTTATTTTTATATCCAAGAGCACCAAATGATAAAAGCTTGGCAGCATAGATCTGACTAAGAGAGAGAAAAAGCATTCATTCTACTTCCCAAACATAGCATAACGAGACCATGCTCCACAGCCTGATTTTAAAGCAGTGGGATGAAAATGACTCAGCCTACGTTAAAATTAGAGGTATGATGAGATTTTGAGACTGCGAGAGAAGTACTGAATTAAATGCATTTTTACTTGACTCAAATAGGCTTTTTTTCATTAGCGCCTGCTAAAGGAAATACTAGCAACTTTAAAAGTCTGTGAACCAGTCAAGCCAACAATGTGTTTCACGAAGCTGTGAGTGCGACCTGCCATTGTCAGCACTGCAGGAAAGCCTGTGATGCTGGAGCACAAGAGCTGCACGGGGCGGGTGCCGTGGCCTGGCTCCCTGTGACAGTGTGGTGTGGCACCCCCAGCCCCCAGTGCTGGCACAGAGGATGAGGCGAGGCCGAGACAAAGGGGAGGTGGCAGCACAGTGCCACACACGTGCCTGCCGGCAGCAATACCCAGGGCTCCTGCCGAGAGCCTCCGCAGCTGCCTTCGGCTCCTCCAGCCCATTTACTGGGACGTTCAGGGTGGTTTCCCCAAGCCCCTCTTCCTCCCAGCACAGCAGGGAGAGAGGGTGGGCAGCGAGGGCCCCTCTCCCACTCCCTGCAGCAGCAGCAGCGGCACCGGCACGACCAACCAAAGCCTTCCCCAAGTCCAACACTGACACTACTCACACAGCCAGGAGGCACCTGGCTCAGAGCCACCCAGAGATGGTTTTCTGTATCTTCTAGTGCTTCCCTGGGCTCAGAGACAGACACACCATATTTCTGAAGCCTCTCATAATGAATACTTACTCAACCTCACCCCATATATATATATATGTATGCATGTACACACATACACAGGATATTTTTAACATACATAAAGAAATTTTAAAAAACCCCACCATTTTAAATACTAGATTAAAAAAAGTATTAACTGGAAGAGTTCACTAGTCCAAATGACCAAATCAAAACATTCCCATTCCCCTCCTCCCAGATACACTACTTACAGCCAGCAGGAATGTGTCACAGCTCAGCATTCCAGCCCACTGCCTCCCCAGGCTTTTCCTTTCTCCTGCAGGAAATCCTCCAGCTGGCCTTGCTTTGTTCTGTAGCATATTTTAAATTCAGCTTCTTTGCATCAATTGAATTCAGGTGCAGCAGGGACTTGGTACCTGCACATGAGTGTTGTTCCTGATGAGATTTCCTTACTTTCAATTTCCTTACGAGGAAATTAGAAGCAAAAAAAAAAAAAAAAAGAAGGGAATAATTCTTTCAGTAATTTTCTGCCTTTCTGCAATATACACACACATTCTCAAAGAAATGTGAGAAACCAATTACCACCGAAGGACTCTACATCTCCCAACATGGATTAACCAAGTCCTGCTTAGGTTCATGATGAAAGGTTTGCTCAAATAAGTGTTGCAGATTTCTCCTTAACAAGAGAATTCTTGAATTCCCCAAACCTTTATGTTTAGAAGCAAAATTACTTACAAGTTGGTCGTCATAAAACACTGTGGGCCAAACGTCACCCTGGACATTGATTCTGTGGAGACTCAAGCAAATGCTTATGATGTCTCTCTCAAGTTTTCTCAGGGAAGGGCCATGCCCACAATGGGCACTAGGTTTTGAGGTGTAAGGGGCTGAATGCTGAGGGCAGAACCCTTGGGGCCTGCTCCTCCAGACAGCCCTGGCTGTGACGCAGCAGCACAGGGACAGGAAGGAGGCACGGATTATGGGTGAGCAGGAAAACCAAACCCTCAGTTTGGTGCAGGTAGAGCTGGAGGGCATGCATCACTCTTGTTTCAGAAGCAGCACCCTTAGCCTGGGGCTGAAAGAAGCAAAATAGGGAGTAAGGTAGGTCACTTGCCAGGCAGATCATCCTCAGTTGGGTTTTGTTTGGTTTGGTTTGTTTGTTGTGGGTTTTTTGATGCTTGACAGCTATTACCACTAAATAGCAGAACCTGTGACAATAGAGAGAACATAATTGCTTTGCTCTGAGAACAAGAGCAGCATTTTCACCAAACAAGACTGGACTTGTTGGGTTATTTTAATTCTTGGCATAGCTGGGCATGTCTTATCTCCAGCTCAGAAAAAAAGGAAATGCATAACGAAGACAGCCAGTTGTCTTGTAGGTAACTGCACACAATTCCCACCACAGGACAGGATTGTTGGCAAGACATGGTATCAGTATAGGGAAACTTAATACTGCCAGCTGAATAGATCTGTCACATTTCTTCCTGCAAAATATTATGTCTACTACTACTAGAAATAGCACAGCTGAGTGATAAAATTTAAAAAAATGTGAGAAATATTTTCTCTATTTTCAACTCTATTTGCCTTGTGAATATTGACAGCATTTTGTTTTCTCAGAGTCATGTTTTATGCCCACAGGGCCAGAACTTCTCCAACCCCTACACCCACGTTCTCATCGACAGCAGCAGAGCTTAAACCGATTCTGCAGCAGCTCATATAGGACCAAGAAAATAGGCTTGTTGGGTGCATTTATCTAAAAAGAAATAGGAATAAAATAACCTTATACAAGAATATTGCCCTTAAAACACTGAAACACGCTCTTTAATGTCTGCTGACTGAGGCCTGGTCCTACAGAGACTGAAAGGATTTCACATTGCCAGAACCTTCCTTCCATGAATAGCCACTGATTTCATGTACTACTTTAGGATCAGGTCTTAGAGGACACTATTTTTAACTACATGAAGAACAAGCATGTCTAAAACACCTTAAACCCTCCAGCTGAGGCTATATATATTTTAAAGCCATTCTAATATGTGCATAATTAATGTGAATATTACTCAGCAAAGGGTAAACAGCAAGTGCTGCAGTAACTCTAATGTCACTAATTTCATTACTCTACTGAAATATGCTACTGTAAATGAACTAGTACATTATGAAGTGTTATAAATAATTAAAACTAAAACTGCAACTAACAAAATGAATGAACCAAGAACATTCTGTAACCCCGTGTTCCTACCTAACTTCATAATTCTCTAATTTGAGTAAAACACTCTATCTGAGTGTCTGAGCACAGAAAGGAATTTGTTCATATAATTTACTAATTTGAAAAGAACCTTGGTTGGAAGAAAGTTGAAACATGTTAAAACCTGTACACTATGACAGAACATCAATACACACACCACACAACATAAACTGCTCCTTTGTCACCCTTCCCAGGCACCCAGGTGAAGCCACAGCAGTGGGGACAACCCAAACCAAGCTGCTGCTGACGCTGGGACATCAAGTCCTAAGAAGGAACCCTTCCTACCTGGTCTCAGAGGATGGCGAAAGAGATGGGCTTCTCCAGTCATCCCAGCTGACACAGCTTGATGCTGAAGGAGGTGAGCAGGAAGGAACTCTGTCTCACCAGCCAGGCTCTCCCACAGCAATATCTACTGTGCTGCACCGTGGGCAAGGCTGGATGCTAAATGCAAGGCAGAGGCAGAAGAAGTAGGTTCTACTTCGGCATGTGAAGTTGGAGCAGTTCAGCTTTTGAGATCTAGAGATGAGAAGAGACAGATGAACAGCATACCAGTGATATAACTGTATCTTTTAGAGAGATTTTTAAAGCAGATGAAAGGTGCTTTTGTGCAACTTGTTAAACTGCTGCTCCATTCCTTCAGTCAATAGCAAGTGTCAAATTGTTTTTGCAGAAGTTTTCTGCTTTGTTTTGCTTTTGAATTTTCATTCTTTGGTTTCACTGAAATAAAAGGCCTCTTTTTTTTAGACAGACATAAAAGGGGCTGACAACTTCTGCTGCTTCATTACCTCCAGGTGAATTCCATATTCCATATTCTGCTCCTTCACTCCTCTTGGCTTCCTGCTCTGTCTTCTCTGAAGTACCACAGTTTTCCACCTGCCTTTTTTTTTTTTTTTTCTTAATTTTTAATTTGTTGGTGTATGTTTACAGGACAAAAAGCTTTACCAATTCATCTACTGTTTATGCTGCTAGCCCTGACGTTCACTGTAAGGGAGCACCATCCCTGCCAACGAGCCGGGGCCAGACCCTGCACGGCTGCGGGCAGGTGCAGCCCCGTCCCCCTCCAGAGCAGCAGGTGGGATGCTGAGGGGGGTAAGCCCCAGGATGAACTCTCAGGGAGAAATACCCATGGGGAGAGAGCTCTGACCTTGCTTCTGCAGCCTGCAGGAAGGGGGTTCCTACATCTCTGTAGCCCACCACAGCACAGAAGGGTTCTTAGTGCCACTGGCTTAGGTGGGTCCATGGGCACTCCTGGGCTGCTGGCTGGCGGCTGGGCTGCATCCACCTCCCACTAGTGGGAAGGAGGGGAGGCAGAAGGGAAAAGCCTCACCTATGTGCATAAGCCCGAGTTGTGCAGTTACACTGCAAATCACTCAGGACAAAAATCCTCCTGCTCCACAGTGCAAGGGAGTTCCCCCTGGCAGAGCTGGGGCACAGCAGGTGAGAACGGCCCAGGGGAGAAGCTCGTCTGGAACTGCCCTCTGACAGTGAGAGAAAAGATCCTCCATCCATCTGTCCTGCCCACCCTGGCTATGGCAACCTCTGTGGGAAGCCAAGCAGGGGACTGACAGCCCGTTCTAGTACAGACAGCCCACAGGCCACCCCAGGGGGGCTCAGGACCATATGAGGAGCTTTGTCAGGCACTGAGCAATGCTGGAAGGAACAGGATGCTCCTGCAGGGATGCACTTCTATGGGAGATCTCAACTTCTGGACAAAGTTGTGTAGCTGAGAGCAGAAGCCTGTAATACCACCCTGCCATGGATGAGGACATCACTGCTGGGTATAAGCAAGGATGTTCATAATTCTCACTTTTTTGCAATAAAGACTGATTAATCCTGTACTCGTTAATCTGCTGTGACAGAACAGCTGACATAAGATTCCTCCAGGCTGCAACGTGTGTTTACAGCTGCAGGAGCCAGAGGTTGTTAAGCACAGAGTTAACTCCCACAGACCAACTATTTCCTTCTTTTTTTTTAATAACTATTTCTTTAAGCGAGTGTCTCCTGGTATTTTAAAAATTCATTTTAATCAATTTAAAATTAATAACGAAGGAGCAAAATCCTTAGGGCCTGAAAGCTCCAATCTCTGCCACGCTGAAGTGATGAGTCAGCTCCAGCACGGCCGCCATGGAGCAGCTGAGGGCCGCCCCTGAGAGCTGAATTAGGTCACTCGGTTTGCTATTCATGGAGTGGTGGCTGTCCCTGCCATTGGATGGTTCCCTCTTTCTGAGGAGAGCTGCGGCACTCCGAGGCACTGCTGTGGCACCTCGCTGCTGCTGCCGCTCCAGCCTGGGTATTTATCGGGCAGGAGCACAATGGAGCCTCTCCAAGAGCAGGGAGAGGACAGTGGAGCAGGACACAGCACACACAGCCCTGCCCCTCTCCCGCAGTGCCGCACGGCATCTCCTCAGACTCCTGCCCTGATCACTAACCCGTGCTCTGCCTGGGCCAGGAACGGAACCAGCAGTGTCCACAGCCAGTCCTCCAGCTCCTGCCTCCACCCAAACCACAGCTTATGCTCAGGCTCGGCTCTGCTCACTTCCCAAGGGAACACGTGCTCCCAGGGTGCCAGAGCAGAGCCACTGTGCTCCCTCACTAATTACCTGTTTCTAATTGCAGTGCCACAGTCCCAACAGGAAGCTCCTATGGCAGCTCCCCAGGGGGATTAACACTGAGCCTTCGCTTTGTACACTGATGCAGCACATGAAGAAAAGCAGTTCCCCCCTCGTGTGCCATGTGAGCCATGCCAGTGGGTTACCTGTGTGTCTGTGGGTCACCGTGGCACTGGGATGCCGGCACCCAGCAAGGCCAGCCTGGGCGGCAGTGGGAGGCTGCATTCACGGGCTGTAGGAAAGAAGAAATGTGCGGTATCAAACACTACATTTTCAAAGCTTTTCTTTCCAATTTCTTTCCATTTGTTCAGTATTTTTAAGGGTAATACATGGAGGGAAAATGAAGTGACTGACAAAAGATGATTCTGAATTGTTGGCTTTGGTAGCACGAAGGGAAATGCAAATGAATTCTTGCAAGAGCACTGCAAACAGCAGCACATTTCCAGCATATCTAACTTTCAGCAATTTCTGCCATGGGCCTGAGAGTATATTAAAGGGTGCTAGTGATTATAAAGCATGTACTAGATCAAGGAGATTCTCTTGCAATATTTTAATTTTCACTTAAATTAAATTTACATTATAATTTACACCACTCTGCTTACAAACAGGGAAAGAGGCACTGCAAGTGTAGCAGCAGGCATGCATACCTTCATTTATTCTTCCTATTTTTAACTTGTGGTTAAACTTAACAGACTTCCAAGTGCAAGTAGATTGAAGCTCCATCTAGTGCCAGGGGCCAGGAAGTTACTGAGAGATTTGCACTCCAAAAATAGCAAACGTGCTCACAAAACTATGGAGGAGCAGCAGACAGCCTGGAATCCCAGGGCTGTCCCACGCAGTCGAGAATGCTGCGGAAATGCTGTTACAGAGTATAAGGGCTCATGTTAAAGCTGCTGTACCTTGGGCCAAGCAGAGCCTGCACTGGGGCACAGCCCCCAAACACCTCTGCCATGGTGAGAGGGGTCCCTTGTTCCCTGCCATGCCCACCACCAGCGCGCCCTGCACGGCTCCTCTCGGAGCATCCTCGGAACCGGGCCCTCCTGCTGCATCCCAGTTCACCCAGCTAACCCCCAGCCAAAGCCAGGCTCTCAGTGCCTCTGAAATGCCCTTGTTGTTAAATGCACAGCTGCAGCACCTGCCAGCAGATCACCACTACCTCTTGCACAGACACCTCCTAATGGCAGCACAGAAAATGGGTATCTACTGCCAACACACAAAGCATCTAGCTGGTGCTAATGTTCTCTTCCTCTCTTTTTCTGCATTTTTTTTGCAATGACACCTGCTAGAACTGTACCTGTTTCTTAATCTTTCCTTTCACCCATACCAGAGTGGCTGCTCTACAGTTGCACAGTATTAGCCTTTCAGACTGAATACACGTCTTCTAAGCACATAATTCATGTATTTAAAAATATTTCTTTCAACATCTTTTGTGATTATGTAGAACAACTTTGAGCAGAATAATGTTTATATGTTTTGTTTGTCAAAAACATGGTATTTGACCGGATGCAATTGAGAGAAAAGCCCTACCGCTATGGCAGAAATAATTCTATCCGTGCTGAAACTGTGTAATACTTCAACTATCAAAGATTCACACCAAAATATTCTAAATATTAAATACACTGGTGCTTCTTTGACAAGCTAACTGTAGGTGAGTTGACTGCTGCTCAGAGTTAGGACTAAGTTTTTTGCGGCTAAAGAAAAATTTAGTATCAAATTTAAAAAATTGCAAAAAATCACATTTAGCCATTCATGCTTCATTCAAACAATAATATTCATTTGCAATTTTATAGAGCATTATAAGATTTGAATTGTATAATTTGAGGAAATGTGTTTTTAGAATATATTATTTTAGACATACATTTAGATATACATTTAGAACATATTCAGAATTATTATTAAATGCTTTTGCAGACAGTGAATATTTTGGGTAGAAATCTTGTATCACAGATAAATTTATGTATCTATGATCAAAAAATCCTGTGGATTTTAAACAAGTAACAGGGAATAACAGCGAAATTATTAGCGACCGGAGGAGGAAACAGCACCCAGACAAACATATTTACAGATATGTCAGTGAAAGCAAGCTGAATGAAGGAAATAACGCCCTGAACAAAGCCCCAGAGCTCCCCGGCTGAACCACGTGGGCGACGGAAGGCGCAGCGGAAAGCCATGCAGGAACAATCCCCTACAGACACGGAGCTGGGAACGCAGCCCGGGCTGGGAGCACCCCCCAGGACATGGCCGGGTGGGGTCCCATGGGAGGTCCCCCTGTCCCTGCTGTGCCCCACAACGCAACACGGCAGGAGCTAAACTTTGGGGTTTCTTTCTTAATGCACGCTCGCACAGTCCAGAAAGTCAGATCACCTATTAAATAAGTAAAATTGTATCCACCGGTAACCGTAAGAGAGAAAAAACCCAAGCAGATTGAAGCCTGAGCAAGCTTAAATTTCTCCTTCATCTCCCATCATTTCTTGCTGCGGTCAGTGAAGTGCACAGAGATCACAGGTTCACACTTCACACCACAATAAGGCTGTTACCTGTGTTACTGCACTGCATGAATATCTGCAGAAAAAATGACTCTGTCAAGATCCTGTGCTTGCTCTGCTCCATTTTCCACCTTTCTGCTTTCTCTCCCTCTAACTTTGTGCTTCACCACCCCTCTTACTGCATTTCTTAGCCTCAGTTTTGGCTTTTCAGATTAACTTCCACACAACCTTTCACCCACTGCAACAGTCACTTTCCAGAGGCACGTGATAAGTCCCCATGAGCTTGGGCAAAAAAATGTAAAGACTTTGGATTGATGATGCTCCCACCTTCCCTACATTGTGTCAAGCTATCTACAAACTTACTGAATTTCACAGTACATACCCCTGTTTCATAACTGAAAAGTTAACACTTACCTATTTGGGTTCTGTTTGCTTGATTTAAAGCAAAACAAAATGCTGCAGGCACAGAGGAGCCCAACTATTTGGTAACTGTGAAAGCATAGAGAGCTGGGTCATTTGGGCATAATTCTGCACAAAGAACTGTCCTTCCTCATATTTTAAATACTTCTGAAAGCCACTGAAATGGAAGCAACTTCATACCCTTATCTGACATAGCCATATCCCTACGCTTGCACCTAATTTTCAGAGTTACATTTTAGGTTTGTTCTGTTTGAACTTGATGGTCAAATAGGGGATAAGGAAGGGAAACTCCTCAGAACTGCTTACGAAACTGATCCTTAGGAAGACAATGATTTTGCTGAGCTATCTGTATTGACCATACCAGGCCAAACTCCTCTACAGAGACAAAACTCTCATCCACACATGGAGTTACACCACTGTTCCAAACAATGTAAGACACAGCAGAAAAGCATCTTTTTTCCAGAACTTTCTGGATGGTTTAGGCACAGCTGTACAGGGCTCTCTGCAGTGCAGCCACAGCTATGCTGGCATGGGACAGGACCTTCTTCATGCACTGGTGTAGCTGTGCAACAGAACTCTGCACTAAGGTCTTAATGATTGCTTCATTTTGTATTACTGTATTTTTTAAACCTAGCTTCAAGTTTTCCACTCATTAATATGTCATTTTTACAATTTGTTCCTAGCTAACAGTCATCCCAGCCTTTAGTGGCTTCCTAGGTTTTCAGCCAAGTCCCTCAGGTAGCCGTGGAAGGACCTGGCACAGCTCGTCCCCTTACAAGGCTGACACAGACGGCTCCTATCTGTCACCAGCTGACTTGGAGCACTTGTAAATCAGTGTTCTCCTCTGCACTTCCGAAAGCACTTGTGGTGAAGAGAAAGACCGCCACAGGAACTCAGTCTGGTCAGGAGGTGAAGTCACCAGAGCAGTGCCCACAGGCACCAGCTGCCGGCACCAGAGCCACAGCGCGTGAGCCCGGGTTCTGTGAAGTTTAACCCCACAGAAAAACCCTGCTGTGTTCTGCTGGTGGTTGCTTGCCCTCCTGTCTGTACAGAAATGCTGGTTACAGTTATTTGCAAATGGTGAAAACCATGATGAGCTTGGTGAAAAACAGGTGGAATCTGGGACATCGTAACAGTTGGACTCGGAGGTCTTTCCCAACCTAAACGATTCTATGGGAAGTAATCCTGCCTTTGGCTGTCTCACCATTCTGAGCACAGCAGCAGCTCTGGTACTTACAAGGCTTGACAGAAAATTCCAAGTTGCGTTATTAACAAAATATAGCCCTCCTTCAAATTTTTGGCCAATTTCAACTTTTCTGTTACCAAGATAAAAGCTGTGAGGTTTCTCACAAAGCTATAAATAGTAAGTACACTCTGACTAAGCACAGATGGAACTTTAAAATTCTTTCAAATGATTATTTTTCTTAGATGTGATCCAACATCAGTTTCAGGCAAAGTTCTAACCCAAAGGAAAAAGACCAGTAATTGTTACAAGCTGCACAAAGCCCATCAAACTGTGGCTTTAGTATGCAGTTAAATTCCAGAAAGAACAACTACCAGGCAAAATATAGGAAGAGACTAAAATGTGAGAAATGACTATTTCACAACTATTTTTCAAACAGATATGGCTTACAATCAGCCCATTTCATACGTCCATCAGTCCAGGTACTGACGTTAAAATGACCCACTACATCTATCAATTTTAACAATTATATATATATATATATATATATATAAATCCTTCACTTAACAAATGCCTCAGATTCCAATTAAGTCTCACAACAAAAAACAAAACCCTGGAGGTCCCTGCTCTTACAATCTTTAACATACAGAGTACACCCTCATTTTCTTAAATCCAGCAGACTCAAAGGAAGTGCTGCAGTAGTGTGTATACAAATATTATAATGATTGTATAACACAGAGCACAAACAAATGAGGCACCTAAGAGTGAAAACAGAATTAAAGAATCATGATTTTCAGAAGCAGCACTGGTGACTGCTGAATCTAAAAATTATACAAGATACCTGGTAGCTTCATAGCATTAAATAACAGTAACCCAATTTAGACTTCACTTCCTAAATATATTACTAGAGTTATTTCACAAATAATATGACTAGAAGCTCAGCTACCAAAGCAGGTGGCAAATCCTCTACTCTCATCCTTCCATTTATGTTCAGAAGATCCCAGACTTCCATGATCACATGGTCTGTGATATTCCCTGTGAGGCAGCACCAGAATTACCTGACCCACTCTGCACTCTGACGCCCAGGTGAAATGTTTGCTCTGTCAAAGACGAGAGGCACTGGACCACCACACATCAACCTAGTGAGGCTCTGGAATCCCAGGATTCCAGGAAAGCAGCAGCTTTTCCCCCAGCCCCAGCTCAGCTGGCAATGTCCACGGGGTCTCTGTCTCCCATGAGGCAGGACTGGATGTGGGCTGCGAGGGCTCAGGGGGCCCAGGAAGGCACAACTACTCCTGGGGCAGAAGGGATGGACGAATGCCTTGGAGGGTGGGGGCATGCAAGAAGGCAAGATCTCTCCAGGCAAGAGAGGTGTAGTCTTTAGATAAAGTCTTGGAAACTCACAGGTTCTTGTGTAGGATACCTGCATGCTTGTACCAAGCTGCCTGCCATCCATGCGAACCCGCCCCCCCCATTAGTCAAGGGATAATGATGTTAGCATAGCAAACAAGGAGCTCCTAAATCCCCAAGGCCTGCCCCTGGGTGATGAGATGTCTGCCTCCATATTAATTAAATCCACTTACTAAAGTAACACAATTTGGAATCCTTACTGCAGCTTGGAAAAAAAAACCCCCACCAACAAAAAAACAACAAAAAACATGACCCATGAGAGTCTTGGAGCAGCCATCCTGCCCAGGGCCCAGCATCACTGCAGCAAACCACCAGCACCAGCCCCGGCTATTGTAACGGAATGTGGAAACTAAATTATTTAGTTTCAACAGAGACTTGGAGGAATCTGGAAGAATAAACCCCGAAATCGCCAGTTGCAAACCCCTGCAGAAATACAGTGGAACAGATGCTGGTGTGTGAGACAGGGACCCACCGGGCCTGCGGTGAGGTCCGGGAACGTTGCAGCGGCGGGATCGGGCGGAGGGCACGGGGGTCACCCATCACCGAGGGGCGCAAAGGCAGATCTGAGACTGTCGAAACAATACAGAAATGCACGGGCTGCGCAGGGGCCGTCTCGGCTCAACAGAGCCGGGCCACGGGGAGGACGGAGCGCCGGACCCTCAGGGCATTTCCAGGAGCGGACACCGCTCCGCCACAGCAGCCCAGCTGTGACCCCCCCGGCCCCCTCAGGACGGCGCTCCGTGAGGGCACCCAGCGCCGTCCCCTGGGCCCCGGGAGCCGCGTCCGGCTGTCCCGGTCCGGGACGGGCGGGGGGCGCCGCCGCCGGTACTCACCGCTCCCAGCGCTCCGGCGGGGCCATCGGGGCGGCCGTACAGACCGCCCGACCCCGGCCCAGCGCTGCCGGCCCCGGCCGCCGGGCCTGCCGCGCTCTGCCCCGCGCGGTCCGAGCCGCGGGCAGCGCAGCGCGATCACGCCGGGCCGGGCCGGGCCGGGCCGGGCCCCCGCAGCAGCCCCGAGCACCGGCCGCCCCGACCTGTGACGGCCAGAGGACCCCGGCGCGGGCACGGGACGGGCCACCGGGCCTTGTCCCCGCCCCGTCCCCGCTCCCCCCCGGCCGCGGGGGCGGTCCCGGCCGCGCCCCTCCTTCCCCCGCCCCCGGCGCGGCAGCGCAGGGCTGGGCTGGGCCGCGCCGCCGCCGCCGCAGCGCTCGGTCCGCTCCGCCGCCGCACCGCCGGGACCGCAGCCCGCCCCGCGCCCCCGGCCCGCCCGCCGCCCGCTCGTGCCCGCCCGCCGCCCCGCGATCATGGCCGGCTGGCAGAGCTACGTGGACAACCTTATGTGCGATGGCTGCTGCCAGGAGGCCGCCATTGTGGGCTACTGCGACGCCAAGTACGTCTGGGCAGCCACGGCCGGCGGCATCTTCCAGAGCATTACGGTGAGCGGGGCTGGCGGCGGCGGCGCCGGGAGCGGGGCCGAGGGGCCGCGCCCGGGGCACGGGGGCACCTTGCGGGCGGGGGGGAACGGGCCCGGCCGCTCGCGCCGCCTTTTTGTGCTCGGCGGGAGCGGCGTGGGGCCGATCCCGCGGGCGGGGGCGGCGGCCGGCCGGGGCGGGGGGGGGGGGGGGGCGCAGGCGGCGGGCCCGGGTGCGAGGCGGGCGACGGGCGGAGGAGGCGGCGGAGGAAGGCGGCTCGAGCGCCGCCGCGCCGGCGGCTCCATGTTTTCTCCGCCAAGATGGCGCTCTGCCATTGATGCTCCCCCGCCCTGCCCGCCCGCGCCCCCGGCCCGCCCGGCCCCGCCGCCCGAGCACAAGGGCCGTGCGGGGCGGCCGGCGCGGCTCTCCCGGCCCCGCGCGGCCCCGCCCCGGGCGCGGCGGGCACGGTCCCGGCCCTGGCCGGGGCGGAGCGGGGCCGCCTGGGCCGCGGTCGGGGGGCCGGGCCCGCCGTGACGCTGCACTTTGCGGCCGCCGCGGCGCGGCCGAGCCCGAGCCCCCCCCTCGATCCGCCCGGGCCCGGGCCGGGCCCCTCCCGAGGGGGAGGCGGAGGGGCCGCGGTGGCGGGAGCTGCCCGGGCCCTGCGGTCCGGCCACGCCGCTGATGCCGCGGGTGCGGGCGGGCCCCGAACTGATCTCCCGGGACAGGTGCGGACGGAGCCCACGCCGGCTCCGGGGTCAGGGCACCGACATTCGGCCTGTCCCGTTTAACGGGCCGGGCCCGGGATCGCCGCTGCAGCGGCTCCCCCGCGCACAGCGCTGGTGCCTAACAAAGCCCTGTGTGCTGGAGCACTTCCTGCGGGGAGCGGGGGAAAATCACGGCCTCAGCCTCTTCACACGAGACAGCAGCATTTCTAAATAGAAATTAAACAATAAAACGCTGCCGTGCTAACTCTGAGCTCTTTCCTTTGACAGCCAGGAGAAATAGATATGATTGTAGGAAAAGACCGAGAGGGTTTCTTCACCAATGGTCTGACCCTTGGTGCAAAGAAGTGCTCTGTGATCAGAGATAGCCTGTATGTCGATGGTGACTGCACAATGGACATCAGGACAAAGAGTCAAGGTGGTGAGCCGACATACAATGTTGCTGTAGGCAGAGCTGGACGAGGTAAGTATCATTTTCTCGTTGCTAAATTAAGAATCTAAGCCTAAGCATAGACTCCAGCTATTAAGAACACCAGACCCCTGTATTTAATGGTTAGTTTTGGGAAGTGGTGCAAGGGGGTGGGTGGTAGTGTTCTGGCTGAGTTTTGCCTGGGAATCACACTTGTCCCCATGCCCACCTGTGTCCTAGCCCAGCACCAGGCAGTGCAATGGTTAAACAGATCCCTGGCGAGCAGGAAAAAGAGCAGGCTGCAGCTCCAAGTAGATTTTCCTGATATTCTATCACTAGGTACTTGAAGCTCAGGAGGGGTCTGTTAATGACAGGCAGTGACTGCAGCTTTCTCATTGTGAACTGCTCAATGGAAATTTTTTTTTTTGCAAAAATGCGAATCCCTTATATGAGCTGCTCCTACTTGACTTTTAACAAGCTCTACACTAATTCTTCTTGCACTTCCTATTGAGCTTGCTGAAGACTGTCTTCAGGCAGAAAAGCCTGTCCAGTTTGGTGCCACTGAGAAATGTGCTCCTTGTGCTGCTCATTTAACTTCCAGTAAAAGCTGTTGTGGGGCAGGCACTCAGCTGGGATAAAATATTGGCTATGATTGGCGTGCCTTATGTTAGGGACACCTGGGTTGGTGGTTTCAGGCTGGCTGCGGAACAAGTTTGTAAGTGATAGACTTTTGCTTATAGGTGTCAATCCAAAAGCAGAGCTGATGGTGTCTGTAGGGTAAAGCCTGGGGCAGGGATGCAGGAAGAGGGTTGGCAGTGCTGGAGTGAAACAAACATAGTTCTGACTTGTGAAATGACAGTGAGAACTGTCTTAAGCTTTTATGAGCAAATTGGTATGGAAATAGAATTATAGAGTCATTTAGATTGTAAAAGGCCTCCAAGATCATCCAGTCCAGCCGTTCTCCCAGCACTGCCAAGGCCACCACTAACCCACGTCCCCGACTGCCACATCCACATGGCAGCAGGGATGCAGCCTCCACCACTGCCCTGGGCAACCTGTGCCAGGGCTTGACAACCCTTTTGGTGAAGAAAGGTTCCTTAATATCCACCCTAAACCTCCCCTGGTGCAAGTTGAGGCTGCAGTATTGCCACCTTGGCTAACAGTCCCTGGCCTGTGGCAGCCCAGAGTTCATTGTGTCCCTGTCCCTGCTGGGGACATCTGCTGGCAGCTTCCAGTCACACTTATGGGTAAGGAACCTCTGGGTATTCCTTTGCCATACAATCTGGACACCTTGCTGGCATGGGGGGAGTGGGGAGAGACCCAGCATGACAGTCATCCCTGCACTATGTCCTACGCAGAAAGCACGATTTGTAGTTTTGTTCCTGCATGGAAGGTCTTAGCCCAGCTCACCCTGTGGGTTTTCCCCCAACATCAGGGCAGTTACTCTGGCCCCTACACCAGCAGTGACCACTGCAGCCCAGAAGAGGGGAATGTTCCTCTGCTGCTCTCCAGTCACACTGTGCACAATGCACCTTTGCCCCACCCAGGGATTTCCTTGCTGGGTGATGACTGATGGTGAAAGGCACTGTGATGCTTCTTGGAGATAACTGGGAGCATTTATTTTAGCAGTAAACTCCTAAAAGTTCTGTAGTTACATAAAATCCCTGAGGATAGCTTGTACCTTCTCCCAGCTCTGTCTACATTTGTGTTTTTACAAAACTGTTAAACTAGGTTAGTACCCAAATACTAAATCTTGAATTTGAGGGTGTTTATTGCACTGCCTAAAACATGCATTATTTCCTTGTCTAACACACTCTTTTTAAAACTTTTTTCTTTTCTCTTTCAGTCTTGGTCTTTGTAATGGGCAAAGAAGGGGTCCATGGAGGCGGATTGAATAAGAAGGCATACTCAATGGCAAAATACTTGAGAGACTCTGGGTTCTAGTTGTTAGGCAGACTGTTAAGTATTAGGGGAAGATTGCTATTAAATTTTCCTGGCGGTGAGCTTTAAACCTTACATTCTGGAAACTTTACTAGCAATGCAGGGTGATGGGGTATGAACCTGTGTCTCCTTTGTATCCCTTTGTTGGTGGGGAAAGGTGTTATTTTTTTTTTTTTCCTTTAATTCTGTTCATTTCTGTTTTGTTTCCTTGTGTACTCCAGCACTGGTTATAGTCATGGGAAAGGAAGGTGTCCATGGAGGGACACTCAACAAGAAAGCATTTGAACTGGCTTTATACCTGAGGAGGTCTGATGTCTGAGCAGCCTCTCCCCATCCACCTAGCAGCTGTCTGCACCACCACCTGCTTGTGCTCAGTCCTGCCAGACTATAGATGGTAGTTAATGTTTTTTATTTACCCATTTCCTACTGTCATAACTCCAGTTCCCCCTTGTTCATCTCTGTAACCACTGTAGGTAACTGAGCCCGTCTGGCACCACCATGAGGAGGATATGCATGTGATACCTTGAAACTCGGGAGGGGAACATGCCAAGTGTAGGCTCTGCTTCGTCTTAGCAATTAGTGTGATATTGACAACTAAACCAACTGAGATACTAAACAAGGTGCCGATTGTACAATCTAATTTGATCAATGCCTCTTTAGCACTTTGAGCAAGTCACAGCTCACTAGTCTTCCTTTCACAGAGCATGGTTGGGAGGAAAAAAAGTGCATGCATATCTTCACTTCTGTCCCGCTCTTTGTTTCTGTTTTTTAAACCCACGTGTTTGCTTACACCCATTTTTATAGTGCCTGGTTTGTTTAACCAAATTGCCACTCAAAAGCTATTAATGTCACATTAGTTTTGTCATTGCACTTCACTGTAGGCTTAAGTTCCTTATTTTTTCTTGATGATGTCTGAAGCTTGTACTGCTTAACAAGTGCAATCACAAAACTATGAAAGGGTACAGATGCACTTCCTCCCATGACCTTAAACCACCATCCCAGGGACTCCCCAGACATTCCATCATTGCAATAGCTCAGGCACTTTTTTTTTTTTTTTTGCCAGCTCCTGTTCTGTAGTTGAGTTGTGCAAGGCTGCCACTTTGGCTGTTAGTTAGCCCGGTGTAACCAGCTGGAGTGTGTCTGGTTTGAGTTTCTCATAGGACCAATTTTAATTTGCAGCTTGAGGGTCTTGGGGGGAGGGGTTGTTTCTGTTTTTTAATATGAAATTGCAGTGTCATTGTGGAAAACTGCCACCTTCAGCTACTCTGGGAGATGTGACTGGTTTCAGTCTTTCTGCCAGATCCCTCTGTGGCACAGAGTTTGGCTGCTCTGAAGCCACTGTTTGGATGAAGGTCGGTAGTTTGCAAGTTAAACTGTCAAAATGCCATTTCAAATCTTCATTTGGCCTGTCACACCCCTGCTGCAGAAATGATGTAGTGAGCTGCCTTGTGCACGAGTCATCTGAAATGTCTGTAACCGAACTCTCAGTTCAGGCCCAGTTCTGACCTGTATGTCCATTGCAAGAACTGCAGAACTCTGTATACTAAAGAATAAATGGGAGATGGTAGTGGTTGGAATAACTGACTTGGCTGTCTTGTGATGAATTTTTTAATATGTATTCTGTGCCATACTATTGTTTAAAAAAAAAAAAATGAACTGTTGCTATTGTGAGATGGATTTTAACTGACTCCGAGAGTTTCTTTCGACTGGCACTACCTTAGGGACATTCTAGTATTTGCTTCTGTTGTTGGGCCTTGTGGATAATGTACAGATTTAAACAAATTCTTGTCGCTGATTTGTCCATTTCTTTCCCTGCACTTTGTTACATCTGGGATACAGTCTAACTCATCTGATTTAATATGCATTTCAAAAAATGCCATAACTATTAAAAACACCTTGTTTACAGACAGATGAAATAAATTTATTCCAACCAAACAAAACCAGACTGTTGGTAATTTCTTCCCACCACCTAGGAATCCTCTGAGGCCCTTCAGTGTGTGGCTAAAATGACGTCTAAGTGCAGTTTTAAGTTTCGCAGGACAGGAATAGTATATGATAATATAACTTCAGCCAAAGGCCAGGCAATCTTTGGGGTAATCTTAAATTAGATAATTTCTCTCACTTAACTCCACATTTATCCACCTCCGTGGTGGGGAGTTCCCCCATCCTCTGAATGCCCAGTACACCATCCCTGAAACAAGCTGGAGGAGACGACAGGACACGGCAAAGGGGTTGGGGATGGTTGGGCCTGGATGTGCTCCCCTCACCCAGGGAAGAGGCAGACTTAAGATCTTCAGTACCCCAA
Source organism: Pyrocephalus nanus (assembly GCA_038380795.1). Taxonomy (NCBI): domain Eukaryota; kingdom Metazoa; phylum Chordata; class Aves; order Passeriformes; family Tyrannidae; genus Pyrocephalus; species Pyrocephalus nanus. The sequence goes on along the minus strand of CM076270.1, from coordinate 315,191 downwards.
AAGATTCCACCTGAATTTTGTACTTCTACTATCTGAGCACCCCAAAAGCACAAGTCCAGTGGGATGTGATGGTGAATCCTGGAGCTTGTGGTATGGGAAAGACAGCCAAGCCCAGATCAGGGGAGGTGACCAGTCAGGTGCTGCTGGGCATGACCCAAAAACGCCTTTGTTCTCCCCTCCTTCCCCCACACCGTCATTAGTGCCAGAGCTGCACCTGCTGCTCTGCTTGGCACTAGATCGGGTCTAACTAAACCCTTCCTATAAATAGTGTTTATATTCTCCCACTGCCAAGTGGCTCCATGTCTGGCACTGGGAGATCCAGTTCAAAGTTGGAAAAGATGAACATGCACAGAGCAAACTCCTGTTCAATACTAAGTAGTACAGAGGATGCAAACCTCCTGCTTCCCCCATAAAACACATGTGAAGCTGTGCTCACTGTCTCACCACAATTTAAAGTTGCACTCACCTTTTGATGAAGAACTCCTTGTTTCTCCCTGGTCAAGGATGGAGGTGCAGGTACATCCCCAAAGCTGCTTCTGTGGTAAGGCCAGAGTGGCAGAAATTGACTGTAGCGGCACCTCAGAAGAAGGAGCAGCTGCTGGCAGCACTCACCAGGTACTTGTCATCACAGTCCTTAGTTACACATTGTTCCTTTCTGACGAATTCCCTCGCCCAAGCAGGTGTCTGTATGTCACTTGTATACTTCTGCTTGCTAAGAATTAAATGTTGCTTGAATTACTTTTTCAAATGCATTTGTTGGTGAATTTCTGTAGCAGAATGATGTCTGCATCTAATTGCAGCCTGTACTACAACTAAAATTACATAAGAACAAAGTTTATCTCAGTTCATGTCTGTGGAACTCTTCAGGTTTTGGGGGGCCTGAAATACAGTAACTAATAAACATATGCATTCATAGCAACAGCAGGCACCTATTTTAAGAAACATATTTCAGCTTAGTACTTATGTTTTCAGAAATCATTTTCCCATTTGGACTCACCTAGACACGTGCCTGCTGAAGGGGAATGTTGCCTGGTGAAAACATACACTACACTGACTGTCCTTACCCCACGGCTGCTAGTGGCAGTGGCGTGGAGATGAATCATCCTTTCATTATTATCCTTTTACTGTGCCTCGTGCAAAATAAACTTTCCCCGCTCTCAGCTAGGCGCAGAGGACAGATCTGCAAGGCAGGATGTGTGGCTGCATAGAGTCATAGGTCAGAAATCACACCTGGGAACACCTCACCTGCCTGTCCTGGGTTCCAGCACTGAGGCTGCAGCTCCGCAGGTGCTGCCAGGGGGGAAGCACAATTGTCCAGAGCACCCTGGTCCTCCTTCCTGCTCCCCCAGCCACACTACGTGTACACACCCAGGCTGGTCCAAACTCCTCCTTAAGCTAGAAGTGAACAAAAAGAAAGTTTTCTACATAACTCAGACTCTCTGCACACAGCACTGGTCAGTGCAGCTCCTTGTACTGGGATTCACAGCACAGTGCAGGGAAACGTCTGCTCAGGGATCCCAATTGTACATGTTTTGCATCTTCAAAAGCACTTTAACCTCAGTAGTAAAAGTAGGAGAGTCCATGAAGAATCAAGTCATGCAAAAGTTCAATAAACTCCTTTTGATATTTAAAGTGGAAAACGTGTTTATTAACATTCTTTCAAGCTTTCCTTAGTCAAGGCCATATAAAAAAATCTCCATGTTGAGTATATGGTTTTACTTTCTATATAGTTACAGAGGTATTATATAGAATTAACCTTTTTTGTGATACACTGGTAAGTACTGAGTTCTGTGAGACAGGTGTAAGCACTTGTTTTCAAATCAGGAATTTGAAAATAACAGTTTTTTATATACAGAGTTTAGCAGACTAATGTAGCATAAAATGCTCTTAGTAAGAGATACATGAGCCAAGGATCAATATAATACTTACCTAAAATTCTTTTTCTATGTGGAACAAAATCTCTGTCTTGGGCATCCCCCAATTCCTGCATTTTCACTGGAAACCAGACAACAAAGTAGTAGCAAGGAGGGGTAATTAATGTGCTTATGGTGGACCTGACCTTGTGAATTGCTCAAAACTAAACGTATATTCTAAGTTTTCTTAACCTGGGAATTGCTTAATGGAATTTCTTAAACTCAGCTACTGTGGCAAACTCCAAAGGATTATTTGGAATCACTGCTTTGAGATAGAAGTGGAATTTTTTCTGCTTTGATACACCAGCACACAGAATATCGATCTGTTCTACATCTTCCTTCCAGTAGTGGTGACAGTTCTTAGGAAAACTCTACACAAACATGCAAATACAGGTCTTGTTGGGCCTAAGGGGTAACACATACCTACATGTAATAAATATTGCTCTCAGAATGACCCAGTTGTAGCTACAACATGGAAATAAAAGTACTTCCAGAGAAATCCCATTTCAACAAAAGACATTTAGAGCCTGTGTGATATTTCCATTGATATAAACTATTAACATTATTCATTACCATTGTGAAGTCCAGTTTGACTGTTGGTTTTGAGAAGACAGAATGTGTGACTGAACACCTGCATCAAAAATAAATCTATCGGTAATGATTTAACCCGAGTACTACTACATGAACTGCTGCTCCTATCAAAGAAAACAAATGGATTACAGATTAAAAGAGATTCCCTACGCAAAGGTTTGTAAATAGCCTTAAGAACCCTTTTGTTCGTACACTATTGGTCATTAGTAGTCTCAGACAGTGTTTGCCACTCTGTACTCCCTGTCCTCACTGGGCTGCAGCTGAACCACCACACTTTCTTCGTTCATCCCGTTCTCTGCATCACTGCTATCAATATTGTCATTGTCATCCTCCTCGTACTCCGAGGACTCGGTCATGTTCTGATGGGAATGGGACTCTGACAGAGCCCCGAAGGACTGTGTGCTGACTGAGGCCAGTGGTCTGAGCAGAGGAGTGTTCTCAGACACCTCGTTCTCCTCTTGGCTGCTGTCCGTCTCCGAGTCAGAGTCCCCCTGGGAAGGGACCACTTTCTGCTTACACACGGGGCAGGTTTTTTTTGTTTTTGTCAGCCATGGGTCCACACACTTGCAGTGATATGCTGTTAGAAAACAAAATGCAAGGACATCATTATCTAAGTGAAAAGGACAGGGAAACCTGCTAAACTATGCTTCTGTTCAGTAACACAGGAGAATTTCAGAATGTAACTCTCACAGAGAATTTTACTACGTTTGCTGGCACATAGCCTGTACAAAACACCTGATGGATTCACAACTCAGCCACATGGGTATATGCAATGAATACTTGTGTTCTCTACTGAGTGAATGAGAGCAGTCCTGCAAAAGGCCATATTTAATGAGATAAACTTTAAAGCTTCTTGAGGAATTCTAACCACTCTGAAGCAGGCATGCCCACCGTCATCATCCTCACAATGCCTCTAACCTCCAAACTAACAGGTACCAAAGCACCTTGTTATTAAGTAAAATTACTGCATGATTTTGTGGATTTTAAATTAGGTCTGCAGTCTGTACTGCAACTATAGTGTGTTTAAAGAAAAACGTACATAAGTGTCTTACTTACGGTATTAAAAACCCAACTCTGCTTAGTAACAGAGACTTCTACCTGGCAGAGAGCCTGTATTTACACAGGCCATCATGTCGTGTTTAGTATGTGGTCAAGCATGTTTGGCAACATGTTCTGCATAAGAACTCATGGTGGTGGTTGGTGGTGGTCAAGTTGGGTTACCTCTGCAGTCCCCCACTGGGAGAGATGCCGTGGATCTTCTGAGAACTCCTTGTTTGTCAAGCTGGTTTGAAATTGGTTTTACAACTGAGGATCTACAAAGCTCCTGTCACTGGCTGTGTATGGAAGGCTGTAACATCAGCTGCCTCTTTGTTAACAATCTCTTATTGACGTGGTGATTGCTGTCACAGTGCCTGCTCAGAGCAGGAGTTCAGTGAAAAAAATGGGATAAAACTGTACCCAGCCAAAATGGCTGTAATATAGTTATGGCCTGAGAGGCAGAGAGAGGGTCCCAAGCTAGGAAGGGTGAATCGTACCTTTTTTGAGAGCTTTTATCAAAAATATGTTTAAATCTAGAGATGCTCTTGGGCCCACGCCGTTTCCAAATTTCTAGATATAAGCACTTAAAATGCTTCCTTGTACTTTAAGGCAGTCAAAAGCAGTCTTGTCTTGTGGATAGATATATACATTACTGCTAAGTTCACCTTTGCAGTGAGATGGACTTGAGAAAGACTTTCACAGGGAAAATATCTCACCAACTTCAAGTGCAGTCAGGTAGTGGGTCTGCATGGACACAGGCTGCAGGACAGACTCATCCCTCCAGCCACATCTTCAGGTCACCAAAAGCTCAATTAGGTTTTATGGTTTATTTCTCTTGGGGAAAGGAAAAGCCTATTTTTTTTTCACTGTAAAAAGTATTACATTAAATACAGATATTTAAGGGGCAGTATCAAGCCCAGATTTTCTTTCATGTATACATCCAAGGAAACATACAAAGTAGGAATGCTAGCCTTTTGGCTTTTAAAAGGAGAAAGCAAGCTTTCTCTTTTCCCACTTTGTACGCACAGTCCTGCATATTAACAGAAAGAAATTTTATAAATCACTCACTAAACATATTTGCTGGGGGTTTTAGACAGTGTTCTACAGAGCTATTTTAATCCAAATACAAACCTAAAATACAGCTGCTTACCATGAGAGCACGGAAGGATCCTGAGCTTGTCTCCATCCTCATACTCATCCAGGCAGATGGCACACACATCGTATTCATCTCCTACAGCACATAAGTGAGAATCAGTTTGACTTTAAAGGACTTACAGCTGACCCTCATCCTGACACACATCTGAGCCAGTGCTCCCCACTCCCCAGGCAGGGCAGCTCCTGCCAACTGCAGAGCTACTCCTGGACTTCTCACCTCTTTGGGACCAGAGATCATCCACTTTAGGGTAATAAAAAAAAAAAAAAATTGAACTGTGTGCTATCTCTATAATATTCTTTCATGCTCATTGAAAGAAAGATAAAAGGCTTTAAAATATAGGATTCACTTTACTATAAAAAGCTGAAAAAACTTAAGGCAGAAAAATAGCAACAAATAAAACGGGTTAAAAAAAGAATCATAACAAGGAATGACAGTCTGGTCATGGGAGGAAGTTTAGTGTTTTGTAACTCAAATGTGACAAACAGGATACACAGCACTGACAGTACTGACACAGTGTACACTGGTGTGGTACGTTATATGACCAAAGCAGAGACACTTCTTAGAGGTCAGTGCATTCCTGTTTCATTTTTTTGCCATGGGCTTTACAACATGCCTCTTCCATCAGTTCTGATGGCTCCCTTTCCCTAAAGACAATGGCCTCCAAAGCTGCTCCTGTCCTGTAGTGGCTTTAGTCCAGCCACTCACTCCATTTGAGGGATGGGGAAAAGGGTTGGAAGGGAAAAAGTCAGAAAACTCTTGAGAAAAAGACAGTTCCATGGGTAAAGTATAAGCTGGACACACAAGGAAAGGAAAATAAGGAATTCCTTCACTGCCTCCTATCAAAGTTTCAAGATCAAACAGCAGCAAGCAGAATAATGCAGTGTCCATGGTTTGGTTCCTAAATCCTTTGCCTCAACACACATGGATTCAGACATCTCTCTCTGTCCAGGTAAAGACAAAGTCCTGAACCTTTTGGTGCCTTCCATACCTCTCTGCTCCCAGGATTCTTTTCTGGGAAGTACACATGAGCTACACAAAAGGGGAGGAGACTGCCCTTTCCAGAGGGACCCTTAACTTCATGAGTGGAAAGATATTTAAATAATGAGCAAACAGGACCAAACCTAGCAGGGTCAGAGGGAAGGCAGGCGATGCCTTTGCAAACTGGTTTCTAGAATTAAGAAATATGGCATATCTTCTCTCTGTGGACATTGGCAGAACAGCCAGGGAAGCTCTGCGTGTGAAATTACTGCCCCTGGCCAGTAAGGGCAGTGAGGATTAGCAGAGGGAGCTGGTAAGTGGAAGCTGCTCCTGGTGCAGTTGGAAGCAGTTCACCAGCTGGAAGAGTTACTGGTATTGTCTTGTTACAAAATTGCACCCAAGGAATGTATCAGTTACACACCCAGGAGGCACAAGCTCCGGCTGCACGCTGCCCTGACCACGATGTGTTCTTCAGATGCACAAACTACTACAGCAGGAAACAACCAGCTCGGCCCAGACTGCCTCTCCCCGTCACACGGCTGTAATCACATGTGCCAGCAACTTCGCAATCACCTGACTGACACGTACGGTGGAGGGATGGGATTGAAGGGGGCCAAGTGCTCCACTGCATGTTTGTCCGTCCCATCACACGGGCAGTCATCTGCCCAGCACACGGGGCTGGGTGTCTGCACTCTGGTTACTCACTGTGCAATAAGGGAAGGCACCAGGAAGCCCAGAGAGCAGTGCTGGAAAGTGACAGCAGAAAGACTCTCTCATAGACTGACTCCTTACTCATGTAATTCTGAGGCACTGCAGACATACACAACTAACCGAAAAGGACACGAACTGACCTTCTTGAAGCAACTTTTTCCTTGGAAACTTCTCTTTAAAGTACAACATAATTTACTTTGTATATTTATTCTAATTAGATTTCATAGGCAATCAATAAGAAAACCCAAAAATTACTATTTAGTAGCTTAACATAACTTTTTTAAAGAGTTTCAAATTCAAAGCAGTAGGTCACTAGAGAAAGGCTCTGTCAGCCCTGCAGAAGAAAACACCTTTTTTTTCTATGAGGCTGATTAACATTTCACAAATACAGTATTTGAGACAGAATATCTGCTCTGCACAAAGTGAGAGCCTTGTCATTAATAATGCAGTGCTGGCTTTATCAAGGGCAAAGTTCTGTCCTTGAACCCAGGCACATCCATCCTCTGGCCTGGCCTTTGAGCCTCAGCAAATACATTCCCTATTGACACATGCCAGGAAGTAATCAATCATTTAATTTAACTGCTTTTTCCAATTTTTCTTCTTATATCTTGCAATAGCTTGTGTGAATGACTATCAGATGGTAAAATGGTAACACATTTAAAAACAAAATGGAGAAGAAAAGTAGCAGATTTTTTCCTACTTTTAAGGAGTAGACTAGAATAGAGAGGGCCTTAAGGTAGCTTTTCTATTTCACTGAATAAAGTAGCAGCATAATTTCTGAACTTTGTCATTAGAAGTTGCATCAATTTATTCACTACGGAAAATCACAATGGCAAGTATTTTGGCATTAAACTGGAATTGTTCTTTCCCTCACAGAAGTATTGTGATTAAATGAAAGGAGCACTCCTCCAGGAAGGCAGAGAAGTTATACTCAAAAGTTAGTTTTATTTCTATACTCTCGACAATGTCAGGCAACTTACATGCCATTAATATTTACCAGTTTTCAGACAAATAATTATAGAATCATAGAACAGTCTGAGTTGGAAGGTCATCTATTCCATCCTTCTGCAATGAGCAGGACATCTTTCACTAGATCAGGTTGCTCAGAGCCCCACCCAACTGAATGTTTCAGGGATGGGGCAGCCATAAACTCTTTGGGCAACCTGTACCATGGCCTCATCACACTCACTAATTTATCCTTAGTAAAAAATTTCTTCCTAATATCTAGTCTGAATCCACCCTCTTTTAGCTTAATACCATTGCCCCTTGTCCTGTTGCAACAGGCCATGGTAAAAAGTCTATCTCCATCTTTCTTATCAGCCCCCTTTAGGCACTGGAAGGGGCTCTCAGGTCTCCCTGGAGCCTTCTCTTCTCCAGGTGAACACACCCAGCTCTCCCAGCCTGGCTCGAGTAGAGGGGCTCCAGCCCTCAGAGCAGCTCCGTGGCCTCCTCTGGATGCCCTGCAGCAGATCCTCACCTGTCCTGTGCTGAGGATTCCAGAGCTGGATGCAGCACTGCAGGTGGGAGTTCCAAATGAAGGAAATATTGCATCACAGTGACCGACTGCTGTGGTCACTGGCAATGGGAGCCCCACAAGGAACTTCTGTGGTATTTCTGTACTGATTTGGCAGTATATTATGCAACGTTTTAATGCTCACCCATAGTCTACTCTGCTCCCATTAAGGAAATGTTAGAACTCTTCTATTTCAGAGAGAACAAGGTCAAGCCAAACTTTTCGTGTGCTTTCATTCCAAACCCTACTATCTATTTCAATGTACTCAAAATCACCTCTAAAACTTAACAGCCCCTCGATTTACAGTGTTTTGGTGTTAAAAACAATAGGGTTCAATTAGTTATACAAAGAATGATCCACTTGCCTTTCTTAAACTTATGCACAGGAAGTTTCTTAAGCTGATCCTTCCTAAGCCGATTCCTTCTTGCTCTGTGTCTGTCCTGCACAAATTTTGTGATCTGGAAAAATACATAAGACAAAATGAACAGTAAGTTAAAACAATAAAAGAACAATAAAAGTTTTGATTTATGAAGCTTTGCAGTAAGTTGGTCAAAAGGGAACTGCAGCTCACACTGAATCACCTCTTCTCTTGCCTGGACTCAAGGAAGAAGCCGAACAGGCCTAAAGGATTTCTCAATGACCATGGCACTTGGAACTGAGAGTATACAAGCTTTTTTTGGAGAGGAAAGAGCGAAAAATTTATCTCCGTACTACAAAAAATAACGGCTATCGCTGCAATCCTCTACTGAGGTGTGTGAAAAGCGGGACACAAGGGCATCAACATCTCCTCTGTATCCTTGCAAACTTTCTCAGTGTGTACTCAGCTCCGGTGCCCAGGTCAAGAACTGGCTGTGAAGCTGATAAGCACCACTGACACCCGAGTGCCAGGCAGATGCTGCCCCTTCACTGCAGCCCTCTGACCCAGACCCTCCTGACACCCATCCTACTGTGTACACATGAGCCTTAAGGGACATGTTTTGTCCAGAGAGATATTGTAAAAGACTGTATCAAAAACTTTGATCACTTAGGGGTGATTTATGTTTTTTTTTAGCATTCTGCTTTGTTTTCAGAGAGCTGCTGGAACTGTGATTGTGCCAAATGCGTCCAGGATTGTCAGTGAAACACGTAACTTGCAGTGCAAAAATACTAATGCAGAACAAAATATTTTGAGAAAGTGTTTATAGAACAGCTGATGCATTACTTGGTTTTTACTAAAAGGTAAAATAATAAATTGGGCAGAGATTCCAAAAAGTGGGATGCTAAGTATTCTGAAAAAATATACAGCTATGCTATCTTACCTTTTCCAGGAGAGATGTCCCAACTGAGAACCTCTACAGGCAGTGTATGTGCTGTGAGATATGTACTCTGTGCTTGCCCTCATCACTACACCTGCAGTATAAACCAGTGAGCCCTGCACCGTGGAACAGTGGGACTCACGATTATTAAGGCTGGTAAGGTGGGACGTGCTCTCAGTGTACAAGAGCACAAAGACAGGCCACTCTGTATGGGGCCAAAAAGCAAGGGCTTGTGCATTGGAAGAGTGGCAATGAGAACAATTCCCTGTAAGTAGTCATAGGGCAGGGAGAACATCTGAAAGGCTCATGATATGCCTTTGATGAAACTCTGCACCTCTTTATTTTACTGAGGAACTAAAGGATTACAGGCAAGCATGGTACAGGTATGTGCCATACACACTGCTTTCACTGTTCCCCTACTGCATCCCTTCCTTTAACCTAAGTGTGTGACAGCTCCCTGACCATCTGTTTGAAAGGAAAAATGTTATTACCAGAAGGAACTTACCATAAATATGACGATGAGAATAAGACAGATTCCTACTATTATTAAGAAGGGGATTAAGTAGTACTCCAAAGGAAGACTGAACTCTGGGATTAGCACAACATGGCCACTGTGGGGAGGAAGAATAAATACGATTTAAAAAAAAAAATTAAACACAAGGTTGTCACTAGACACACTATAGGAATCTTATCTGTGCACAAAAACATAGAAAATTCAGCCAATATCCACACAGTGTAAGGCCAATTAAATAAAAGGATAAAACAGTGTTTCTCAGAACATTTTTTGGAGTTAAAACTACTTCCTGACCTCAATCATAAATCTAGAGCTAACAGAAAAACCACCTTACAGCTGCTTTGATAGCAGAATGAAAAAAAAAACCACCATGATATCAAAAGATATAGTGAGATCATTCTTATTTACTAAAGCATTGGGGGTTGCTCTCAGGCACAAGATTTTACCTGGAATACCTACAGCCTCTGTTATCACTACATCCTATTTTAAATCTGTAAATATTCAAAAGAGGCATCTCAAAAGACACCTAATACAAGGAATAACACAGCTGCATGTTAGGTAACCTACCCCTTTTCATAAGTAAATTCTTCTTTAAGAGAATTGGCTGACGTCTCACCAATAAAGACAGAAGGAATGTCAATCTTCTTTAAAACTTCAACTGTAGAGAAAAAAAGCAGAAAAATAAAACTTATTACATGGACACTCTATGGGAGCCTTGAGACATAAGACTTAGAACTATGAGACTATCACAACAGGAAAACAGAATAGTGACATATAGACAAATGTACATGCATGCTACAGCTTTACGTCATACAAGTGCTATTATTTTTCCTAAACAATTTCTAAGAACTTTATTTCAGGTATAAAAATCAAAATTCCCAATGGAATATTTAAAGAGAGCATAAAACCAAAATATTTTGACAAGAAAGTAATCAGAGTAAGTTTAACCAGAACACCATTCTTTACTCAGAAAATTGATACAAGTCACACAGCTCCACTGATTTCTCAGAATTTCTGACAACTTGTATGATTTTGTGATCTGGCTCTGTAAGTTTTATTTAATCTGTCTTCCATCCTTTTTACTTTAGAGACATAAGTAAACATACTGGAAACAACTGTGGCTAGATGAGGTCAAAAAGAAGAAGGAAGAAAATGAACAAGTCCCACATTTTTATTTCAATCTCAAGAAACTGGATGAACTGTCTTCTACTTCTCTGCTTACCAGTGAAGGCAATAATAAATGAAAAATTATTGAAAGATAAATCCCATAATCCAGAACACCTTCTCCTCAGCTTTACCTTATATTGATTTGCCCCCTACTGCTTCACATTTAAGGCTTAAAGTAACCTGAGTTTAGACCGTATCAAAGCCGTCAGGTTCCCCAAGTGCCACCTCACACTACCAGATCTGTGTTTGTTGTGGACTTGTTCTATATTTTGATTTCTCAGTGAAACATGAAAATAAGATTCACACAGGTTGAGAATGCATTAAACCCACTTTCACATAAGTGCCTGGGTTACTCAGTTCCCATTTAGTTTGTGGAGTTCATTCCTAGTTTACTCAATGGTGAGTAAAGAATTTATTTTACTCTTATTTATGTTCTTGTTCCATACTGAGCAAGTTCAAAAATTGGACAAAATCAAGGAATGTCACAAAAAAAGTCATAGCAGCACTACAGAAAAAAACACACACACCATAAAACAAACTCAGCAGCTTGACTGGACTAAAAGATCTTCTGAACATATTCACTCCATGAAGGTTAAAACTGGAACAGCTACCACGAGAATCAAATAGTAAATCATGCACTGGTCTCTAAACATTCTTTTTCCAACTGAAAAACTGAAAATAAGTACATGTGATATGTATTCCTATGAAACTAGAATCCATTTGTCCAGAGGAACAGGAAAATGTACTCAGCAGTGCAACAACAAAATGGAACCACTAACAATCACAGTTTGACTCTATGATCTCAAGAGTCTTTCTCAACCTAAAAGTTTCTGTGACTCTAAATACTAAAAAGTTGTATTTTAAAGTTTAATTTCCTTCCAAATGCATTTTTTCTACATTTCCTATATTTTTATTTAATTAACAACACATCAGTTATTTTCCACATCAGGCATATAAATCTTAGATTTAACCTTTTAACCCAGAAAAAAAACCAAAAAAAACAAAAGAAATGCACAGAGAAGATAAAAGTCAATGTCACTAATAACACACAAGTTTACATATGTTTTTATACAAGTATCTCCCATTTTTAAATGCTAAAAGCAGGAGGATTTCTGTTTAGGGTGGGGTTTTTTCAATTTTTGTTGCTGTTGTTTTTTTGTTTTGGTTTGGTTTTTGGGAGTGTTTTTATTTTCTTTGGGTTTCATTTGTTTTTGTTTTATTTTTGTTTTTTTGTGCCAGTGGTTTTACTGTTGGGGTTTTCAGGGGCCTTTGGTGGTGATGCTCTTGCCAGTGGGTGAAATGATTTTTCAAACAGGAGAGAAGAAGTGATACCTGTACTTACTGTCGTTGGATCCCATGCTTATGAGGTCGTCAGAATCAACATTGTGAACTATAGCTGCCTTGTATCCAGCTCTCTGGGCATTTAAAACCTGTAAACCACACAAAATACTTGTTGGAAAGACTACTGCTTCCAAACACAGTAACCTGTCTGTGCCCTGAGACAAGGAACACTTTCAGCAAGTTATTAATATGTGTGCAACATCATTTGCACTTACAAAGTAAGTGTCTCCTTTCAAAGCAAAATCATAATTTTTCTTATACTCATGTAACTATGTTATTTCTCCAGAAAACCAATTTATTATTGTCTGCAGAAAGACAGTGTTTATATATACTAAAAATAAAGTTAATAACTTTCTATGGGTAATTAAAAATAATATGTGATCACAATTGAAAATAAAGTCATTAATGTAATCTAGAAATGACCACTTGATAAATGTGGAATATCTCACCTGAAATCCCAGGTATCAGCAGCTTTCTCACAGAAAAGGGAAAAATTTAACAGGGTACAACGCTATTAAAATCCTGTGTATTAGTTACATTTCTGAACTAGACTCACATTTTTACCAATACAAGCAAAGCCCAAGATCCACGTAAATGGCATTTACTGCAGTGACTGTCACTAACATAACTTAGCTAAGTTACAGCTATTCATCCTGGACACTCTATCCGTCACAGAATAAAAACCCCTCACAAGCTGCAAAAAGCACTTAGAGGACCTTGAGAAACATTTGGGTTTCATCCCAACAATACTGATTCTCTTCCCATACTGCTAATGACTGTATTTCAAACAACAGGACACTGTTATTGGAAAATGTAGGATGCAGACACCTTGAGAAATCCCAATATTACAAAAAAAAAAAAAAAATCCATAAAGATGACAGCATAGATGCACGTTTGGGAGTTTGGCCAATATTACATCACCACAGAAAATATCCACAAAGAAATCAAGATACAGCTACGCACCTGCATTTCTGGTTTTCAGTGTAAAACAGGAGAGATGGGACTTTCAAATTAACTCCAGTTTTTGTTAAAATCTGCATTCTAAAGTCAGTCATGTAGTCAGTAGTTAGCTCACATCTTGGCACATATGCAACTTCCTCGCAGAAACTGCAGGGCAAAACGCTGTCCTACGTGTGCAATTATATAATGCAATACTGCAACAGTATTAACAACGTACTAGAGGTGAATTCACTGGCCAGTGAGCGCACAGATACACACAGTCACTTTGGAAATGCTGACTGATCCACTTGCAGCCTTGCTCTTTGTCTAATAGGAAATGTGTGGGAATCCCCTTTTCCATCAATATTACATGAAATATATAACATAACCAAAAAACCTCTTACATACAGAGCTAATGTGACTCAGTCCTTAAAGAATTGACCATGGAAATCCCTCAATGGCAATGTAGAGATCTTCCAAATTCTTATCTGTTCCTTAAAGCATGTCTCCAGAAGCAATGCTGTCCCATCAGTGTCTGGACACCAATTAGACTGGCAAAGAGTACATGAAAACAGGCAAGTAGCCCTTTGCCCTTCCTTTTCCCACTGAGCCATATGCACATGCAGTGGTAGGATTCACGGGACACAATGTGTGCCATTCCTGAGTTTGAAGCAAAGCCAGACTACATGAGCAGTGAGACTGCCTCTGCAGCTGGAATCTACAGTCTGGGTAGAATTTACATGTTTAAATCACCATGTAACCACACAGAAGCAAATACGGCTGAATCTCCATTTAGCTCATAAAAGTCAACAACAAACTTGAAGAGTCCTGTTTTCCTTAAGGCATCCTTAGCTATAGCATGCAAAGGGGTCATTTTCACGAAAGCCATATATTCTATCCAAGCACAGAGAATTCTAATTTTGCATTTTCAACATCATAGAATGTTAAAGGCTGGAAGGGACCCTAAAGATCAGCGTGCTGGAGTGGGTCTGGAGAACGGCAACAAAGCTGCTGGAGGGCCTGGAGCGCATGTCCTGTGAGGAGCAGCTGAGGGAGCTGGAATTGTTTAGTCTGGAGAAGAGGTGACTCACAGGTGACCCTGATGAGGCTCAGAGAGGACCATTCTCTACAACTACCTGACAGGAGGCTGTAGGTAGCTGGGTGTCAGGCTCTGCTCCCAGGCAAACAGCAATAGGACAAGTGGATATAGTCTTAAGTTGCTCCAGGGGAAATTTAGGTCGGACACGAGGAAGAATTCCTTCAGAGAAAGATGGTTAGATATTGGAAGGGCTGCCCAGGGAGGTGATGGAGTCACTGTCCCTGGAGGTGTTTACTGATACTGGCCGTGGCACTCAATGCTGTGGTCTAGTTGACAAGGTGGTGTTCGATCGTAGGTGGGACTTGATGGTCTCTGCCTTATCTGCCTCGAAAATAAAATTCTCCCTCCCCTTCACATCAGTATCTACTGTACTGTCAGCTGTAGATATTTCTCTAAAGTACCAGTAAATTCTTTGAAAGAGAGAGGGAAAAAAAAATCATAATAAAAAAATAATTTAAAAATCTTACCTTGACATCAAAGTTGCACTCCAGCCTTCGGATTAACACAATAAAAGCACCAGAGGAGTTGTCTCTCAGTGGAGGTGGGGCTATAGGCTCACACGCATTCTCCGGTTTGGAATTTATTAGAAATCCCTAGAAAACATGAACAGAAACACGAGCTTCTTTCCTATTTGTCTTAACAAAAGAGTTGGTAGACAAGAATAAAACCACATTTTCATACAATAGCTAAGCAAATTCTTATTATCAGCTCAATCCTATATTGCAGCAAGATTTCTCCTACTTCCCTGACTGTTTAAGTCATCAGAATCTGTGGTGAATTGGCAGAAAATAAGAATACAAGTAATGGGTTTTATGCAAATAAAGATCAAATTGCACTGCTATAGGCCTGAGAAATTATTGCTACAGTTCTAAATATGTCCTTAAACTCTCAGTTTTCACTGACAACTTTAGATAAACAGATGTGTCATCACCTGTGTAAAAATAACTATACGTAATAAGTGATATAATTATATATAAATGTACATATTAACTGTCGGTTTAAGTATGTAAGTTTATATACAGAGTTTATATATATAAACATATATTATATAACATAACTTGCTTACTAATAAATCTTAATCACAAGCATTGAAAAAGTATACCACTTTCATCCTGTTGCAACCAATATCACAGCATTTTTTAAAGTAATTAAAATCTTAATGCAAAGGAAGAAGTTTTAGTTTAATATTCAGGACTAAACTTGTTATTACTTCTGCACAGGTGATGACACCTACCTTAAATAAGACACAGAGCTGTCTAACAGTTAAAAAGGTTAAAATCAAAGCTCCTTATATCTATTTTTGATGTATTAAATTGGCTCACTACTTGGGTAAATCACTTAATCACCGTCTGTTATACAGCTCTAACACCATTCTGCCCATGGTAACACCCACTGGGCATGGAAATGAAGTCTGCTTGAGGGGAATTGCAGAGAATTTTCGAATTACAGGAATCATTATAGCACTTTATTCCCCTTTGCAATTAAAAGGGCAACATGCAACTGAAGAGTGATCCACCCTTGTACTTTCACACCAGCTTCATTTTTTGCATAGTGGTTACTCACAACATTGCAACATCAACAATGCTGCAGAGCCAGATTTTGGCCCTACAGACAGAAGAACAGGCAACTCTTATTTTTTTTAGTTTACAGAGAAAGTGTTCAGCAGATACAGTTCTCTTGATACATATTCAGGACATGTGTATAATATAATATTTATATACATACATTATACATATATATATATTATTTATTTCACCTTCAAGCCTTCTGCTGGCAGTCTGTAGCCAAATCTAGCAGGCAGGTCATCAAAAGTCTGGGTTCCATTTTCAAGGTTGTACTAAGAGAAACAAACCAACAAAGAAATAAATAAAACAGGTTTGCACCAAGACAGAAATAGTTAGCAAGTGTAAACAGAAATAAACAACACTGCATTCCTGTAGATTAAAATATTTATCAGACATAGGACATCTTGTGACCATGTCAATGAAATCACAAAACTGCTTATTCCACTTGTCTTCCACTCACCCAGCAATATCATTCTTTTCTTATCTAGCTGTCAAAACACAAAAGTAATAGATATTTGGTTAAATTATTTGTATGGAAAATCTTTCTTTCTACTGTCTAAAATTCAAATACCATCATATTTGCAGAATAGAAACTACAAACCAAGGGAAAAAAAATCTGGAGAGCTGGAGGGTTTGGGTGTAGAGTTTTTACTGGACAGTGGTAGTGGGTGTTTTGCCCTGAATTCACTTGTGTACAGGGAAAAACAGCTTTTAACAAGTTGTAGGCAAAGAATATGCCACCCTTTCCCAATTCCCTGCTATCCATTCAGGTTAACAGCTGAAAAGTATCTCTACAGTTTTGTTTTATAATGACCATGAGCTTTCACTTTAAATCAGAAGAACACTGTAAAGATATAAATCTGTGGGAGCTTTGTTTTGTCCTTCTATGCCATGCCTGACCAACAAAGAAGTCATACAGGAAAAGGTGCTAACTGAAAGTATGCTACATTTTTCTCACATAAAGCAAAACAAGTATTTCCTGCAAAAGTTGTGAACTCTACAGTAACTGACTTGAATGTGCATCAGCTTTAAGTTTTACTAAGTTGTTTTAGTGACTCAGAAATGTTTGTCTATTCTTTGTCACTGTCACATAGAACAGCCAAGTAAGGCTCATGTTTGCTTCAGAGGGACATTTTCTAACAGCCAGACTTAGACAGAGGAACTCAAACTATAGTTCAGAGATAAACACTGCCATGATTTATCTGAACTCCTCCAGAGGAGCAACATAACTTGCTTACTAATAAATCTCTGAGGGAGCTCTCTTCCCACAGACTCTAACAAAATTGAGGCGAAAGAGGTGGGAATGGAGTCAAGTTTCAAGGAAGCTTCCTTGTCTGTATAATCAACGTGCTCCACACAGTCTCTCCCCACAACCTTCCACCACACAGAGCAGCAGTGCACCACCTTCTTCAAAACATCCTTCCTGAGCTTGTCCCACCGCCAGTTACTTGGCAAGTCCCAGCTAAAGCCAAGTGTCAGACACAAACCTATTTATTTTTACTCCTTTTTTATAAAATAAGCAATTCTGCCTCAGATACACATAACAGCACCCTACACATATGTGATCCTCCATTTGAAGCTGCAACTATGTGAGAACACAGAAGCATAAAGACTTAAATTAGAAGGGAACAGAAGAATTTCTTTCCTTAGTGAACCCAAAACTACACCAGTTTTGCTAACAAATGGGTAATCATTAAACTGTGAAATCTCTCAAGATTGTAAATGATCTGTATGCCAGCAATGCCATGTGACACTGCTAACATTCCCTTTTCTGAGCATTCCATTGGTTCCTTTCTGCAGTAGTTGTAGAGTCTACTTCATGTCTTCATTTCTTACTTCAAGATAGTCTCAGAATAAATCTGCAACTTTCAAATATCCAAGAATAAAAGACACTTCATTTTTATACAGAATCATTTTAGAATACTGCACACAAAAGCCTAAATAGAAAAAATTAAACTAAACTTCCAAAATGCCCTATTTTAATTTTTGAGGTGTGTGTGGGGTTGTTTGTTTTGTTTAAACAACCTTTATAAGAGAGGAAGAAGCAAGAATAAAAGTCAAGTTTTTTATGAAAAGAGGAAGCACGGGTTTGGTGATAGAGGAAAGGAGAAATCATGTTTAGAGTAGAACAACACTTTCAAATTTCACAATAAAATGGTCACGTCAGTGCTGTAATTAAGCAATTATCTATCTGCATTGTTTCCTTCCTTTTTTCCTACAAAAAGTATTGATAAATAGTAACAACCTGAAGATCCAAATAACATACTTCAGTGTTCATCAACCCCATGTTACCACAAACTTTTCAGAATTTTTATTTCAAAATTTGGCTTCATGGGCTTGTCACTGTTCTCCCAAGTTGATATGGTATTAAAAACTCCTCTGCATATCACTAGAACAAGCAGAGAACACAGAGCCTACAGTATTCAAGTTTAATTATTTCAATAGCTTAAGCTCTATCCTACAAAGACATTTATAACATCCTTCTTAAAACTTCACAACATATCACATTGGTAATAAACAGCAAAACAAAAACTCTTCCCATTGACCTATTTCATTATACTGTTTATTAGCCTGATGATCTGAAATTCTACACACCCCAAAATTTTTTCTTAACGATAGCAGATATTTTCAGCTATTTAAAAAAATAGCTACATCTAGGTGAAGTACTCATAAAAAACCTTCCTGACAAGGCCTCCAGCACACACATAAATTATACTAGTCATAGAAGAGTGATTACTTTATTTATTTATATCCAGTAACCCTACAAAATGGCATCCATCACCAAAACTTAAACAGCCAAATCATGGAATTCTTTTAATAGGATTATAACATGCTACAGGACATCTGGTCAGAGTGGAACTCTGCAAATGTCTAAGGGAATTAAGTGCTTTCACTGTCATGGTACCTTAGCACATATCATCCGCAAAGTCATTTGAAAATGTACAATTCATTTTTTTTATTGAAATAAACTGCTAAGGCAATTCCATTTCAAGCAACATGCTGTAACATTTATTGTATTAACTGATAAATTAATAGAATAGTTGAAAAGAAGATTTGATTTTATAGATATTTCATCTATGTAGAAAATATACTTACTGCTAAAATATCTGCCTCCACAGGTAAAAGATTCAGGAAAGCAAATAACTGCACAGTCACAATAGTGTATATCTGAGTGGCAGACAACATCAGCATTCCTATTGACAACAGCATATTTTATTCAGTACCTGCAAGGAAAAAAACCAAGAGTCAAAGCACATGGTAAATACTTTGCTCTGTCATTTTACAGGGCTCCCTTGGTAAGTAAACACTTTGCCAGAGAAGTATGCAAAATGTCATTTGACATATACTTTTGAGAAACAAGTCACCTTAAAATTATAGGATTATTTTAGAGTAGAAGGGTCTTCTGGCAAGACATCTGACCTCCGTGGGAGGGACTGCATGCAAAAACTACAAAATCGTAAAAGCAGCACCTCAGAAAGCTTTTGGCACCATACAACTATGCAAGGGATGAACATTCACATTATAATAATCATCCTTAGAGACTCTTCATTTTAAACGTCCCTTCTTCCAGCATAAATCCAAATCAGCAAAATTCCTCATAGATCCGGAGTAAGTACACTAAAAGCATTTACTCTAAATATACACTTCTTTTGCAAGTGTGAGACCAACATGTAACAAACACAAATCAACTGTATCGACTTCAGAGAAACTCAGAGATGCGTCAATGAGACACCTGCGCTGGGCAGCAGCTCTGGTCCCCTGGAAAGAGCATGCATTTTTGAGACCTTTAAAAACAAGGATGCGAGTACTATGTAAAGTTTGCTTAGATGCACTTCCCCAGCTCCTGACTTTAAAAGGAAGTCAATTCTGCTTTGCTAATAAGGGCCTGCAAACTTGTGCTCTCACAATCCACTAACATATGAACAGCATGGTACAAATCTGCAACTCAAATCCACTAAATATTATGTTTATTGCAGTAAGAAATAGTGCTTCTGCTAAGCTTTCATTTCAAATACTCAATACCACATGCCCACAAGCACTTCCTCCAATATGGGGCTTTCAGTTCTTACACAAACATGAGGCTGTCCCTTAGTCCACACTCATAGGGAGGTAACAATTCCAATCGCAAAACTGTAAAGTCAAGCATCCAAAACCAGTTGCAGTAATAGGTGAGATTCAGCCTCAATCTGTGCTATCAAGAAATGCAGTCTGAACTGCAGGAATGGTTAGCTGACAAAGGGATAGAGACTTCCAGAGAGGAAAGATGTGGAGCTGGGAAAGAATCCTGTCCACATGCTCATCAAACTTGTCCCCCATTTCCCATGAGCTACATGTAGAGGCATCTGTCCTGTTAGATATTCCCAAAACACAGGACAGATTGATGCCATGCCCCTCTTCCCCTACAAAAATTAAAGTAGTGTTTGTTTTTTCCTACAACGTTACCCTTTCACTGTCCTTTCCCCAGATGTCGTATTCTATCAAAGCAGAACTCCCATCAATGCAGTTTCACCAAAGTGCCAGTATAAGATGTTCTGGATCATTTATTAACAGCCCTTCCATCTAGGGAATTTGAGAGACAACTACAAGTGTTCTTCCCTGTGTCTGCTGCTACAAGTGCCCATCCTACAGAGTTCAGTGGGACAACTACAGCAACACAAGCTCAGGGGAGAAAAGACTCAGTGGGATTCTGCACTGTGATCCACCAGGATGAACAACTGCCTCTGTCCGCTGGACATGGTCTTAAAAGAGAATATCAAAGAATTCTTTCACACAGAAACTTTATTCCAAACAAAACTACTAACTGAGGTAATATATTTCAGTGCTTAAAAAAATACTTTTTTGGTTTTCTTTGACAAGGGCCATCTAAACAACAAAATCTCTTTAGACCATGGAATAGAAATGGAGAATTACCCTATCTCAGCCTCCCCCAATAGCCTTTTCCTTACTACCTTGGGACAGAGTAAGAGATCATCACCAATTCCCAGAAATTCCCTGGCATTTGGAACAGCCCCATGAGAATGGTGGCAGTCACTGCAAGGGAGCAGAAGTCAGGAGGAACCTCTGTCCAAGGTCTCTCTTCCAAAGGCCACAACCCACCACAGAACAGGGCCTGTGCTCTGCACCCACAGTCATGACTGACCATCCCTGCGCTGCTGCTGCTACAGGCACAATCCAGTCTGGAGACACACGGTTATCAGCTGTCTACAGAGGAACTTCACATTCCTCTCAGGCTTAGCTACAGGATGATGAGGGGCAGGCAGCCTCTCAGGAACACAGAAAGCACAGAACATCTTATTCCCCTTACAAAAACTCACACCTAAATGTGACCAAGCTGGAAAATCCAACATTCAGAATTCAAATACATGTGATCCAGTACACCTTGAACCCCCGAGTACCAAACAAGCACCAATGAAGTGCAACATTCAGCAGGAAATCTAACCACTGCCACTGCTGGATGTAAGAGAATTGCTCAATTCACAGATAGATCAAGTCTGAGATTCTTCCAGTCTCAAAGAGATTACTGGAAATAACATAAAATAGTCACAACAAAAAACAAACACAAATACGTGGGATCCAATATTGCTATAAGAAGTAAAATAATTCATAGACAAGTTTTATAAGTGAATAGTACGTGCTTAATAATATAATAATCAGAACATCTGGATCTCCTCTAACTTCTTTAATTGGAAGAATTAAAAGCACTTCACAAATAATTAAACTCAATTAGGTCATCCAAATTGTTTGTATGATTGTTGAAAACCTCCCAATTTTAGCTTCTGTAGAAATGGTTCCATGTGGATTTGTTTTCATTTGACTGTAAATATTCCATTCTGAAAATTTTCTGTTGACTCATCAGAGAAATCACAGCCAACACTACTGCTTTCTTTTTCAGAATCAAGAAACACCTAAGAATTCCTGTCTTCCTGTCCTATCTTTTGTGGGCTTTTCAAGCAAAAAGCATCATCCCATAATGTGAGATTCTCAATGTTAATTTAAACAAATATCAGAGTCAGATTTGATTAAAACTAATATGAAGAGAATTAGAATTCATTACTATTATTTGGAGGAAATAGCTGATTTTTTCAAGAGAGTTCTCGTAATTCTGACTTGGTCATTTAGACATATGATGCTTTGTGAAACTTTCAACTGGTTCACAGGAACTGAAGTTACAGTCACAGGAACTGGTAATGAGTTACGAAATTAATGAATTTTTATTGCTAAATTAAGACTTACCAGCTTTTCTCATCAGCCTGCCCTAAAAAAAAGAGGACATTGGTGAAACTGGAAGGACAAAAGAACCATTGTTTGAAAAATACAGCCATCTTTACTATGACAGAAGCAACAATACACTTGAAGCTATCACAGCACTTTAACCAACACAGTAAATTCAGCATATACCTTACAACAGAGAGAAAAGCACTAAAAGAGCATTGAGCAAGGTTAGAAAATATCAGAAATAAATTGCTCCTTGCCAACAACATGCTCGTACAGTGAAATCTTCCCTTCATACATACAAGTTCCTCCAGGCCCAGGAACTGCTGCCTCAAGCACAAGTGAAAAAGCCTTCAGGAATTCCTGAAATTCCGTAGCACTTTGGAAAGCATCCCCATCTCAGCTAGGGAAGCAGCTCAGAGCACAAAGAAATACAGGTGTGTTGAATTAAGGGCTACACTATAAACCACACAAAAAAATTGAACCTGGCTCTGCAGTAACCTTTAGCACCTTACACCTGATTTTCCAGTGTGTACAGACAAAGTTGTCCATTAATAACTTTGGGCATTTCTTCCCACTCTGCATCCTAGAACTCACAAACTAAACAGAGCCTGAGATGCTGCATCCCTCTGTTGGGGACTCAATAGGGCAGAAACATGGACAGGAAATTGTGGGGTGTGCTGGACCACAGCTACGAGCAGCAAGACACCCCTGAAGTAAACACACTAAGCACATTTATGACAGATGTCACAAAGAAATTATATGGCTCGAGATACAGACAAGAACATTAGGGCTTCTGGCAAATATCCACAAACCAGACCGCACAAACTACACACAGATATCAAGTTTTCACACATTTGTATCTCAATCAACTCAAAATGTGTTTCAGAGCAGAAGACAACACAAAGCAATCCCATGCCCACATGGTTATGTATGTGCTTCAACTCTCTCAATAAAACAGCTCTTTCCCTTCCACTTGTGGAAAAAACCTCAAACCTGTACACGTGTATTAAACAATTAAAAATTCTATTTAAAGCCTAACAGGATTATGATGCTTACAGGAATAAAAAAAAAAAAAACATAATAACATACAGAAACTTTGTCCTGACACACACTCAGTGACAACATTCCAAGTAGTTTGATAGCCTGGGCTGCACCTTCCAAAACTCCACAAGCTAATACCAATAACTGTCACTCACATCCCTCGAGCCCCCCAATATCTCTTTTTGCATTTTCATGCCATCATATCACTACTGACCCAAATCTCCATCTCACACCTCTCACAAAACTGAACGCTGATGCACACAAAGGAAAATCAGAGTCAGACTCGTTAAGATGAAGGAACATTTCAATTCACTTTAACCTTATCACTACGAATCTGGCTGTCAGCCAGACGGAATCCACACTACTCATTATCCTGCAATACCAATCTCGGAGCGCAGCCAGCCTCAGGAACCACACAGTGGGCTGAAACGCGAAATGCCCAAGCAAGGGCCGAGCTTTCCCCGGGCCAAGGACGACGCTCGGGAAGCGCCCCAGCAGCTCCCGTTCCGCTCCCTCGCACGTGGCCGAACAGCGCCGAGGCCACGGCCTCTCCATCCGAGCCCAGCCCTGGCTCCGCCTGAGCCGCGCTGAGGACCGAGCCGCGCTGAGGACCGCGCCCCGCTTCGCCACTCCAAGGGTGGAGGCAAATAAGCGCTGCGCAACGAAGCGCCGGGCCTGGGAGTGCTCAGCGGCCGCACAGCCCAGGCGCCCGGCGGCGGGGAGAGCCCGAGGAGCGCTGCGGCCGCACCCCAGGGCAAATCTACGTCCAGGGGACCCCTCCTGGCCTGCCGCTCACCTGCGGCCCGGCTCCGCGGCCCGGCCCGCTCCCGCACTCACCCGCCCCGCAGCCCGGCCCCGCGCTCACCTATGGCCCCTACCGTGCCCCGCACTCACCCGCGGCCGGCCCCGCGGCCCGGCCCTGCCCTGCCCTGCGCTCACCTATATCCCTACCGTGCCCCGCACTCACCCGCGGCCCGGCCCCGCGGCCCAGCCTAGGCCCACGCCATGGCGCCTTCCGTGCGCTCAGCGCCCGCGCCGGAAGTTCCGCCTGACGCCGCGCAGCCGCAGCCACAGCTCTGAGGCACCTCATTGGCCTCCCGGGCTGTCACTCAACCAGGAAGGGGCGTGGCGTGGCTCCCCATTGGACCCGCCCGCGGGGGAGGGCGGTGCCTCTCCCGCCCCGCCGCCAGGGGGCGCGCGGCGCCGGGCGGGCCCACAGCGCCGCCTCGAGGCGGCCCGGCCTGGGGTAGCGCGGGGGGGGCTGCTCCGCCACACAACTCCCGCAACCTGCGGCGGGAGACAGCGCGGGGCTGGAATCCCGGCACCGGCGTGGGAGTGCACTTCCTGCGGCTGGGGCAGGCCTTGTCCTAAACAGCAACGCCAAACGCGGGCAAGAGAGGAGGCGGGATTAACCTGAGAGTTAGGACCCCCACTGGCCTCTCGGGGCCTTGTACCTATTTCCCAGCCATAACATTGCAAACACTTCTTGTAGATATATCTATGGCAATTTTTAAGCCTATAAATTGAAAAAAAATTATGCTGGAACATGCTATTGTGTTGTAAAACGAACCCTTCAACAGTTGACCAGCCTTTCTGTTTAACAAAATGAACTATTTTTTAAAGGAAAGAAGAGTTATGAGAAGATGTTATGCATCACGTTAGTAACTTACCACCCTGTTTTTGGTTTGTTGTTTTTTTTTTTTCTTTATTTAACATGGTAGGAACACGCATTTTGCTGTGGTTTCAGCACCCTGGAGCAGCAGCACCACCAGCATTTGGATGACAGAAATGTAAATGGCTGTAAATGGAAATGGGCTTGAACTGCGGATCTACAGCTGGCAGAATTATAGTTTGATTCTGTTGCAGCAACGCGTACTTCGGAGGGGACCCGTCACCCTGGGCCCCCCTAGCGCAGCTGTCCCGCAGCTTCCCGGAGCGATCCCGCCTCCCCGCCCCGGGACAGCGGTTCCTGCGGGTTCCTGCGGGTTCCGGGGGTTCCTGCGGGGCGGGCCCGGCGCAGGCGCGGCCGGAGCGGCGGGCCGGGCGCGGCGATGCTGCTGGTGCTGTCGGCGGAGCACCGGGCGCACCTGGGCTGTTTGCCGCGGGCGGGCGGCGCAGGTCGGGGCCGCGAGGGGCCTGCGGGCGGCGGGGGCCGGGCCGGGGCTGCAGCGCGCCCTGCAGCGGGGTCTCCTCTCTCTCGTTGCAGGCGTGGGCGAGCTGGGGCGCCTGGCGCTGGAGCAGCTGCGGCGGGGAGCGGCACCGCGGGCCTGCGAGGCCGCCGCCAGTGAGAGCCGGGCCGGGGCCGTGGGGAGCGGGCGGATCGCACCGTGGGGAGGGCGGGACCGGGCCGCGGTTTCAGGGGGTCTCTAACATGTACGTTAGAGTAGTAGTTAACGAGGAAGTAAAAGACACTTTGTCTTCTCTTTAAAGGAAAGCTGAACGTTGGCGTTGACACCATTCAGCATGGAGTAGAGGGACTAACATATCTTCTTACTGAGAGCTCCAAGCTTATGGTAAGGATACTTTTGTGTAAGGATTTCAGCAATGCCCTCAGGAGATGTCTTCTGAACACTTAGACCTCTGAAAATACTGGTGAATGGGGAAAATGTAGCTCAAAATTTTGATGACATATTTTAATTTCAGAGAAAAGTGTCTCAAACTGTTGTCTTATTGAAATACTGCATTTGTGTGGATGACTGGAATTTATATTCAGTCTCTGAAGCTAAAACTTGACAACATTTTAATGGCATAATTTACTCTATATAGAGAAGCATCCTTCAGGATTGAGCTCTAAATAATAAAACTCAAGCAAAGATTTTGTCCAGCTACTGTACACGACATGGGCTGGACTAACACCCTATTCATCATTCCTTGTCTTTGTCTCATGTGGTGGGTTTGAGAGCTTTTTCAGCTCCTGGTATCAAAGTTTTGGGTGGGTGTAAGCAGATACTAAAAGAATTGTAGTTGGATAATGACTGCTTCCGTTGTAACTTGATATAGTAGAATATTTGAACAATGACTATGTGGAGAAGGGATACAGAGACAAGAAATGCTAGATTAAATTCAGTCAAGTGTTGCTCCCAAGAGCAGGTGGGAGGGAGGGGATAGAAATGTTGCAGAGCCTTTTCTTAAAGCAATGGGACTTGACTGACAGGTTACAGGGTATTATGGTAGAATGTGACTTGTCACAGCCCGTGTTTGCACGAAGGTGCATTGGAGAGGTATGATGGCATTTTCCATGGAGTCAGTACCTGCTGCCCCAGTGCTGGTCCAGGCTGCTGCAGTCAGCACAGGGACCGTGACCTGTGCCAGGAGCCTGAGCATTGTGCCTGGTGCTCCTTGCACACATCACTGCCAGGTGTTTGTAGTCTGGCTATCAGTGGCACAGGAACACTGCTGATAAATGGATCCCTGCAGCGTGTCCTGCCTCGTGACACAGCTTAGGCGCTCCCCTGCACTGTGTTATGCTCTCTGATGCAAAGGCTTTACACGTGAGGGCCTTGACTGTTCTTTCAAAGAATGATCTACAACTGTCCTGAAACTCATGCAAATCTGCAGTAATACATCAACATCTGTAAATCCCTTAAAACCTGCATATTTGTTTTGTCCGAGGTGTAGAACTGTACTTGGACATTCCTGCAGGAAAATAACTGCACCATATCATGTGTGATGTTTATTTACGGTTTTATTTGGTTTTTGAAAAACAATCATGATTACAGAGTTCCATATTAAGGCCTAAATTGTTATTTCTAGATTTCTGAGATTGACTTTCAAGATTCCATTAATGTTCTGGGATTCTCAGATGAATTGAACAAATCCTTGCTCCAGCTGTACCTTGACAACAGGAAGGAGATCAGGACCATTCTTGGAGAGCTGGCACCAAGGCTGCCCAGCTACCACAGTCTGGAGTGGAGACTGGATGTGCAGGTGATTTCCCTGATGTTTTTAGTATTTTATACTTTACTTCACATTTTTTAACATCGTAAAAAACTTATAAACAGTGTAAAAGTAATTGAGGTTGCAGTACTTCATTTATTTAAAACTGACATGACCTCATTAGTGCCTCACAGCCAACCAGTTGTAAGATGAACAAGATATGCAATGATGGAAAGTACTTGTTGCCTGATGAAAACTGAATTCATGGCTTCATTGGTGTTTTAAAAGTGTTAGCATATACAAAATATATTTGGTCTTGATTATCACCTAATTTTCAGAAGTATTATGAAAGCGTTGATTAAAGTGGATTAGTATTCCGTAATGATTGTATCTTTAATGTGGATAAAAAGGGTTTCTGAACAGTCCTCCAAGCAGATTCTGCAAACCTGGTGGGAATTGTAGGTACAAACATCAATAATCATTGTCTGTTTCCCTGTTCCCATCTCATCAAACCGCTCCTGCAGCTTGCAAGCAGAAGTTTGAGACAACAGATCAAGCCTGCTGTGACCATGAAGCTACATCTTAACCAGAATGAAGATCAAACTGCCCAGGTGTTGCAAACTGACCCTGCTACCCTCCTCCACCTGATCCAGCAACTGGAGCAGGCACTGGGGGAGATGAAGACAAACCACTGCAGGAGAATAGTGCGCAACATGAAATAGCCTCAATTCCTGCCTGCTCTTGTGCTAAGCAGTTTGTGAAACAGCTCAAAACAAAGCTCACAGATACGTTTTGAGGAAAAAGAAACATCCGGATCAGATGAACTGCTTTCCTGTGCCAGGATCTTGAGCCAGTAATTACAGGCCAAATGTCCTCGGCTGCCAGCTTTGCAAACTTGACTGGTACAAGATAGGTAATGGGGTTTGCTTTACTTGCAAATGGAGGCATTCAGCATACTATGCTGAGAATTCCTTTAGTTCTAAATTACTATAGATCTGCTTGAGCTTTCCTACCTTTTCTACCTTAGGTAGAACTGTCTCACTATTAAATGAAGCTGCATATTTATAAATAATTTTTTCTCTTTTGCTTCTCTTTTGAAATATTTTTTAAACCCTTACAGTGGTGGGAATGATACTTTGCAGGAAGATTTCTCTCGTGTAGACTCAGGTGTGTGTAAAAGCCGAAGTGGGACTGCTGCCCTTTTCCTCCAGAGGGGGAGTGCGTCGATGGGGACTGGTGTGACACTGCTGCTCTGCCCTTCTCACCTATAACCGAGCTAACATTCCATTAGCAGAGCCTGCTGTGACCCCACAGGACAGCTGAGGCTTTCTGCAGCCAGCCCAGTGGCCTGCACTGGGTTGGTAAACTGGTTATTTGTGAGGGTGGTCTGAAAACTTGCAAAAGCAGAGCTGTGGGTGAGGAGGCAGGTTAAGAATAGTGTTAACCTCTGCTAACTCTGGTCTTCGTGCCCTGATGCCATGGTTTGCGTTCCCCTATTTGGGTAGTGCTCATAAAGGCAAGACCAGCTATTGCAACCAAAATTATGCTTTTCCATCGTTAAGAAAAATGTCTAATAAAGATGATGTCAAAAGTCACTTTTCAGTTGTATTCTAATGCAGTATTTTGCAGCTTTTGTGAGTAGGATTAAATAGTTTTAGTAATCAATGCTCTAGTGTCTGAGGGTGCACCATAAAGGCCCTAAAGTATATAGGAGAGGACAAAAAGGCAAGAAAGAACCATAACGTACAGATTCTGGCAATAACTATATTCACTGTCTTTCATGGCAACACCATAAACTTCTATTTTAATTGTGTTTTTACATTCAAAACTGCATTCTTTCTGTTCTGAATTTTTGTACCTCTGAGAGGTACTATTTCAAATTAAACCTGCATGGCTGAAGTGCCTTAAAAAAGTCAGTTTTCTGGAACATGGAGTTGCCTGTTCTGCAGATGCTGTGCAGTGTGGCAGCGGTGTGAACAAACTGGATTTCCTCTTCCCGTACATCAGCCATGTGTTTCTTTTATCATCCATATGTGGTAACCTTTTTCATAGAATCATCTTCATATATAATACACAGTAATTAAATGTTACTACTTGGGATTTTTGTTTTTTATTTTTTTATGTAATTTGCTTCTGTTTTCAGTGAGACACAAGAACAGCCAAAAAAGTAGGTGAGTGGTTCCCTCATATTCCATCTTTTCTTACTCCAACCATAGTCTGTAACTCAGGGCAGCAAGACAGGAATTTTAGATACAAATCCTTGAAGCTTTTTGTGTCATTGCCTGATGAACTTTCTGTCTCTTAAACTTTTTAAAAAAACCCAGCTGCTCTAGAGCTGACTGGCATCATGGTAAGTGCTGGCAGTCTTCATGTGTCACATCCTGAAGCATGTGCTAGCTGAGAAGGGGAGGGTTTCCCGTGGGGATCCTGAGTAAAATGGATAGTTGAAGGCAGATATTGAGAATGGAAAATGAAACTTTTGTTTAATCCTTTACAAAAAATGACCTCAACTGAGGATGGTCAAAGTTAAACTTTAAAACTGGGTGAAACTGAGAGAAACTCAAGCTCTGGCAGGGAAAAAGATCCTTTACACCAAGTGTGTTGCTTTTGAATTTTCACGTTTCAGTTTGTTCTGGGGGAAGAACTGAGCCTGGAAAAGCAGCTGCTTGGCAGCAGGATTTAGGCTTCATTATTGGAAAGGCAGATTTGCCTTTAGGTGAGGTTGGAACTGGTCTAACTACACCTCTGCAAGTTCTCCCTTTCCTTGTTTTCACAGCACCCATGACAGCTACCGAGGGCTTGGCACCTGGAGCGCACGGGCGAGTGTGACCTCGCAGCACTGCCGGTGCCGCGGAGGGCGGGTGAGGATGGGTAGGGAAAAGGCATCTACATCAGTAACCCAGGGAGCCTGGTAAAATAAGAATTCACCTTTGCATCTGTTTCTTTAGATTTTTCAATCTGGATTTTTCGGTTTTGTAAACTCCCAAGTGAAAGGTGGCATATAAAGCTATATTTAATACATCTTCTCTAATGAATTTGCACTTGCTTTATAGAAACAGGATATGGAGACTATAAAGCATTTCCACAAGGTTTTAAAATGTTATGTTGCTACTTTTAACCCATTTTATTTTAGTAGGCTTTTTCAGATTTGCTCTGGTACCTAGCCAATCAAAGCCAAGTGACATTTGAGGCCATTTCTCTACTATTTGAGTGTGGAAGAACTGATTGTTGATTTTATAACAGAAAAAAGTGACTTTCAACTTACCTCTTTAAGGGTTAAGTAGCTTTTTTTTTTCTAAATGACTAACCAATTTGATTTGTAGGAAGTGCAGCATTGTAATCTTGCAGCAAATTACATCACTCAAGTCTGAGGAAGTTGACTACATTGCTATTTCACCTATTAAGTATGGAACATAATCTGTTGGCCCCACTGCAGAACCTCTATACATTTGGGTTTACTGCAGATTGCCTTTGGCAGAACTGCCCTTCCTGAGTATTTCAAGGAATTTTGAGGTTTATGAAGGGAGCAACATGTGATGGTTCCCTGTCACTTTTCTGATAGAGCTCTAAATCCAGGTGAGCATCCTGTCAGTGCAGCCTCTGAGTGCACAGACCAACTAAAAATGCAACTAGTTTAGGCATGAACTAGATTATTTTCTTAAAAGCAGAGCCAGGCTCGGCCCTTAGCTACAGACTTCCCAACAGATCTGTGTCCTGGTCTATTTGCTCCTGCTCTAAATGGTAGAGGGCACAGAGTTCGGGTTTTATAATCCAGAAAAAAGACATTTCACTACACAGCGGGTGTTTGTCTTCCAATGAGAATTGTTCTTAGTCTCAAGAGTTGGCTTGGGATGTGCTTCACCTGACATTTTCCAAAAGTGGAAATGAATAAAACTTCCAGTTTTCAACCACTGTAAAACATTGTTTCCTGAATCTGCACATTATTTGCTCAGCTGCTTAGCAGAGAACAAAATGTAACCCAGTTCTTAAAACTCAGGATGGTGTAATTTGTGTAGTGGTGTAATACATTTATATTCTTTTAAACATTGAATAAACTCAAGAAGCAATGCTGTTCTTCCTGGTTTGTTTTTTTTTTCCTAAATTCTTCTGAATTAGCTCTGCACTATCACTGTCCATTTTGTACAATCTGCTATTTAAGTTTCTATTGCAAGTTTTAGCCAATTCCCTATCTCTGAGGTGTAGTTAGACTTTCCTACAAGCTTTATTTTCTTGTACTTTTGTTTGTCCCTGCCACATGTTCTTTCAATCTTCTAGTGTAAGCAATACTTTTCCACCTTTTAACTTGCCAATTAGTGAGATGTTCCCTGAATTATATGGGGGAACTGTTTTCTTTTGAACATCTCTGAAGTCAGTTTGGATAGATATATATATGAACAAAAGTGTCTGAATTTTGCATTAGGCCTACAGTTCTTACTTACCAGAAGAACACTGAACTAAGATTTTTTTCTTAGCATTGTATTTTGGATTTAACACTAACTGTGCTGTTTATGAAATGTGTCTGTGTTTAGGGCTAGAGGTTTGAACAGTGGTCTTATGTCAGTTCCAGTGTTTGTAAGAATGCCTGTTTTCTATACTGTGACTTTGCCCAGGATAGGGTAGGTGGTGGGTAGGAAAAGAAGTCCAAGATTAGGAATAACCTGGCAAAACTCCATGAGTGAAGCCCTTACTTGTCTAAATAAAGGGCACAAATTCTCACTCTGTGCTTGGCTTTGTTGTCAGGGTCAGGTTTATTACACCACAACTGATTTTGTTAAATATTTATGCTGATTTTATTTTCAAGACAATATAAGTTGTGGCAGTTTTACACTACAGTTGTATACTGAAATCTGAAGTTTCACTCACCCATCAGATTATTTGTATCATGAGAAAACACTTCATTTAGGGTTCTGGGTTTTGATTTATTTGAAATGTGGCAAGTTTTAAACATTACTGTGTTTGTGCTGCAGATGGAGTAGTCAGCACTAGTGAGCAGACTGCTTTTACGTGCATAGAAGTGCATTTTTACTGGAACTGTGGAGCAGAATGCTAAAACAAATTTTTGGAATTAGCATGATCATCAGCTCTATGACTTGCTTATTCCAGATCCTGTATGACAACAAGTTCTAGATGCATAAGCACAGGCAGCAGTCCTTCAGTCCAGCTATTGGATTAAGGAAGTTTGTAACAGGAGCAGCTCTCTAAATAGTTGCATCCCAATTGTCCCAAAATGTAGATAATATTCAGGATAAGATGCAAACTATGGTGCCCAAATATGCTGAAAAACACATGAAATATATTTTTTCCCATCATTAAGTATGTAAGAACCTTCTACTGATCTTGGGAAAAGAAAAAGCCTATCTGTTGTTCTGTCAGTGTGTCACTTTTCTGGCAAAAAGAAAAACTGAATTTCACTTTATGGAATGTGTCTTAGTCCATAGTCTGCTTGAGTGTGTGTGTGAACGTTCAAAGCAGTGTTCCCAGTGCTCCCAACAGATGCTGGAAAGACCAGAACTGCACAAGTCAGAAGCTTCTTGCTTTTTGAGCATTCGGGGTGCACAGATGCACCCTGAGGGAACAAAAAACTTATGTCCTGGTAGTTTTGTCTTTAGCAGAAGCCCTAAATAGGCCCTAGTAGGCCCTTTAGAGGATTCCCTTGGCTGGTATTTGCACTATTACTGAGACAAAACCTGTTGTAAATACCTTTATTCTGAACTTCGTGAATTAGTTAATAATTTGCCATGGGTGGCCTTGAAAATCAGCGTTGTGTAAAGTGAAGAGGTTCCCTTCTGCCAGCTGAGTCAGGTACAGCCTGAGGGTGAGCTGAATCACAGAGATATAAGGTAGTCAGTGCTTTGAGAGCCAAGAGCTGAAGCTCCAGCAAAGCTACTGGGCATCTTTTGAGAAAATTTGTTACACAAAAAAGATGAGACTTTGTCATTTTTATGGATTTTGTAATTGTTAGAAGTTGTGGCACTTTTTAAAAATACAAAAATTTCCTTCAGTGGTCTTTCCTTCTTCATGTGATCTAAATATTGAGGGAATTTCCTCAGTGTGGCTAATTTAGGGATGTGTTGTATAGCTCCTGTCACAAAGAGGTCTGGCATACAGTCTCATAATAGATGCAGTCAAGGATTCCTAGGAAAGCAGGATACGTGCCTGTTATAAATCAGTCAGTGACTGTCCCGAAAAGAATGCATGCATTGAGAGTACTGCTATGTAGGTTGGTTTCACCATGCAAAGTTTTCTTTTTCATCCTTTTTGAGTAAGTTCTGTAATCTCGCCTTTGAATTTTTTAATACTTTGCTGCACCAGGTGCAGTATTTAAATCTTCCTCATAAAAATCAGAAAATCAAAACAGGGAGGAAAACAATCCTAAGTCTTCCATTCTTCCCTGGTATCAAGATGAAGAAAAAATGTGCAGCTTTATCTCTGTCAGGCCCCATCTTCACTGTGGTCTGCAGCCAAACAGAAAAGGAAGCGAAAGTGAAGCTGTTCTCCTTCTACTCTGCTGGTTTTGCTAATATCTACTCACTCAATTGCAGGAACACATCTTAAAAATTGCTTTTAGACTGGTCAATTTTAACACTCCCCAGAACAATTTTTCTCTTATCCCTGTTCCTTCTCCCTCAAAAATTAAAAGTTAATATCAAGAATTACTTTCCATCAAAAAGAAAAAAAGATGGAAACAGGGAATACTGATCCTGAATGTCATTTCTTCTCACCTAGGAAAACTGAGGATCCTGCAATCAAAATATTTGCAGAGCGAGTGATGCAGGCCAGAGGGGAGAGGATGGAACAGGCAGCACTGAGCAATAAATCAACGTGTGTTCAGGATATGCTAAGAAATACATGACACTGCCATTTTATTTATATATGTATATAGATACACATGAAAAATATATATGTATGCATGTATATATATACATATACATACGCACACTTATTAGGGGACAACTGGTACATGGACAGCAGAAGCCCGTAGCTGCTGAACCTCAGCAAATCTGTATTGGACACAGGGAATTCAAGCTGGAAGACTCTCCCAAAACTGATTATAATTAAACTACTAGCTTTGTTTCCTGGCAAAATCCACATCAGAAAACCCTCTCCATGTACATGCAGTTTATTGACATAGAAGAAGACTGTATCTTTCTGCAAGTTAAATTAGTTATGCTACAAAAGCATGTTTTGTGCTGGTGTGATGCACAGCACTGCCCTGTGCTGCCCTCCTGCCCTGGACAGCAGAGCTGAGCCAGGCTCCCTGTGTTGGCTGGCTTGTTGTTCTGGGCTGTTGGCAGTGTGCACACAGGGACTTCAGGCCGACAGAGCTACTCCGGAACAACTCTGGCCCATAAGATCACCCTGCATTATAATAATTTCTGTATTTCTTTTTGTAATTCTGGACTTCAACTCTGAAGCGGCAGATCAGGTCCCACTTTATCTTATGGGATTTAATAATCTATTAATTTACTATTTTGGGATTTAATAATCCCACCAAATTTGGCCAAAAATCATCTTCCAAATCTGCCTTGAGTAACTGAAAGTCTGAAAAACTGGTAGTTTTTATATCCTTTAAACATTACCACCGTTTCCACAAGCGTGAGTTTGTTTCCTAATTCATTTATGTGCAAAGTCAGCTATATTAGCGAACCTCATTGTCAGCAGCAGTTGGAGATGCCTGAGACAAACCAGTGATGGCCTGTCTGTATTTGTTCCCCTGTCTCTTGGGAGAGGCCACACTGAGTTCAGTAACAAGGCTGAAACAAGCAGCTGGAGCACGGGGACTTCTGACATGGCTTTAACTGTTTGGAAACTATGCAGTGCAGCCTTGCCCGGCTCCCTAGTGCAGACTGTGTCAGCTGCCTTTGCCGGGGAGTGTCTGCATGTCCCATTCTGTTGGCTGTGCTCTAAGGCACAGTCTCTGAGACTCAAACACTGCTGCAATTTTTTGGTTAGAGCAGCTGTTTCCAAAATGAATGTCTGAGCAGTCATCTACTAGAGATGTCCACACAGCTTGCTTGCCAATAAAATTACATCAACTTATAAAACAACATGAACTGAGCTGACAGAATGGGGTTTTTGCGAGCAGTCTGCCCACACCAGAGGTTTTGCTGTCTGGGGAGGGATATGCTTACACAGCTGCTTTGAGGAAACTCCTAATAGACACCAGGTCTTTGTATTAGATAAACCACAGCACAGTTGCCTACATAGGACATGCTTTGCATGCATCCTGAGATGCCAGCCAAAGTCTTGAAGCTGTCAGTCACCTGAGGAACAAACAGCTGGGAAATGCACCCAGACAAAAAGAAGCATTCACCCCTTTGTTAACAAACACACTACATTTACAGAAGTCCACTTTTGCAGAAGTCTCTTGAAAATTTGATTAATACAGAACTACTAGCAAGAGCAGAATACATAAAAAAGTTTATCAAACAATACCCCATTGCCATAAGAATAAATAAAAATTATTTGCATGACAAATTGTATGTTTTTAGAGTGTAAGTACGTGTGTGCTGCACATATTTACCTTTTTATAGTGAAACTCCATGAAACATGCTTACTGTTCCATTGTGTTCCTTGTTCTCCATTATTTAGTTTGAAGGAACACAAGTGTTCTGTACTTGTGTGGCTCCTCAGCTGACACACACGGAGCACCCAGCTGTAGTGACTGCCCACTCAGAGTCTCCTTGCACAGAACTAACCTAAAGCAGGGGCAGAGCCCGAGCTGTGCTGTGTCCCTGTGTCTAGGTTACCCAAAAGCACAAGGCTTGCCCAGGGGTCCTGGATGTTTTCTTTTCTAACAGGTATCACACATGCAGCTTCACCTATGTGGGCTTTCTCAGAAAAATTAAATCTATGTAGGGCTTTGACGCTGAGCAGCGATGGATCTGGATTAAAAATTACAACATGTTGTATTGTTTCTTTTAACTCATTAGATGGTCATCATCTAAGAGTACATTTAAAAGTGCACTCATTTCTTCTAGCTATTTGCTTGGGCTTCCACTGAAGTGTAGATTGAACTTGCTGCTAGAAAACCCACAAGTAGAGTATACTCAAAGTACTGGACTTCAGTAAATCCTTCAGTTGAACAAAAAACCTCTGTACTACTCAAAAACATTTGAACAGCACATTAAATCAAGAAAAATAATGTTATTGTCTTATTTTTTTACAACATAGGATCTTGTAATAAGAATAAAAAGTAATGATAAGGAGCTTTCTATGTCACATTAGTGGTTTTGTTCCTATATCACTTAATACAATCCCATTGTGATGGAAGTGTCCTTGTCTTCTATGGACTTGAACATATTGAATAATTTGTTCTAAAAGCTGGTGGTCATATCCTATTTTTGTGTCTAAAGAAGGAAGTTAGTATTTCTAAATAATAACAACAATATGAGAATTTATTCTTACAGTTCTAATCACTTTCAGATTAGTGGAGAAAAACGCTTTAGCCTACACAAAGTGGTACAATAGCAGATAATCGTATTATTCAGTAAAAAGTGCAGCTGAAATACATCTCACTGAAGACAGGTCTAGCTTTAATAAAATGCTGCTTAGGTTTAGAACAAATGTGCATGTACTCACAGGATGCCACACTCTCTTATGAAAGTGGTGTAATTAACACAGATGAGATGGCCCCATGAATTGGACTGTCAGAGCCTTCCCTTGAATGGGCTCGTCACCTGGAAAGGACTGGAACAGGTAGAGGGGCGTGGAGTGTCTTTACTCAAGGATACAGAGGCCTGGAGGAAGCAAAAAAGCCCTTTTAAAGGCTGTATGAAAAATCACTTTCAGATCATTATCTGTGCAATAAGCATGTGCACACACAACCTCATATCCAAAGGTTTTAAATCAGGAAATTGCAGGAAAGAGAAAAAAGGGATGTAATGTCTGCCTAACCCTGGAGAGCAGGTGCTGTGATGAGCACAGCTCTCTGAGCTTGTTGCAGCAAGGAACACAGTAAGGAAGCAGCAGAAGAATGGTACAAAAGATAACATGGAAAATTCTCCGGGAAGGGAAGCATGAACAAGTCTCAGGAGTACTGGGTTTCCTGACCAGAAATGCAGCATATATGGGGAAAAATAACAAAAAAAAGAACACGAAACAAAGAACAGCAAAGGAAACCCCAAGGAGAAGATCTGCTGAGCCAATGGAAACATGGACAGGAAATGTGAGGAAAAGTAAACAAGAGGGAATATTTGTTGAAGCGAGGCAATCAGGAAGTGCACAGGATCTGTTCCACAGACCTAGCTGATCCTGATCCAAGTTTGTGTACAGGCTTAAACCACAGCTCTCAGAATCTGCATTACCAGTATTACAGGTAACACTGATCAAGAGACAAAACGTGGTTAAGTCAGGCTCAAGTTCTCTGCTGGGGAAGCCAAATGCAGTTCAGAAAAGGTCATGCTTCTTTTTAAGAAATAAGTACGTTCAGAAAAAAAATTGCCTAAGACTTTTCTTGTGTAGATTCTGATTTGTGGGGAAGATGTATTCTTATCGATCAGCATAGCCTGGAGTCTGTCCAAAATGCAGAAATAAAATGACAAAATGCATTACTAAAGTAACGTGTTTGTGTAGACAATGCATTATATCTCTATATGTGTAGTCATAAAAACACTTTATGCTTCCTTCTGTAAAAACTGAAGTTGGAAAGTGAACAACATTGTTCTTATTGACACAGCTACTGAATTTAAGCTGGTCACATTACCATTCAAAACTTGTTCCAAGTGCACCAGAAAATGAGACAGGGTTTTAAAAAAAATTATATGTATTCCTTGTAGAAAACCTCAGCAATGCATTTTGATGACAGCTCTGGTTTCTAGCATAGACTAAACCAAGGTCAAGTGACTGTGGACAGGCAATCAGTAGAGATCCACGAAGCATCACAGGTGCATTTGAAACAGCGCCTTTGGACAGGGAATTGGAAAATTCATGATACAGCTTTGCCCAGGACTCGTACCAGCCAGCAAAGAGCCAAACCTTAGCTAAACTACAGCGATGTGGTTACAGTCCATGTTGCCACGAACGCTTCATTCCTCACTCTCATCACCATAGCATCACTAAATTATGCCATTAAGCTTGTATGCAAACTAAGTTAAACATCATTTTTCTTCCAGAAATTAGCATCGCTCCTGAACTTCCTGAACGATGCTTTTGGAGCAAAGCTCACTAACTAACGTGGCAGAGGCAGACAAAGCACTCCGAGGTTCCCCAGGCTCCACGGCCCCGCTGGGCCCTGCGCTGCGGGCCGGGCCAGGGCAGCCGCTCCCCGCGGGGCCTCGGCAGCGCAGGGTCCGGGCGGCCCCGCCGGGCGCGGGCGGGACGGGGAGCGGCGACGAGGGAGGGGAGCAGGGGCAAGGCAGGGGGAGCACCGAAGGGCCCTGCGAGCCGTCCCATGCCCGAAGTTTCCGCGGCAGTTGCATAACTGCGGGGCGGGGCGGAGGCCGGGCCGGAGCCGCCGGGGGCGGGCGGGAGGGGCCGGCGCTGCCCCCGTCCCGCCGCTGCCCTGCCCGGCCCGGCCCGGAGGCCGCCCCGCCCGCCCGCCCGCCCGGGACACCGGCGCTGCCGGCGGGGCCGCAGAGGCACTGCCCGCCCGCCTCGCCCGCTCCACTCCCGCCTCGCCCCCTCGGTCCGCGGGTCACGTCCTCGGCAGCGGGGCCGGCCCCGGCCACCGCCCGCCCGGGACGGTCTGCCCGCCGTCAGGGCGGAAAATGAACCCCGCGGCCACGGCCCCGCCGCCGGGGCAGCAGGTGATCCACGTCACGCAGGACCTGGACACGGAGCTGGAGGCGCTGTTCAACGCGGTGATGAACCCCAGGCCCAGCTCCTGGCGGAAGAAGATCCTGCCCGAGTCCTTCTTCAGGGAGCCCGACTCGGGCTCGCACTCGCGGCAGTCGAGCACGGACTCGGGCGGGCCCCCGCCGCGCCCCGCGCCCGCGCACGTCCGCTCGCACTCATCGCCCGCCTCGCTGCCCGGCGCGGGCGCGGCCCCTCAGCACGGGCACCTCCGGCAGCGCTCCTGCGACGTGACGGACGAGCGGCCGCTGCCGCCGGGCTGGGAGATGGCGCTCACGCAGACCGGGCAACGCTACTTCCTCAAGTGAGTGCGGCGGGGCCCGGGCAGCCGGGCGGGAGCTGCGCTGCGAGGCGGCGGGGGGACCTCCGCGTCCGAGCGGGATGCGGCATCCCGTGAGGAAACTCCTTCCCGGCGGGAAGAGGGAGGCGAGGGAGGGCCGGGTGGCGCTCCCGAAGCCGGGCAGGAACCCTGCCGTGCCTGTCGGTGCCGTATTCCTTTCCTGCTTGGCCACACGTCCAAGATTCTGAAACCGTGTTGTTTGGGGTTTTTTTAACGAGTTCAATAACAGTTATTCCAGGGAGTTCCCGGCATGCGGGAGCAGGGCTCCTCGTGTCCGTACCTGTCGGAGGCAGCACGGGCTGTGGATGTGCGGGGGCTGCCCGGCCCGCTCCGGCCTCGGGGTGTTCAGAGCATCCCTGGCCGCGGGGGTTGGAGCCCGCCTTGTTCTGGTGACGGATTTTGAGAAATGTGGTAACACAACTGCCGATATTCTTTCTGTCCAGTCATTTTGGCCAGAGTGATTTATTTGTTACATTTGGTATTTGATTCAAAGCAGCTAAGAGGCCTCAAAAAATGTGGTAATTGTAATACTTGGTAAGGCAAGAGTGCCTTATTTTGGTGGATTCTGTAACTCAGCTCCAGATTCATTGCAAATTAAGTGGCAGTGCATTAACCTGGTAAATAATGCAGTGACAAAATGTTTGCTAATGAAAGAAAATGTTTACTGGTGAATCTTCTGCCTAAAGGTGCTGAGGGAATTCCAGGAGGTCATTTCCTTGCTACAACCTTCTCTGTCAAAAGAGTAAACCACATTCATATTAAACCACGCGTGGGTATTCAACTATCATAAATGGTTTATGGACAATGTGTGAGGGAAAAGTGAGACAAAACTGTTTAGAAAAATGAAAAAAAGTCATAATTTACATGATTGTATAATGATTTCTTTGCCTCGTTGGTTTGGAATCTCCAACGGATTACTCGAGAGGCCAATCTTTACTGTGCACAGAGTTTAGATTTTTACTTTTGTGACAGAGCTACTAGCAAAGCAAGGAAATACATTTCTGTATGCCTCTATATCATTTATGATACTGAGTGGTCATGTCCAAGGGTCCAAACTTAGGAGTTTGTTAATTATCTAGTTTATCACCTAAATGAGATCTTGTGACTTCACACTTTGCATGTATTTTTCTCGAGAGAACAAAGACAGAGAAATAGCTGACTGACAGGAGCACTGAAACAGGCCATTCATAAATTAACATTAAATATGAATTCTTGCTAGGGTTTGGCTAGGGAGTGTTTTCAGATACTTGTGCCTAAAAATTGCCTAACATAATCTTTGTCTG
Source organism: Pyrocephalus nanus (assembly GCA_038380795.1). Taxonomy (NCBI): domain Eukaryota; kingdom Metazoa; phylum Chordata; class Aves; order Passeriformes; family Tyrannidae; genus Pyrocephalus; species Pyrocephalus nanus. Next base: position 274,822 of record CM076270.1, on the reverse strand, counting down.
CTCTTTATTTTTTGACCAATACCTAATACCAAAATGAGTTTATGTGGTTTCACCTTCCTGTCACGCATTTCTGACCTAGAGGCAGAGTTTTCCAAGTTGATGGATTCTTGTTGCTTAGGCCAAAAATGCAAGGCCTTTATTAAATAGAAAGCATGGGTAAAAACTCAAAATGTGTTCAATTTTTTTTTCCAAATCATATCAGCAGGAACACTCTGATTAACGGCATCCTTTTTAGTATAAAATACAATATTCATTGCGTATGTAATTTGTTACCCAGGACAGTCTTTGTTTTGTTTCCCCAGTTTTACTTATCCAACAGAACTTCCCTCATTTTTCTCAAAATTAATTGGAATAATGCATTTATTTATACATGAAATGTATAGCTATAAAATGCTTACATATGAATTATAGTATTTTATAGTCCTGTAATGTTTTTCAGGTGAAAATATAGTTTTCTGCAGAAATTTAAGATTGTTTATGGAAAACAGCATTTAAAACTATATGCAGTAACATATAGGATTCAACTCAGTTGATGTGCTTGAAAATCATATTTGGTTAAACCAGGCATACAAGGTTACATTTCATTATATAAAGAAAAAAAAGCCAGTGCTTTCCAGCTTAATGATAAAGATTTGTTTGTAGGCATTAGGAAAAGAAAATTGAGAAACAAAGTAAGAGTAAATAGCCAAACTAGGTCCTGTTAAAACCTTTATTATCTGTTGAAGCTTATAATGCAATTGGTTGTATTTAAACATATTCTGAAGAATTATTAAACAGAAATGCTACTGGGAGTTTCAATGAACAGTGAGCTAACCTTGTTGACAGGGAACCAACTACAACTTGAAGCAGTTGCACTCCTGCATGTCAGTTCTTGCAGAAATTTTCTGGCTGTAACTGGAAGAAACATAAGTAGCCTGGGGACCACTCCACCCTGTAATTAAATACCAAACCGCACAAGGAGGGGGGTGGAAAACAGACTCATGAACACACACTTGCAGCAGTGTTATCTAAAGCATTTTTCGGTGTGTGCATGTGTTGAAAAAAATTTAAGTGTGATTTAGTTCTGATAAAAAGAGTTTCTGGAAAGACAGGCAAACTGCCTTGCATAGCTGTTGTGCTGGTGAGTGGGAGTATCAGTGGCGTATCGATCCTCATGCTGGGCTGTGTACACATATCCTGTAAAAAGAATGTTTCAAGTATTACTTTCCACCAATTTGGGTTTAGGTGGTAAAGCCCCATATTTCAAATGAAGACTGAGGTTTTAATGTTTCCTCGGTGTGTGTACAGAGGTTCTTGCTCAGACTCTCATAACAGAATGTGGAGAGTTTCGTGTTTGCACTGCACAGATTCGTAAAACTGTTCCCACTGTTGTCTTTATCAATCACACTGTTACTGTTAAAATATTACAAGGAACATTTGCCTTATCAGGACATATTGGCCATTAAATTCTGCTTGAGTGTAAGAAGGTTAATTCCTTGCAATATTTGATTTACTCAAAATGTTCAAAATTTTTTTTACTGGTTTTTTTTGGTGGAGAGACTTGATTTAACACATGATCAGTTTTACAAAACTGAGCATGTTCAACAGGACAGCAGAAGAAAAGTAATATAAATACTATGAAAACACTTTTTTCCTGAGAATGACAAAACAAATAACGCGAAGACAGTTGATGTGCTCAAGTGATTTTCAAATACGGCCTTTCTCTGAAAGCCATTTGTGTTAATTCTGTAGAAACTTTTATTATTTTATACTGGTGGTGTGCTTGGTGCTGTACAGAATTCATCATAGAGAAACTTTTCCATCTCAGGAATGTGGTTACACAACTGAAAATGGAGGAGGAGATGAACAATGCATGAGAGGGTTACTCAGTTAAGTTCTCATAAGAATGTGGAAAGCACTAATGCTTTTGTAGGACGTGTTTGCAGTGTTGTCCCACAGTTGTGATCACAGTCCCATGCCCAGCAAGCAGGGACTTGCCTTGCTGTGGCTTTCCTTGGTCCTCGTAGAAGAGTGGTGCAAAGCAAGAGCCTGCGCATCCCTGCTGGCTTTGGTGTTGTGCATTAGAGAGAGACATTTCACAGAATCATGCAGCTTTTGGAGCACTTCATCCACACTTTAAAGCATTTGCTTTGCTCCCCATCACCAGTGGTTATTTGTGTGGGACTTAGTGCCTGAACTGCTCCCATTGCCAGCATCCCTTTATTAAAAATAAGTTATAATGTGCTAGAAAGTACCAAGATGTATTACTACCAGTGGCTTTTATCTGGAATCAGTGAGTGTGTTAAAGAGTTCCTAGTAGGCAGGGAAGTTGTGATAAAACATGGAAGTTTAATTGATGGAAATTCAACTATAGCTCACCTTTGTAACTCATTTTAGAGATGCTTAGGAAGTTTTGAGATTGGAATGTGCACATCAAAACTAAATTTTCAAGATGTGATTGTCTGTAGTTCAAGTGCTGATTTAATGATGATGTTGGAGTTCCACTTAAAAAACTACCATGGATCTATGAGCTACTTTTTCTCCTCTGAATTCAGCAATAGGAACAGCTACAGAGTTTCTGATGGAAGCTCATATTTATTAATTTTCTGGTCCAAAATCGTGTGTTTTCATGATCAATAGACCATTTTCTCAGAATCTAAAATCATGTCACCTGTGATGCTTAAAATAATTTAGTGGTTAATGTGGGGCTTATTAAAATCTGAGGAAAGAAGCAGCTCTGGAATAGAATTGCTTCAGGGACACATTTTGGTTTGAAGAATGTGATCCAATTCCCTCTCCCATTGAGTTTTCTGAGTTAGGAGATAAGCTACATTTTAGATTCGGCTGTAATGCATCAGTGAAGAAAGCTTTAAGCAAGACTGTAATGACTCTGGAAGTGTTACCAAGAAGGGCTTCTTTTGAGGAAATATTTAAGAAACTTATTGTAAAGGACTGTCTAGATACAGAAGTTGCATTACATCTTTGTTTATGAATTTCTGAATTATTTAAGGAATTGGTAATAACTGTCCTGTAAACACTGTTGTGTTGATATATAGAATTTGAAATATTGGACTGATGTACACTTTCAAGCTAATAAGGTAGTAATGAACATGCAGAATTGTGTTGGTTTAATAAAACTTGTCTTAAATTTGTCCTTTAGTCGTAGTGTTAAACCCAAAGTCCAGGAGTATTTGTGCATTAATGGATGACAACTGTCATGCATTCATCTCATGACATGAGCTGAAAATACAATTGCTATATGCATTAATCATTAGGAAATAATATTCATTATCATATTCTTAGATGTGTATAGAATAGATACAGGTGTTAATTTAAAAATGCTACCATGAAAACCAGATGTTTTTTCTGAAACCATCTGAAAGGGTTTTGTCTTTACTAATAGTTTGGGCTGCTCAAGGAAAGAAAATGAATAGTAGGTTTATTTTTATCATGAGCTACTATAGTCAACATCTGAAAGTTGGTCTGCCTGGCCATCTGTATTCCATAATTGGTAAAGGACAGTGTGGAGAGCTGTCTGCTTCCGAAGGTGATGGATGTGTCCAACTTTGAACAGGTTTGACAATGGAGAATCTGTAAAGTCTGTCCTTTCCAGCTTTTTGCTGTTCACTCCTTCAAATAATGTTGGAAGAGCCGGAGTTTGAGCATTGATTTGTATCCTTTTGGAAGCTTTGGTTAAAGCTGAAAATTGTGTCTGTGATGGAGGTTACTACAGGACAAGAGCTTCTTTGTAACAGCGTATTTGGGGCTTGGAGGCATTGCGTGACTTAGCAGATACAAATTGTATGGTAGCAATTAAATCCAAAGGAAATGTCATGTCGGCTAGATTTCAACACACAGACTTTCAGCGTTTTCCCCCTTCATTTAGAGAGAGAGAGAGAGAGAGAGAGAGAGAGAGAGAAGCCAGCATGATGTAGGATGGAGGTGGATTTTTTTCTGCTTTGGGGATCTTTTTCTTTTCATTGATTGATAACTCAAAGTCCAGACCTAGAGTGAATGCTACTGCCCATGACTGTTGTATGAACTCCTCAAGAACAGAAATCTTGGGAACACTGCACTGTCCTGCAGTATTCCCTACCTGTGGCTATGTTAAAGGCAGATGTGATGGAAGATACACTGCAGAGACAGATACAGGCTTGCTTAGAGAACTGAGCAAAATGTATTATGTTAAAATTGAAATAATTGCTTAGAATGTCCCCAGAACTTAATGCAATATAAAGGGAGATGCAAGATAAGTTGGCTATCTTGCACCTCCTCCTGGCTCATAGCATCTGCATCGGCAGTTGCACTGCAAGCATAGCAGTGGTAGAGCTGCAAGTCCAGACACAGCTTTTCCCGCAGTGACTTATTTGTCTGCTCATACGTCTGCCGGCCTCTCAGTGTTTGCTTGGTAGAATTCTCATTTTTATTCACTGGGTATTGATCTGTCCCTAATCGTTTTTGGGTGCAAGATTCTGACAGTCTTCCAGGATTGAGAATAGCAGGGCGCTTCCATGGTACATTTGAGTTTTTTCTTGTATGACGAGTAATCCTTTTTTATTACCTGCAATCAGTTTTCCTAGTTTGGGTGCTGTTGTTGTTTTTATTAAATGTTCTACATTCCTGTTTTTCAGTGTTTGATTGGTGAGCAGAAGTGTAAGCATCATGAAATGCAGTAATAGTCTTTGGTCAAGCAAGTCTTAAATTGTATCAAAGTCTTTTGCTTCTGAAACAAAAAGTAGTATTTGAACTGTGGGCCTTAAATTCATATGGGCTTTTAAAGAAGTTCTCCAGACTTCTTGATTGAGGTATTTTCTTAGTCTTCACCTTCACTGTGAAGCCCCTGAATGCAGCAGCATCTGAGCAGAAGGAAGTGCGAGTCACTGGGAAGCTGACCTGGGCTGGAGGAAACAGTGGCACAGTTCCTGTTGTGCTGTGACTCTGCGGAAATCATGTCACCTCTCTGTGCCTTTGTTTCTGGGCTTCATTTCAGCATCTGGTCTTGTTCATGAAAAATTTCAGTGTATTGAAGCAGATAGTGTACAGGAATAAACCTTAAATATTGCTCCATGGAAGTTGTTTCTTACAGTGTAAGCTTACATCCTTTTGGAATGTTATCTGGCCGGAGTTTGTTAGATTTTCAGACCATACTTCCAAAGGTCTTTTTAACTTATAAATCATTTGGGAGATGTGGTTTTGGAGTCAACTTTTTTACAAAGGAAGAAAGAAAGAAAGAGAGAACAAAACCAGACTGTTTGGTGTCATTTGTTTGCCTAAGCAGCCTTTTGTAACATTAAGGTAGAAATGCCAGAGTTGTTTTCAGAGTTTTCTCAAAATACTGTATTTTCAAAAGCTTCAGGAATAAAAGTAATTGCCACTTAAGAAAGGCTTTATATTGTCTGCTTAGTCAGACAGTCTGGACAAAAGCAGCTCTTCTAATCTTGACACGTGTTCCATGTGGTTTCTTCCAGAGAAACACAGGCAGTTCTGTCATGTGGAAGCCTCTCTCTGCAGCCTCCTGCCAGTGCCCTCACCTGGGTGAGATGTCTCAGAATTCAAACAAAGCAGGCTTTGCATCAGTAAATGAATGTGGCCATGCTGTGTGGGCAACACCGTGCAGCTCTGCAGGAATGCGGGAAAAGGTCAGCACTTTGGAGCTGACAAGAGTAGAATTTAGTGTGGGAGTTCTTCACAAAAGCTTTTTTTATTTCACATTTGGTTTTGATACTGCATTTCCCTATTCATGTTTTACTCATCCTACTGTAAATATTTAAACGGAAATATAAGTACTTTTGCCATGAGAGGTTGGGAAAAATATTTTTTTGTGAATGTATGTGGCGGAGTTGCATCAGCACATGCCAAAACTGAGGGTTTGCTGTGAGTGAGGTTGATGTGAAAATTATGGACCAGATTTTAATGTTGAATAAATGTGTGTCTCTTCAACCTACAACTCCTGTAACTGGCATGGCAGCCTTGCCAGCAGGATTGGTACAGTGATGCCAGCAATTCTTGCAATCCCTTCATACTGCAGAGAATGTACCTAGTGTAATGTTTTGACAGCCATTCCCTTAATGAAAACTTCTCCAGTCATGGGATGATGTTTTCACAGATGCTGCCATCACTGTCTCTCAGCCCTGACATCACTGAAACAGTATATTATAATTTTAGATAAAACCTTACTTTTTGTCAGAGGTGGTGAAGGGTTCTACTTCTTTATTCATGTTTTATAGTTGGCATTTCAATTTTTGTCTGCTACTGAAAGAATTTATGGCAATGGAAAATCAATGAAATTATGCCTTTGCAAGAGAGCAGACAATGTAAAACTGAATAACTAGCATAAAAGAGATTTCTAGTGAGACTATTTGTGACTTACTGAAAGTGCAGCAGTAAATCACTGATAAAAGAAATGAAGGTTTTGCTAAAGATTTGACACTGAGAGAGTCAGTAAAGGTATACTTAGTCAAAGCTAGGAAACATCTTTGTTTGAGGTTTGTAACTTCACAAAAAAGTTTGCAATTCTAGTCCGTAAGTAAATAAAAAAACCCCTCTTGGTATTAACCATGCCAATACTCACCCAAATCTATGAAGAAACATTATTTAAGCAGTCATCTGCAGTGACTGAATGATGCACGTTATTAGGTTTATTTTCTTTCTATGGTAGACTTGCTCTGAGGACAGAGGGAAGTTATATGTCTTGTGAATTATTTGGCAGATTTGCCATGATCTTCTGTTGCCAAACATTTGGATGAAGTGTCATGCTGCTGTGGCAGTTCCCTGTTTTGTATTGCAGCATGGAAATGAGTGAGCAGTCTGTGGCACTAGAAGGGGTTTCAGATGCTGCACATTCCAGAAAGCAACTCCTATGATGATTCTCTTGTCAGATAGTTGGCAAATATGTGCCAGAACAAAGATGACTGTGCAAAGCTGTGTCACGGACAGGAATGCCAGGACCCTCTGACTGCATCCATGTTGGCACTGTGGCTTTAGGGGCACAAATCTGGTGTGTAGCTTGAGTCCCAGTTCAGTTGTTTACCAGAGGAAAAAGGCTCAGTAATTTTGTTTTGGCTGATGGAAGCTGAACTGAAAATGAAATTACAGGATTATTGCTCTTACCCCTCATGAGGTAATGATCTGATTGTAAATTATGAAAGTGTCAGCATAGGGTTAAATTTTACCAGATAAATTTTTTAATAAGATTGCTTTGTTCCTCTCCTCTGAACTTATTATGCCAATAAAACATTACAGGTCTTCATTAAGATGAGAGAACTCCTTGCAGGTTGTATCTTAATTTGCTTTCTCACAAAGTTTCTTTTGCCTCCTAGTAGTTTAGTTTTGGTCATAGGCTCATTTTCACTTACTGTTTCTTTGAATTTGGATATAACAAAATCTTTCCCCTCTTTTTAAAGACCATAAAGGATTTTAACGCTTTGAATAATAAAATACAATCCATCAAATTATTTACAATGTGAAATTGTAAAGGAGAGCAGTAAAGGTGGTGAAAAGAGTGGAGGACATGACTTGTCGAGAGCAGCTGAGGTACTGGGTTTGGAGGAGGCTGAGGGGTGACCTGTGCTGTCTGTGGCTTCCTCCTGGGGGGAGCAGAGGGAGGTGACAGGCTCTTCTCCCTGGGGGCATCTGCTGGGGAAAGGACCAAGGGGTGGCTAGAAGCTGTGCCGGGAAAGCTGAGACTGGATACCAGGAAAAAGCTCCTATGTTTCCGTGAAATAATTCTGCATTTATTTAATAAGAAGTCTAGTTGAAATATAAGGAGACTTTTCTAGGTAAGAAGCTGGTTTGAAATATTTCATTCCTACTAGATTTTAATAATCAGATTTTAGTTACCAGATTTTAAGTGGCTTATTAGGAAATTTTACAGCATTCTATGACACTGCCTTTTTAATTTATTTTTTTCAGTCAGTGACAGCATTTTTTGTAGCTATGATACAGCACTTTAATATTTTAAAAAAAGCCACATCTTTTCTGAGGGTAGCAAGCCTCTTTCTCCACCACACCACCCTCTTCCCCTCAAAATGGTATTTGTTATCCAGGTTAAATGCATAGGCTAAACATTACCTGATCAGTCACTCTCTTTCATTACTAAATAAATAGGCTTAGGGATTGATTTACTAATAATGTCATTAATTTGTGCTCCGTCTATATCACAGCATTATTCCTTCTGAATACAGCACAGTGTGTTCCTGTGACATGAGCCCAGCTTCTCGTGCTCGTGCCAGTAATCCTCAAACATGTGTTCCATGCACCTCATTGAAAATCAGTGAGATGCACCTACATTGCTAAACATCTGATATTTTTACAATTATTCTCAGCTTAAGGGGAGCCTTGCTTGTCCACACTTGTACTTAAAATTTAGAAAGATTTCTTTTCAAATAGACTGTGTTTGATTGGAATATTACTTCGGTGTCAGAATTGACAGAAATTCCTTATGTTCAGCTAAATCTTATTTGAAATTCTGGTCTTGTTTTAAAATTCTCAAGTACAGAGAGCACCAGTGCAGAACTGTTACCCTTCCTCAGCTGCGGTCAACTGTCAGCTAGGAGACAGTGTTTCTTTATTTTGGAAAGGTTTTGTTTGAGAAAAGACTTGGTCTTTTAACTAGATCCTGCTTTTCATCTGTTTTTCATGGCACACGATCACATTTCCCAACCATTTACAAACAGGGACTGTCTGGCAGGATTTCCTGGATACACAGTAGTTTGAGATTGTAAAAGGTCAGCTTTCTGAACTGTGGTGATTACTGTAGTTATTTGTCCTACCTTTTCTTCCATGGGAACTAATCAGTTTGTATGGAAGGTAGAAATAGGGTCCAAGAAAAATTCATCTGCTAATCACCTCCACCGTGAATCATAAAGAAAAAAAGTAGCCCAAGTAGGACACCTCCTGACCTTTGTGTATTAAAACTCTCTGGAGAGCTGCAACCATTATGTTGGGAGTCAGAGTTTTGTAAGAAACTTCTGAAGAAGTTATTTATAACCTGCTCCCATTTTTGTCTAGTAGAGTGAGGTACTGAGGCCCTCACAGCACATAACCCATGAGCTGAAGCTGTGTGAGCAGAGGGCAGTGGATAACCAGTGCCGACCGTGAGAAGAACCATTTCTTTATTAGACCTTTTTTTTAAATAGTCTAAGCTGACCTTCAAAATTAAAAGTAAGGGGGTAATAAAAACAGGTAAACCCAAAACAGATGCTATTAGAAATTTGACCAATTTTAATTTGTTTCTTGGGAGTCAATTCATTGGAAGAAGTGATGGGATTTTTCTCATGTGCATATGCCATGTAAGAGATTGAATCCTTGGAGATTTTTCTGTGTCATGAGGGAACCCCCTAAATGGGTAGTAGGGAATAGTAGAGAAGATGCTGATGTTGATGAAAGAGAGGGTTTTGGCATTATTTGCATAGAATCCATCAGACATTTCTTCAGGTCCTGAAAGTGAGGGTGTTGTTTGAATATCTGAAGTTCTTATAGATTTCTTAATCTTACAGGGAAGAGGAAGGAGCCATGCTCCACTTCCCTTAGCTCCAGCAGTTGAGTTTGGTTGATTGCTTTTCTTTTCCTCGCCTTATGAGGAGTTCAGAAGAGGGCAACATTCTGTTTTACCTTCTGTCTGTTAAAAAATATGTTTCTCCTCAATTGTCTTTTGTCCGTACTGTATTCTCAGTAGTGATAAAATGTTCTGAATGGAGGAAGTAAGATAAGTCCTGATGCATTCAAGGTCATGGTTGTCTCAGTGTTCATTTAAATGAAACAGATTTTCTCCCATAGAATTTATTTTACAGAGGAAATGTCAAAGGCATCCCGATAGCCGCTGTGTCTGCCCATGGTGTCTGGAGTCTTTTTGCTGCTGTGTGAATGAGATCTAAAAGTTTGGGGTTTGCAGGGTTGGAGGGGGGATGACAAGCTGCTTAACTGACTGTTTTTTAAATAGGTATGGATTCTGCCCCCCTCTGGTGTGATTGCAAGAACATCCCCTGTGTGTAGTTGCCACTGGCTCTCAGGTGGGTCAGTACAGACTCTGTTCAGGAGAGTTCTCAGACCTTGCAGAAATGCTTGGGCAGTACAACTCCATATGTCCTTATGCACATAACACGTGATAAAGAGATTTAGAGTGTTTATTTAACTTTAGACACATAGGTTTGAAACAATGGCTGTTATGATTCTGTGATTATTCTACACCATATAACACTGAAAGAGCAGAGACCAAAAACCAGAATTCATGGTTAGATAAAAATAAAAAGTGTGATGCATTGAAGCATGGGAAAGTGAATACAACTTCAGCATTTACAGGTACCTGTCACAAAGTTGTTCCTGACAATTTTTCAATAATGAAAAAATTATTTTTAAATACTGAGAGATTTGAGTGGCTTGATATTTGAAATAATTCTAGCTACCTTGTAGCCACTAATATGGTGGAAAAATGTAGATCCAAACTAATTTTATTCATCTGAATAGTTATGCTTTTGATATATTGAATGAAATTTGTTGCCTAAACATTATTTTTAGTTGCTTATGTCGTAACTAAATCATAGAAGAAAATTCTTTTTAATTTGTTTCTTGGCAAACTAAAGTCTTATTGACTTGATACAGATCTTGGTCTGAAGACATAGAGGTTTGGGGCTTGGAGCAAAAACAACCCCAAAAATATGTTTTAGTATCTAGTTTAACTCTGCATGTCTGTTGTGCTGTAGCCATTGGCATTCCTATAAAATACAAAGATTGCTGCCTGTGACGTTCAGAGGATAGAAGTTATTCTGACCTTCTGGAACTTAATAAATGTAGTGACCTGAAAGCTGAGGTTGTGGGAGTGATCTCAGACTGAGAGCTGCAGTACCAGGAACTGCTTTGCACAAATGTGTGTATTTTGAGCCAGAGTGCTCAGTTACCAGTGAAGGAGAATTGTCCATTCGGGAAAAGCCAGTCATGTTACTGTTTGGAAACCCTGACCAAGCAGAACTGGAAAAAGAGATGTGCCTACCTAGGGAGTAGAAAATTATTTATTTCTGCAACAGAAACCTTTTACAATCGTGTACTTGAATATATTACAAGGATCTGAAGCTCTTGACAAGTTATTCTTTGAATTACAAAGCGTAATTGTTAAATAGTATAAAAAAAGTTTTGTTGGTATTATGATAATTAGTCCAACCTTTTTAATTCTCTGATCCAGAGGGCACTGTTACTAGAATTTTTTTTTTTTAATGCACGTGCAAAATGCACAGTGTTGTGGAAACATGAATTAATGGTGATTCTCTGACAGAGTCAAAAAGCAAAGCATGACATAAAAATCTAGACTACAGAGGAGAATTCTGGAACCAAATTCTGCAGAGTCATACATTTCTCTGCCTCCAGACCGTGCAGTAGAATACAACTTCAGAAGATAATTTTTCTATAACTTCATAGGGATTTTGTGTCCTGTTTTCCTCTGGTTGTTTTTCTGTCCTACCATCCCGTTCTTGCCTGGGGAAGATTTTCATTGTGTCCCTGTAAGGGGATTCTGTGTAGTTGAAGGGGGGTTCTTGTTTGTTTATTTATTAATTTTTACTGGAATGCAGAATGTATTAAAGTAATAACAGATTGTCTAGAAATGCCATCATGATTGTGGAAGAGTATTTTTTAGGTTGGGCCACTTCTCCTTTTTTTGTTACAAGACAGCAGCATTTTATATATGTGAGCCCTGACAGTTCATAAATATGGTCCCTTTTGACATGGCTTTTATATTGGTAAACAGAGGCGTTCATAACAAAACCTGATGATAGCCCTCTAGCTCAAGTACAGGACAGTTCATTTTCTTTCATTCTCTAACCTATTTAACAATTTTGGAAACTGCACGAATCTGAAAATGTCATGTATCTCTCACAAAGGAATACTTTGTCTTCAGAGTATGACATTTCCCCCAAAATAAAATAAACATGGTTTTAATAGAATCATTAATATGTCTCTTTAAATATGAGTGCTACAGGCACTCTTTAAGTAAAGAAATGCAGTATGATCATTATATGTGTATACATTAAAAAATCCCGTAAGAATGTTCTGTATAGTAGCTTCATTCAGTACTTTTTTTCTCTTTCTCTCAAGATTTGGGATTCCATCCAAATTCTAAAGGTTAAGTTCTCAACAGAATTCAAAGGGTGTTTTGTTTTCATTTGTGTAACTAGTTTAATGTGTTTTAAGGCCTCTGTGTACACCAACAATGGAATCAGTCAGTTAAAGGGGAGCTAGCAGGACATTCCCAAAGTTCTCTTCTCAGCAGCAAATTATGCTGAAACAAATTCAGGGAAAGGGCAACTCTTCTCACCGAAGAAGTTACTTAGCATAGGATAATAAATATTCAAATACAGATGTAATGTTCCAGCTTGAAGATTGGAGATGACAGTGAGCGTGCATTAAAGAACAAAGTCCATGGTTCAGTCAGTTTTATAATTCCATTATGGCTCCTTGTTAAAGCTTCATGAAATTTTCATGAAACAGTCTTGGTGTCTGAAAAAGCAAGTGCCTTGGATTTGAGTAGCTAAACCTTCAGGTCAGCAGAGCTTCACTTGAACTCCCGCAGCAGTGAGCGGTTGAACTGTTGAATGTTATTAATTTCTGTGCTCGAAAGGAGAAGTGATTGAGAGATACTGGATTTTATGTTTGTGTGTTTTTAGTGATGTCAGGAATTATAAGTTCTTATTCTTTCCAACTATTGAATAGCAAAAATGGAATCAGTAGCATGCAGCTTTAAGCTCTTCTACCTAAAAGGTATTTTCCCTTCACATGGATGTATTGTGTGCATGATTTTTGCAAAATATTATTAACACTATGGCTTTGAATAATGCAAAATTTTGTGTTTTCCTGATTAGCAGTGAGTAATGTCAGCATATAATTAAAATGCTGAGGCTAGGAAATAATGCTGAACAGCTGTTGTGGCTGTGTCACCAGTTGTTTCGAGGTGTCGGGAGTGGGAGTGGGAGTGGGGCGGGCACCCTGAGTGCTTTTGCAACAGCTGTGGACATGGACTGGCTCCACTAGGTTCACTCCAAAGTGCCAGCGAGTGTTTTGGGAGTGCATAAAGAATGGGCAAAATTTTTCCTTTTCAGAGAGGGAAGTTCTTCATACTGAAACCCTAATAAGGCATTTGTCTTTTGATGTCTGATTTTGGTGTAAAAAATACCACTGTAGATTTTCTTTAATCTCTCCCATTCTTCACTCCTCTGTCAGAAATCATAAGGTGAGAGCAGACTATGGAATAGGCTGACACTATCCCAGCTGTCTCACAGTTGACTTGTCCTGGCTGCAGGGCATGCTGAGAGCTGTGGCCTGGCCCTGTCCTTCTCTTTCCGAATATTCTTCTCCATTTTGTCTTGACTCACATGTGGCTGCAGGGTCAGGCGGATCGCTCTGTTAATGTAGCTGAAACAGTCAGCAAGGTTTGTTTCTGCAGGTTCAAAACATTGGCCAAAGTGTTCACCCATGTCACCGTGGCACTGCAGGCTGTTTAAGGAGCAGCTGTGCCCTCAGGCCAAGGGAGCCCTATGTAGGCTGCCTGCTTTGGGCTCTAATATAACCCAGCAAGATTCACTTGGGACCTTAAACTGCCTCATGAATAATTTGTGATTTAGAATCGTAGAAAAATAGTACAGACTTTAAACCAAATTTTATTTCCAACAGCCCAAGTGTCCCATGGTCTGCCTCAGGCATTTGGAAACATCACGAAGTTTCAAGATGTGAAGGCACCTGTGCAAAATAGCAGGCAGTATACTGTAGCTATCTGATTTTCCCATCTCACAGTGTTGTCCCACAGAAGGAGCACCTTGCCCATTTGCCAAGTTGACCAGCACTCTGTACGATACCTATTTTGTAGGGTCAGGGCCTAGATGTTTCAAAGTGCTCCCTGAAAACACTGGATACTGCTAAATGTGTTGTACCTCTGATTTGTAGAATGGAGACAGCCTTACAAAATCAAATAGAGATCTCTGAAGTTGCAGTGTGATGATTTACTCATCATCTTCTAAAGATTATTACATCTTTCACTAGAATAGAGTTTGAAAATTTTGCAGTAGGTACAGGATGAAGCTGTGTGTTAGTTAAAGAAAATAATTCACAGCATGCCAGAAATGGATCATTTGAATAGTGAAATGCATTTAGTGAGTAAAGCAGGCACTCTCTGGAAAAAGTGTGTAATTAGGTAAATAACAGTGGTATCACAGTGCACAACCACGAGAGGACGAAGAGACGCTAGCACTGAGTTAGCTGTGTTCATTGTATTAAACTTTCCACATTCCTTTTTTTTGTGTGTGTAGTGTAAACATAAACTGAAAGAAAAGACCACAACTGCCAGCCTAATGACATTGATGCTTTGTCTGCACAGTCTGGCATGTAAACCGTCAGTGCCAATCAAGGGTTTTCTCCAAACATGTTCTGTGTGGGCTCATGCCAGAGTCAAGCTCATTGTCTTTAACAGGATGTGATTCAGCTCATAATTTAACTCAGTCACATTTCCACTTAAATTTGCATTTAGCAGTGCTGTAAACAAGTGACAAGCCATAAAAATTGGGCTGCCCTACTGAAATCATTGCATGATTTTCAAGCCTTACACTTGCATGAGAAGTGACTGTCCCTTATGTGTTTGAAAGCAACTCTCACATCATGAGAACTGTTGCAATCTACTTTAAGGAGTTACAGTTATCAAATGCACAGGTGAGTGCATGATGTTAAGACATAGTCCTGTATTTTCTGTAAAGCCTTTTTATGCTGTGATGAGAGCAGAATTTGGCTCTTGAAATTTTCCAGTCTGTGGTGAGAGAAGGGGAAAAGCAGCATGTCAGAGCAAGAGATCCAGCTGCATGCTAGAGACAGAACAGTTGTTGAACCATGTCCTCTCCTTATTTTGTACCTATAATAGCCATGGAGAAGACGGAATAACCACAAAGAAATATTTTGCTAATAATTAAGAAGAGTGCTTAATGAAGGATTCTTAAGAAGCAGCGTTCACACATTCCCTTTCAGTATCCAAGGGTTATTGACCACTGTGTATGTACAGGGTTTTTTATTAGGGGCAATCTAAAATGTTTCTCACCTACTGTTTTTAGTGAACAATAAATTCCTTCTCCTTTTAGGATTAGAAAGATGACAGTAACTGAAGTGTGTCCCCAGGTCTGCAGAGCCAGCAGGTGCTGGTGCTAGTTGACCTTGGTGGGACAGGGGCAGTGCTGAGGGTGACAGGCTGTG
This sequence comes from Pyrocephalus nanus, assembly GCA_038380795.1. NCBI lineage: Eukaryota > Metazoa > Chordata > Aves > Passeriformes > Tyrannidae > Pyrocephalus > Pyrocephalus nanus. The sequence continues at coordinate 259,627 of CM076270.1, read as the reverse complement.
CACCACCTGGTGAGGAAGAATTTTGCTACTTGTTGTGGTACCCCCAGCCAGACCTCCCACCGGTTCCAACAGCTGCCAGAAACTGCTGTGAAGTACCACCTAATTATAGAATTTTCTTGATTCTCTTCATCTCCTTCAGAGTTTCCTGGTCCCACCCTTGGCCAAACTCACCACCTTAAGGCAAGGCACTCAGGGAGGCATGACAGTGGCACCGCTGCTGCTACCATCCTTGGGAGGCTGGTGGCGTTTCTGTAGTGAGCAGTGGGTCTGGAGGTCTCTAAACGCACCAATAAATGCAACTACTCTTGGTAAGCATTGAAAAATACTAATTTGTGAGTAATTTTTTTTCCAAAACAGTATTTTTATTTTTCTGTGCACAGTGGGTGTCACCTTTCTACTCCTGAGGTTTCCTAGGAGCAGACACTAGGTCTGGAAATAATTTTGAAGTGTGTGAGGGAAGTGAGATCAAAGGTTTTCTAAAAAAAAAAAGTGATTTTTTTATGCACAGTAATTTTTTCATCCTAATTGTTGCACAGAACTAAGTAATTGCACGCTTTTCCCCCCCTGTTTACCTTAAAGGGGTAAAATCATACTTCTGAAAGCCGCTTGATGAGATTTTTTTTTTCCTTAGGTGAATTGAAATGTTGTGACTTACTAGTTTTTAAAAACAAGATGTACTAAGTAGATTTCATTTCTTTAAATTTAAGTAATGGTTTTTGAATTCCCTGTTTATTGACAAAGAATATTTGTTCTGTGGTCTTTCCTCTTTTGAGCTTACTCACTTCTGCAATGTCAAAGATCCCGAATAGTGAAGGACCTTGACAGCCCTTTCCTGGATTTTCTTTTTTAGCCCAGTTTGATAGCGCGTTGTTGTATATGCACACATATTCCATTAACTTCTGTGAGAAGTGGACACATACACATAGGGTAATTGTTTCTAAAACTAAAAATCACTTCTATACATATATTAAGTTTTGCTCACCTCTGACTGCAAGACATAAAGGTCACTTTAAAAAGAATAATAGAACTAAGGTTTTTAGGAAGTAGATGATACTAGACTTTTACAGATGCCCAAGATTCTGTGAGCTTATAGTTTCCTTTTGCTGCTGGATGCTGCATGGTGATGGTTACTGGAATAGTGTGGGGCTTGGCTCTGGCTGTAGTTTTACCAGAAATTTCACTGCAGTACCATGAGCAAGCTCAGACAATAGACTGGGATGTTTTGGCCCCGAGGTAATTTTCTTGAATTTAAAAAACTTTCCATCTGTATAAAGGCCTATCTGCCACATCAGACAGTGTCAGAGCACTGTGAGTGGGCTCTGACTTCAGATACACTTCCTTTTTGTCCTGTTTTTGTTTACTAGGAGCAGAGGGACAGAGAGAAGGTTGGGCAATGCCTTGGCTCTGCTTCAGGAGCTGTAAACAGATTTCCCAATGTTTGGCAATGTTAGGGTAGCTGGAAGTGGGTGGCTGGAGCTGCTCCAGGGCAGTGGGAGTCGTGGTCCCCTTGGAGTGGCTCATGAGTCAGTGTGAGGACTCTGGGTGCTGGTCAGTCACCAGTTCCTGCTCAGCAGCAGCAGCAGCTTCACTGTGTTGTGGCTCAGTCCCAAAATCACTGCTCAGCCCCTGTGTCCCAGCTCTAATAAAGGACCCGAAGAAGCTCGACAGTGTTTGACAGACTCTTCATTTGTGTTATTTCAAGTGAGAGTGCACTTACGGAATAATCTGTTCATTCCTCTCAGTTCCCCCTAAACCTTTTTTAGATGAGTAGCTCTGAGTTTCCTAATACTAGGAAAAAAACCGGTCTGAAAATAGAACCCACTGAAATACATTTGGTGTCCTTCATGCTGCTGCTTTCTAATTTAAACTCACTGAGCTGTCTTGGCACAGCTGCAGTGGAAGTGGGGGATTAGAGCCTCGCAGTTAAAAAATGCAAGACATGGCAGCAGCACAAATTCTGGAGAACACTCACACTTCAAAGCAGGAGGCAGACACCCAAACAGGAGGCATTAACAAAAGCCTAAGGTACAACAGATGGAACAGAATCACAGAGTCCAAGTAAAATACTCAGCTGTTTAGATCCAAGCTTCGGTTTAATTTTTCTCTGATGAGGGACCACCACTGGGATGCAATTTGCCACTTGCTGCACTGGAGCATCGCAGAACTTTATGAGTGGGAATGCTGTGATTTGGGCAGCTTGGGGCAGTGGTTATGATAGCACATTCTGCATCATAGTTGACAGATTCTTGTGTATCTCGTTTGAGTTGTAAATGTTTAACTTTCTCGGATTTCAGTGAGAACATGGAAACTTCTTGTTTGCCTGTGGAGACCCCCATCAGTCTCATCTGTGATGCAGAAATAGAAGCTAAGATTAGCTCTGCTTTCCTATCTTGCTTATTTATGAATGAAGACCTTGTTGAGAAATGGCCTGTTCTGACACTAGGATATTTAAGAAGAAGAAATGCAAAAACTGCATATAAGAAAACTTGAAAGTGAGAATCTCAATATGGATTTTGGGGCTGCTTTTTCATATGTTTGAATATGCCTCAGATAAGAATCTTATAAAAGCAAGTAATAAAAGTTCCTTGCATATCTACATAGTTCTCTCTGTTTAAATATTATAGGTGAGGTAAGATATCATTAAAGTTTGGGGCTCTTTGGCTTCATACACCATATACAAAAATTCTTATACTTGAAATGTAAGTAAAAAGAAGAAAAGCTAGAATCTAATAAAGGTTTACAATGAGGGGAGAATATAGTGTTTTAATGCTAGGGAGAAGCAATGGTGAGTGGTTTCATTGTGAATGATAACAAATACTCTAGAAGCTGTGAAGAAAGGAAGTGACTGAGCAGCTTAGAAACTGAGAAGCATCAACTTGAAAGTGGGATCTTCAGTTAGGGTTTGGGAAGTGTATATTCAATGTCAAATATTAGAAAAAGAAAATGGCTACAGACTAAATAAAGACAGTGGCACTTCTTTCTATTTAGGTCTTTTTTTTTCTCTCTGCTTGTAATTCACATTATTTTTGGTAATACCTGAGATGTACATTACAATATACATGGAAACTTGCTTGTGAATTAGTTCTGGTTATCAGCTGGGTGTGAAGTGGTGACAGCAGTGGTAGCCATGCCACCAGCAAAAGCAATGACAAGCTCAAGACTGAGCACAGTAAAGATGATGTTACACTGTGCTTCCATGAAAGTTTGGATTGAAATGATTTTCCAGACACAGAACATTGAAATTTTTATTCTTCTTAAAGACTTACCTCTTTTAACAAAAAACTAACAGAGGAGAACCCATCCAAGTACAGACAACCCATAGCCTTGATAGATAGCAGACTATTGATTGTTTTAACACAGTTGCTTTTCTTGTTTCTTACTTCAAGTGGAATTACACACTGATCCTTGAAATCCTTGTCCTGATAAGTTTCTTTCAAAACAGATGCATTGCAGTGTAAACTTTCAGTTGCAACAAAACCACAGTTTCTTTCCCACTGAATTCCGTGGCCAAAAATATTTTATGGTGATCATTGTTACCTCCCTGTAAAATCTATGTGGATTTATGCACAACTCCATTGTTTTCAGGGTAATGCACGTACATGAGAGTTTGCCTACTGGAGGGGCAGGTACATTGTTGGCTACATTGCAATAAAATCCGTTAGTGCCTTTATAGAGAAATTGGTGATTACACAAGTCAGGTGGCTGTCATCTGCCAGGTTTGGTAGGCGGAATATATTCTGGTATTCTTGGAGACATACAGACAGACTAGTTTTCATGGTGTAGGAAGGAACAAAGCATTTGGATTTGGCAAGACAAACACTTGCCTTTACAAAACTCAGAGCAGGGTGACTATATATTGCTGAGTGAGGAACAACCAGATATACAGAAGAAGACTGGTAGGACGAGTAAAAAACTTTTGGACAACTGAATAATCTGGAAGATGAGTGTATTATAGATTTTCAGTATCACAGCAGAATTCACCAATTGTTCAAGTAAAAGTAATTATTCAGCAGTAGGGCAAAAGGAGTTAGAATGGCAGGGGCAGAAGATCAGAAACAAAAAATAAATGACCAGATGATAGATAATTTCAAGTGGGTTAGAGTGAGATGAGAAAGGCAGACAGATGTGGGATAAGAAAAGCGAATAGGACTTTCATGACATTATGCCTAACTTTGTATATAATATATTGGGTATATTTTGTTAAGCTTGTGTTTTTTCTTTCTCAGTCACATAGAAAAAATTACAACATGGCAAGATCCTCGAAAGCCCATGAACCAGCCGCTGAATCACATTAGCCACCATCCTGCAGCCACGTCCACACCAGTGCCACAGAGGCCCATGGCAATGTCTCAGCCAAATCTCAGTGAGTACTGGATGACATCTCTCTGAAAACACAAAAGAGATAGGAGAGACACCTTCTCCTGATTTGCTTATCAAAGTAATTCTTGGTTCAAGAAGGTAGCTCTGATTTTGCTATCAAACCTGTTTTCCCCTTCATTTACTTAATTCTCCCTCTGTCTAGTTGGCAGCAAGTGAATTTGTACTGCTTGAGGTGAAGTTCTAAATCTCATTTTAGTTTAGAGCCTCTGTGACAAATTTTTGATATAGTATTAAACATGGAAAAATAAGCTCTTTCTGTGCTTTTCCATTCTGGGGTGGTATACAGCCCTCACAAGCCCTGTGTCATGTCCAGGCTGTTGGATGACCTGTTCACAGCCAGCCCCATGTTTTTTCCGGTCAGAGGATGTAGATGGTTTGCTTGGTAGTTTTTTGATGGTTGTGGGGGTTTTGCATAATGAGGTTCTGCACTGGAAGCAATTTGCAAAATACTAAAAAGTCTATTTTTCAGTATGAATTACCTACAAACTGTTTATAACTGGTCTGATTCCCTTGATGTTCCTGTTTAGCACTTAAAGTGTAAATTTAATCAACTTACATTTGTCTGCTATTGCCATATGTGAACCTTAGTGAAAATATAGCCAGTAAACCTGAAAATTTTAAAGAAGGTATGTAAATGGAAAAAACCAATAATTCCTAATATTTTACTTCTGGAGCTCTAACTTTTCTACTGCTCAAGAAAATGAGAATAGGTGGATGACCTTGCAGGCTCAAGATCACAAAACTATGTCAAATAGGTAGTCTTAAAAACACAGCAGATTCTTGTTCTGGTTAATTTTTGGTAAGTTGATCTCATGATTTCTTGATTATTCACTTGTAGTGTGGTTCATCAGGGCATGTCTCTTCACATGTCAGGGAAATGGTGAACATTTGTCTGCTGTGGTCACCAATAGAAGTAGTGCAATATAGATATTTACTTTTGTCTTACATTTGTAAGAAACTCCTAGGCTGACTCTCGAGGTAATTAACTTCAGTTCTTTCTTGTGCCTTTCTCTCAACAACTGCCCTGCTTGAGTGTATGCAGTAAGAGTGTTGGTTATGTTATATGATTTAGTGGGCAGTAGCAAATCATAAAGTGAGGGTGGACATCTGCAGAAGAAACCTGTGTAAAATCTGAAAGGTTAAGGTGTCTGCAGAGTGTCATGGCCCATGGTAAAACTAACAATTGATCTGCTCTGGCTTCCAACCAGCTGTGTGTGGGTCAGCCTGTTTATAGCAGTGCTGGAGTGGCCTAGAGGTAGGAATAGGACAGTGAACTTTTTGTTTTCAGTAACTCTGCTTATGTTGACATCTGTTACATTGTCCCTAGTTAAAAGGCAAAGGAGGTTCCCCAAATCAGGACAGTGTATAGCACACTTTTCCCCGCAGTTGGTTAGTGGAAGTGAATCAAAGCCAAATCCTGTATGAAACGTGTATAATGAATTTTAGAGGAGGGTCTTTCTTGAGATACAAAGGGTTAGAAATAAAAGCCTACACCTAAGGAAGAGTCTGTTTTTGCAGGGACTTCAGGTGCCCAAAAAGGGCATTTCCACAGACTTCAAAATCTGTCCCACCAAGTGCAGACTGTATTTCGGTCAACATCCTTCACATACATATACGATGAAGTTCCACTTTTTGGTAGGTGTTTATGGAGTTCTTGGCATAGTGATTCAGATCTGTCATTGAATTTCCCATTAGAAATAGTATGTAGAAATTTACAGAGTCTCCATATTTATTTAATCAAGAAAACATTTTGTCAATATATCTTGGTGAACTTTTTCTCATTCCGGTGGCTTTCAAAGGCATGCTGTGATGCTTTGGGAGCAAGCAAATCTGTTTGCACAGCTGAGTAGCACTTCCAGCATCATATTATTTCAGCATCACGATCCCTGATTTTCCAGTCCACCTGTTTGAACACACTGTGACACTATTTTATGAAAAATATATCTTAAAAGATTTTATCTAGAAAGTGTGTGTGTGTGTATACACACAGAAATGACAGAAAGATTGCAGTAATCTGAACAGAACACAGCAGCCTCTGAATACTTCATGTGAGGTCTCTAACCTGGCCTCCTGCTGAAAGCAGGGTCAGCAGTGGGACCAGAGCAGGAGCTCAGGCCTTTGTGTGCTCAGGTGCAGAAATCCTTTGTGACAGAGAAGGTCCTGCTGTAGTTCTCATGTGTTCATCAGGGAGGAGACTGGTACCACAAAGGAAATGGGGGCTGTATCATCAGCACTGAGTGGGGCAGTTTCAGAACGTGTAATACATGCACACACACAGACTTCAGAATAGATAAGAATTTCTGGCAGAGGGGAGAGGATGCTACATGTACTTTAGTTTCCACTTGACACTGCACTTTCACCTGATCAGATCACATGCAAATATAGAGTATAAGAAAAATGAAACAAAATGGCTCATCTCTGGTAGAAGCTGGTAATATTTATCTCCATTTTATAGATCAAGCAGTTCAGGCAGAACACAGTGGAAAGCCCAATATTAATTTTTTTAGTGTCAGTGTATGTGTTGATCCTGAGAGTTCAACCACATTAACTTTTTGTATCAAACTCCAGGTGAAGAACTATTTGATTTTTGTTTTTCCCTACTGAAGAAGAGAATCTTACTTCTGCCAAGACCCACCAGCAGGCACGACCCAAGTGATACAAGCAGGCATGACTTTCACTGTTAATTCACTGGTTCTCTAAGATGAAGGACATCAGGTATTACACAATAGAATTTTTAAATGTGAAGAGCCTCTTAAACTGACAACTAGTTATTTAATAGAAAATCATCCAAGAATATAAGAAGTTTAGCTTTCAGCTGTATTGCTCGTGGTACTTTAATTGTGTCTGCACAACTGGGAGTTATAGCACTTTGCCTCTGCTTTCATTTTTTTAAGTCAGATAGGAAATCCAACCAATAAAACAATGCAGTAATCCTGTCTAGGAGCATAAACACATGAGCCAAAGTTTCCATATCCTGCCATGATAAAAGAGGTGTAGCTACTATTGTTTAAGGATGATAGAAGGCAGTTTTGGTTATTGTGTCAAAGTCAGTCTCTGGATATAAGAAAGCAGAAACTCCCAAAGTGTTCAAAACCAGGTGATATGTATTTTAGCGTTAACTGACATCCATGAAATGGTCTGGATTTTGCAAGGCTTGGTTTGCATTGGCTGGAAATTTGGATAGAAATCTGTGACACTGAGGGGAACATGTTTTTCCCTCCGTGTAACCTGTATGTTCACACCACCTGCACAGTGGAAAAGCTTCCTGTTCCAGGTCATTTTTAATTCCAGAATATCCCGAAACAAGCAAACACAACTTGTCTGGTCAGTGTGAATAATCTTGGCACCTGCTTCTGGTGATGACTTACAGGAGACCTGAAAGCATTGTAGAGGCCTTGCCCATTCTGTGGGAATGAGAGTTTTGTGATGCAGCTCTCAAAAGAATGAGAGGGTTTTGGTTGTTTGCAATTAAAGCCTCTAACAAGTAATTTATCAATCAGATTTCAAATGGTGTAATTTATGTATGTTTTAAGGACAGTGTTAATAGTTCCAGAGACTAGTAGGAATTAACTTCAGTATCAGGTAATTTAAATCCAAGTGTCTCAAAGGACACACACCTTTAAACCAGCAACTGACTATCCAGTCAGTCTGAAATGTTAAAAGTTGATGTGTTCAAGAGTGATTTTGGCATTATTTCAAAATCTAGTAATTTTTAATTTTGATGCAAAGAAGTTCCTGTTGGTATAATCATTTCCCCTCAAGGTTAGTAATTCAAACATGTGCCAGTGCAAGAGTGGAGGGCCATTTCTGTAGTTTCAAAGTGAATGAAGCAAAAGCTGAAGATTGCACGAAACAAAAATAAAAGTAATTTAATAAATATTTCAAATTCTAGTGGTCATCAGTAATTAGTCATTAGCATTAAAGCTGTCTCTACACTCAAGCAGCCCCCACCATTATCTGTTCTTACTGATTTATTGCTAAAAGTATGTGCAGAGTTAATCTCTAATCTTTTAAATGACTTCCTGCTAAATCATAGCTTTGATGTTGCACCTGCAGGTTGTTCATTTGGGGTTTTTTAAGCTTAAGTCATTGAAGATAGGAAAGATTAGTTAAATGTGAATATCACAGAAGTTAACAGTTGAAACTATTGGGAAATTTCTGTATAGCTATTTGCAGCTCAGAAATCTGAATAAAGGATTCTCTGTGCACTGGGATAGGGCAACTTTTAGCTTTAATACTTTACAGATTTTTGGAACGAAATGCACTAGAACTGAAAAGCAGCATTTTTTGCTGACCTTGTTGGAAGGCCAGTGCTGTTTCTGGGAAATAAATGAAACAAGCAGTTCTTTGTTGGCTGAAGTGGAGAGAGAAAAGGAGGGCAGCCCAGTCTTTTTTTCTCCACAGTGTCGTGACTAAGTCAGAACTGTAATATGGCTGGGTTTTTGTTTGTTTTTGTTTGTTTTTTTTAACCTCTGTAGACATTTGTTTTTCATCAGACAGTGTTGTATGATACCTGGCGCTGACCAGTTTATCTAACTGAGAGGAGCTGTCGGGGTCCCTGGTCAGTCTGACGGTGTCAGTGTGCGGAGAGCAGGGGCTGTGCTGGGCAGCCTGGTTGGAGTAAGAGTGGTGCATGTAAGAGTGGTATGTGAAGTTGTATGAAGATCTAGCCCAGGTCTGACAGAATCATAGGATCATCAAATCATTTGGGTAGGAAAAGCCCTCGAAGACAGTCCAACCATTAAACCAGCACTGCCAGGTGAAGAAATTTTTCCTAATATCCAACCTAAACCTCCCTTGGGATGACACACTGGCATCAGTCTCTGTGCTGTACTCTCTAAAACACCTGGTTCGGGAAGCATGTTGCTAAGATGGTTTGGATCTGCCTGCATGCTTTCCACAAGGTCCAGAAGGATTTCTTATGTTGGCTTTGCACTACCTACATGTAATAAAGCTGCCTTTAGACCCAGACTGGCCCTAGAGATAGCCCAGAACTAATCCACTCCTCGTCCATGCAGCTAGGCCTGATCTGCATCAGCAATAAATCTAGCTGGGTCCTGAACAAACCATAGAGTTAAAATTTTGACAATTCACTGTATTTCACTCCTGGCTTATCTGAAGGATATCAATGCTGGATGCTATTCTTAGCACCATAAACAGGAAGAAATTTGTCTTGGTTAAGTCAGGAGTCTGCACAGTGTCCTTGGATTGCTTAATACCAGAAGTGTTAGGCTTGCCTGTGCAATTGCAGACTTTTTCACTGGAAATGCCTGATACCAACAAACATTACGTTCACAGAGCTATGAGGTGCCCAAGGGTTTTGTGGCACTAAAAATTTTAAGGTGGTTCTGTTCCTCACAGTCTTGGTCTGTTGTGAACAATATGAAAATTTTCACCACTATCTTCTTGTGGTCACCAGGCTGCATTCTCAGTCAGCCAGTCCCTTTCTGAATTCCCAGCTCCTTTAACTGGAGCCAATGTGCTTGTTCAGCATGACTGGCTATTACTGTTTTCTTCATTTTTCTGGATGTTAGATTTTCCCTGGTGACTCCATGGAAAGGACTGCTTTTAACTCAGATTATTTCTTGAGATGGATTTGCCACTGCAGTTAAAATATCATATAGCTGCATGGTCATATGATTCTACAGTCTCTACATACTGGACCTGTGTGATCCTGGATCACCCAGAGGAAAAATTTAATTCAGATTTGATAGGAGCACATGTGAATATTTCTGTCAAACACAGCAGAGCAGTTTGTGCTGGCTGAATGCCTGCACACCAGTGTTACTGCAGCTGCAGAAAGACAAGACATTATCTGATCTGGCAGAAAACTGGCTAGCATAAAGATTTTAACTTGGAACTGGCCAAGTGAGTGAAGTTCAGCATTTTGAATTGTATGGTAATCACACATTTGATCCAGGCTCTAAAATCAACCCATTTCTTACAATCACATGTTCTGTGACATCCTCCAAGGTCAGACATGGGCACGGCATAAATATGTTCAGGTCTTTGAGATTGAGAAATGAGTTGAGATTTAGTTCTCACATGGTAAGAACAAGGAGTGCAAGGTAAAAAGGATGATAAAAATCTTAGTCCTTTGGATAAAAAATACTATATCTCTTCTAGAGAGTGTTTTAGTATATCTGGGGTATTATTGTTAAAAGGTAAGAGCTCTGTTAATTATGTTCTTTAGTGAAAGAATCCTTGCAGGAATGTCAATTTTTAAAGCAGTACATGGCTCCCACTTGTAATCCAGACTGGCTTTAGATACTGTGTGTGTTTTTTACTGGAAATGTGAAGATGTGGAAGGAAAAGAAGGAACAGTTCCCTCCGTGGTTCTCGATGGCTTTTGGGTTGCATTGCTGTGAACTGATACATTTTACTCAAAAGCAAGTACTAACAGAGGCTATGCAGTTCCCATCTCTGTCTCATTTTCCTCCTGTTTTTCCCAATCCTATTGCTGAGAGGGAAACATTGCCAGAGGGAAGGGATGTTCAGTTTCCATAGCCAAATGATACCTGCTGTCTGAGGTGCCTTTTAACTTTATGGCATGGTGGCACCTGACTGTGTATCTACACAGACTTGCAATTTCTTTCATAGCAGTTCTGTGAATAAAAATGTCCATCCCGCTGAGAATTCTGCTCTGATTTATAGATTCTGAATTTGATCAGAAAAAATGATGTTGATTTAAGTAACATTAATAGTTTAAGCACATTAACTTGCTCAGCAGCAGCCTTCTCTCAGTGAGTGAAAGGGTTTACCTGGGTATAACTCAGGTTTGCTTACAAAAGGTCCCTTTTTTCACCTGCCATCTATGGAGTTCTTTCCCTGCCGAACCCTGTGAATATCCTACCAAAGGTGGGGAATCAATGGTGGGGTTATTTCCAAATCTGAATACCCTAACAGATAAAGTTCCAGTTGTTAATCTGCTGGTAGTTATTCTTACAATAATTAATTTAGATCTGTCAATAAAGAAAATGTTAAGATGAAAACAGTTTTGCTAGCTTACAGCTTATATATACACATTTGTGGAGGAATTTTCAATTTAAAAACCCTTGCATGTCATTTACTACCTCATTAAGTAAATATTTGAACATGCCAGGATGAATATAAATACTTGCTATATTGTAAGCTTTCTTTTTTGATACACATGGAACATTAAAAATCATTTATTAAGCAATTGCCAGTGCATATCTTGCCAGATGGAGTCGTTCTCTCAGTCATTTGAAATACAGTAGTTCTAATAACTCTGTCCTGCAAGTGAGCAGCACATGTCAGTCCAGTCCTATGCAAGGCGCTGAGCTGTTGTGTCTCCTGCAGTGGTGAACAGCCCGGTGCAGCTGCCCCCCAGCACAGCCCTGCCGCAACAGAGCCGCCCCCCGCAGCCCCCCGCGCTGCTGGCCCTGCCCGCCACACTGACCACGCAGCAGCAGCAGCAGCAGCAGCAGCAGAAGCTGAGGCTCCAGAGAATCCAGATGGAGAGGGAGCGAATTCGGATGCGTCAGGAGGAGTTACTGCGACAGGTAACGCCAAGGATACTCTTACTTTGTTCGAGAGCTTTTAGTTCAATGCATCCAAATATTTGCCAAGAACAGTTAGTAGCACTGTTACTTTATGTCAAAATTAACCATGGTTTTAGGTAAGGATAACCAAAAAGCTAATATAAAGATAATTTTATTTTTTTCTCTAAAATAGCACTGACAGAACACAGAATGGTCATCAATCACCTGGAGTCTTTCTTACTGGGTCTAATAGTCTTGTAAGAACTAACCTCTGTGCTGCATCTCTTCATGAGCAACTAGAGCAACTACCACTGATTGATTGGCAGTTTAGCTTGGTTTGCATAGGAAACCATGTTTGTGTTTCACTGAAAATAAAGGCAGAACATACGGAGTTGTTCTTGATCCCAACTCTTAATTTGTGCCCTTTGCCTTTGAGTTAAAATAAAATCACATTCGCATCTTACATGAATACCTCTGATCTGAAAACTTGCCAGAGTTGGTTATTTGTGGATGCTTTGTTTATTGTTCTATTTCTTAAGTTTCAGCTCTATATAATGACTCACATTGTACAAAATAGATATGTAATTTCCTTTAGACTGACTAAAAAAATAAAGTTTTAACAATTGTGTTCCATTTGTTATGGATGACTCCAGTAGTGATATTGTGTTTGCATGGCAAATTAATCAGATTTCTTAGGTGAAAAAAACCCACCTGTTTCTCTCAGCAACAGCATGAAAGTATAGTCTTATCAAGAAGAATACTATTATTTGTGGCCTGGTAAATGCTGCAGTTAGCAGTTCTAAATACCTTTAAAAATGGTAACTTTCACAAGATCAAGGTGGTGGTTTCTGACATGGACAGTAGTCTCAAGTCTTTTGCATACCTTCTCCTTTACCATCAGGAGCTCAGAACATGATAGAAATGGGTGTGGGAAGAGAGTGGAGATATCTGGTATAAGCTTAGTCATCGTCATGATGCTAACAACATTTAGCTATTTTTACTCTCTTTGTCTCTGTTCTTGCTTCAGGACAAGAGCAAATTAAGCTTCAAAACAGTTGTACACAACAGCTGGTTTCCCTGCTTTGCTGGCTTTGAAACTGATACATGCCCAACACTATGCAGCTGTGCTGTACTCAATCAAGCCTCCAACATACTATGCCCAATAATACGCTGCCTCTGTGGTGTTTGCTGGAGCTCCATGTTGCACGAAGCAGGACAGTATCACTTTGCATTGTTTTCAGAAAAGTTTTCAGAACTTGTGTAGCTCTTAGGGAGGAAAGCAAGATGCAAAATCCATCGTTCTTAACAGAATGCTGTGAACTTCCTGCCAGTAACCTGGGCATCCTGAACCCTGGCAGCTGAGAAGGACACGATGAACTCCTCTGGAGTCGCCAGTGTCCAAGTGCAGTTACTCCCACTCTGACCCTCCACCGCTGTTTTTGCTTTTCTAGTGTAACCTATCTAAGGGAAGAATGCTGAGTAAGTGTGTATGCTGCTGCCAGCAGCTGTGAGGAGGCACAGAGTGTTTGAGTGAGAGGGGAGGGATTCTTTGGAGGGTCGCAAACCTTTCAGCCCAGCAGCAGCTGCTGGCTCCCCACAGCCATTCCTGGCAGCAGCTGATGAGGTGGAGCAGCATGCCCAGCTGGGAGGAGAACACAGCTCTGGGAGCTTGTGGCTTAGGGAATTTGTCTCCTTCTTTGTCCTCTTCTTCATGTGAAACCCTAGAGCTTTAGACTGAGTACATGCAAGAAGGGCAGCATTTCAGAAAACCAATATGACACCTTCTACTTAAAGATTTCCTTACTAACTTCCGTAATTCTGTAAAGAGTTAATGTTCTTTCCTACTAATTTGTTTTTGTCAGCTTTCCCAAGAAAAAAGAGAATTTGATTGCTGCTTAAGAGCTTCTTGGAAATGGAAGTTGATAGAGGTGATGTCAGGTAGAGATCTCTGAAAGGTTGGGCAGGGAAGGTGCCCCAGCACTTCTCTGTGTGCATTAGGGCCATCCTGCACTGTTTGGAAGGGTACAAATAGTCTCAAAAATGCAATGCTTCTCAGAGGCTCCTTTCTGATCCAGGGGATCCTACTGCATAAATGTGTCCACAGAAAGTTACAGGGGTTCAGAAGAGGCTGAAGGAGCAGTTGGGGAAGATGCAGAGGAACATTTATTGCTGTTTCGCCCTTACAGAGTAGACTTTTACTGGCCTGCTATAGCCTCAAGAGAAAAATGCCCCTCTGTGATTCTTTCGCTGCATAGATTGGCCCAGGGTCTGATTTACTGGTGGCACAGGCAAGGTCTAAATCTCTTGCTTTCCACCCTAAGTATGAGGACTGGCAAAAGAGGAATTGCAGTGACCAGCAATGTAAACTCAATATAAAAATGCTCTCACTCATCTCCTCCAGCTGGAAACGAGGGTTTGGCAACTGAGGATGGAGCTCAGATTAGTTCTGCCAAGGAAGGTTCCAGGAAATGTGACAATGATTTTCTGCATTTGTCTGGCATACAGCTGAAAAGGAGTTTACATCAGGACTGTGTTCAGAGGCTTTGAATCATTCAATTCACTGCAGTGCTGTGAAGTTTAAAGAGTTTTTGCAGATAACTACTGATGAAACTTTTTGACATGGCTTTGTGGTGTCAGAATACTGTGGTGTTTTTTAACTTATCCTATTTTGTTATTTATTTTGAAAGTCCTCTTTGCATTTTTAAAATGAAGAGATCAGGCCACTCCTCCCCAGTGAAAAAAATCAATTGAAAGCATAGTAAAACATCATATTCTAGCCTCAACAACCTGTTAATCCTTTCTCTACTTGGGAGAATGAATGACTGATTCAGGGGGGAAAGGTTTTCTACTAGGATTTAAATGAAGTATTTACTTTGCTTATTTCAATAAAAAAAATAAGTTGAGAAATTAAGTTAAAAACAGATCTAGCTTGATTATTTTAAGGTCTTGGGTTATTTGTTTGGAACATCCTGCTGAAGCCAGACAACCTCTGTATAGAACTCTTCACCACTAGATGTCATGGGTGTTTTGCAGCGATAATGCTGGAAGAATTTATCTTTAAAGAAGAGTTGTGAAACAAGTTTCCTTTTTCTCTGATTGCTTGTTTGTCGTCCTGCAGACAGCAGATGTGAGACAGGTCGTGAGGCAGATGCTTATTATTAGGCAGAAGGTTCGTCCTAAAGATTACTGGGTCACAGTCTTGGTTGCAGTGGTTTTCTTCTAACATGTTTAATACTTTATGGTTGCTGAACTACGGGACTGGCTTCCAGATGTGGAAAAACTGACAGAGGTTCTGTGGGGCTTTAATCCAGCACAGGTGGGTGTGAGAGATGCTGTCTGTCTACATCAGGGTTTTCTTCAAATCAGGGTAAACAAATAATCATCAGTGACATCCTTCAGAACTACTTTCCTCTTGTGTGTATGTTACGTGGCCACTTGTTACAAGACTGCGGTACTTCTGAGCTGTTGGAATAATCCTTCTTGTATATTTATTTGCCTTTTCAGGAAGCTGCTCTATGCAGACAACTTCCTATGGACTCAGAAAACATGGTCCCAGTTCAGACAGCTGTGAACACCCCTGCCATGACACAGGACATGAGGCCTATTACAAATAATGGATCCGATCCTTTCTTGAACAGGCAAGTTCCTTCTTCATTAGGCAATTGCTTCTGTTGCCTTCTCTAGACTGTTAAAGCTGTATCTCTAAAGTAGTTCCTATATCATCTTCTTTTGCATTCACTGTGAACAGGGGATGTGGCTGAACGGCTGACCCAAAATCTTTCAGTTTATGCTTCAAGAGGGAATCTTAGAAAAATTAATAAAGTGGAACAGTTAACTGTAGTGTTGGGGTATGTAGAAGACATTATGTAGAATATTATCCATTAATTAATACACTCTATTTTTTTAGGCTATCAGAACTGCTTGTGTGTGTGTATGTGTGTGTATATATATATATATATATAACCATATATAAATATATACACATGTGTTTTTTTCAAAATTTAGGAGTGTCTAAGTGGCCTCACTGCAATTGCTTTGTTACTTGGGCTGATGTGACCAAACTATGATGTTGGCTAATCAGTGGCCAACAGTTGAGAATGAGGCTTAATTATTTAGTATCTAACTTTAAAATGGAACCTACTATGCTGTCTTCCAACACTGTGCTCTGAGACTGTGTCTACCAGAGCATCTTTACTGAGACTTTTTCATTTTTCAATTTATAGTGGGCCATACCATTCCAGGGAACAGAGTTCAGACAGTGGCTTGGGATTAGGATGCTACAGTATACCAACAACACCTGAAGATTTCCTCAGCAACGTAGATGAGATGGATACAGGTAGAATACTCTGATTTAGCTTAAAGTATAACCATATTAATAACCTTGTGTTATAACTAGTAATGCTTTGTAATTGCATAACTGAACAAGAATCTCTGGTTTTCCTATGTGAGAGAACAGACTGACACTGTGGGAGGAAATGCCCAGAAGGTGCTTGGTGCCCAGAAAGTTCTCAGCTTTAACTTAGGTCCAGAATCTGCCCTTTTACCTTAGATTGATATTAAACAAAATAAGTAAAGTTGAATGTGAGCCTTAATTTCTGTTTTCATGCCATTGTCCAAGGCAAGGGGAGTAAGAACCTGGTCTCAGGTTACAAGTACAAATCACTGCATTTTCTAACTCTGGGAAATCAGTCTCCTTAGTACGTCTCTTACAGTGGCAGAGTTGGATTTGCCTTCAAACAGAATGTATTTTGGTAGTTTAGTTTTTGGTATATATTTATTTTATATTAGTGTCCTCGTGATGTTTAAAAGCACTGAAATAAATTACTAGAAAACCAACAAGCTTTTTTCCAGAGGGTAGAATTCTCAGCACTTCCTCACCTAAACTTCCTTTTGAAGTCATCAGAAGTTCTAGATTATGCAGAGTGACATTTTTCTCTGTTAAAAGTTTCCATGCTTGTTATTATTAATTTATAAAAAAAAAAGTACTATTATAGAGCTAAATTGCTGTAAAGCATGTTTCTCAATTATTCCCCATGGACAGCATTGCCCTGCTGCAGAGAACAGGATGGATGTGTGCATGAGGCTCCTCTGCTGCTCCCTGGGCAGACCAGGGAAAAAACTTGGAACTGTCCTGCCTCAAAAGTGGAAGGCCAGAGCTGGGGGATTTGGGCACTGCTGGAAAGGGCCTTTCATGTTTTTGAGAGCCAAGCAAGGATGTGAAATGTACTCTCAGAAGAACATGCATTGTGCAAATACAATTTTGAGTAACTCCTGTCTCATGTGGTGGATAGGAGGGCTCACAAGTGTTCATGGGAAAGGGAGAGTCTGAATTTGAAGTCAATTCTGTTGTTTTAAATTACCCACAAGAACAGTTTGGTATTTCAAAAGTTCTTCTTTACTTTTCCTAGGAGAAACTTTACCACAGACAACAATGAACATAAATCCACAGCAAACACGTTTCCCTGATTTCCTCGACTGTCTTCCAGGAACAAATGTTGATCTTGGGACTCTAGAGTCAGAAGACTTGATCCCTATTCTCAATGACGTGGAGTCAGTACTCAGCAAAAATGAGCCCTTCCTTACCTGGCTGTAAATCAAGCAATGCTGATTTGGCCTACAATGCAATTCACATTTCCTATTCCTCTTGAGATAGAAGCAGAATATCTGAAAATCCTCAAGAGATACAACGTACTGCCATAATGAGTTTTGTTACGTCGTCTTTATGATCAGTTTAATCTCTGCCTGGATTTGATTGATAATAATTTAAATATAAAATACATTTTTTTATATATTCACACACACACATATATATACATATATGCATATATATTTCTTTTAAAAAAGCACACTACTTTAGACATCTCTGTACTTCTTTACCTATTCAGACCAGGCAGGAACGTTTCACTTTAAGGACAGAAAGTGGCTGATGTTTGTGCATGTCCCTGACTGGTCTCATGGGTATTGACTGACATCACAGACCCTTTGTGAACCACAAAAGCTAACCACTAGGTCAGTTGGTTCAGAAAACATGCACAGCATCAGGCCAGGAGAGCAGATTTATTACTATGTTTATGGCAATAGTACCAGAGACTTTTTAAAATCAACTTACTTAAGCCTTAAAAATCTTTTTTTTTTTTTTTTTTTTTTTTTAGATCTTAGTAACTAACTGTGCTGTATGGAATACAGATTAAATCTGATCTATATCAGCCATAGTAATTCTCATTATATATTTATAAAGGCACAAACAATACTATAGCAGTTTCTTTTTTTCAGTATATTACTGTATAGTTTTCAGAAAATAAATACTTCCAATCTGAACGTACCAGAATTGTTTAGCAACATTTTTAAACTAAAATACTGTTGCAAAATAAACCAGGCTGGTACTGACTGCTGCCTTTTAAGAACAAAGCAATGTATTATAAACAAGCATTTTAAAAATATTCTTAGATTTTTCTGTTTATTATATTAAGCACTACAATTTTGTAACTTAACACATGAACAAACAATTTTTTATATAAATAAAATCTGTGGCAGGCGTCTTAAGTGCAAAAATATTCTTTTAAAGTCAGGTCTGGAAAATGTGGCACAACTCAATGTTATATTGCTCATACTGTTTTCAGTAATGTTTTTAACTGAATATGTCAAAATACATGTAGTTGTATACATGAAAAAATCTAGTCACTTTATCAGGGTACTGCTAAAGCAGCCTGGTAAAGCTGCTTAGTTCTTGTGTCTTTCACTTACTGTAATTGGTGCACAGGACACGAGGCGTGTGCTGTGTGTTTCTACCTATTATATAGCCTACAAACACTTCCCTACCAGAGGTTTGGGACTGAGAAGGCATCAAGGACATTAAGCTTGCAGTTCCCCTGAAATGCAAATGAAGTCCTGAAAATTCTTAAATATTTTGAAATTATTTTATTTATATCATCTACGAATTTACATTTTTTTATATGGAAAAATAGGTTTGTTTATGAAAGGCATTAAAACTTTTCTTTAAGCTTAATCCAGGCTATATAAAGAGAAGAGATGTAGCACTAAGTGTAAATGTGTGCTTGCCACGTCTGATAACACTTAACAAGATCTTACTGATGCACCAGAATATTGATCACTAAAGACTTTTTTCCGTCTGGTTGGGTGAAGGTAAGTGAAAAGGTGAGAGATGAAGTGGTGGCAATACAGAGTAGGCTTGGAAGACAAATGATGAGGTAAAAAATGTAAATCCTTGCTGGGAAGGGTGGCTGCAGACAGGGACACATAGCAAATGGATCTCTGGTGTTCAGTGAAAAACGTAACAGAAACACTCAATAACAACTCTATTTGTGGTGAACTGCTGGCTGTACGTGGTGTCATAAGATGAAAGATAAAAAGCACACATATCAACATTTTAGAAAAAAGATGGAAGGCAAAGACCTACAGTTGTGAAGCTTTATTACATAGGGAAAAGATTTTTAAAATGTTTTTGGTTGGTTTTGTTGGTTTTTTTTTTTTTTAATAGAGAAAGAGATGTTACAGCAGGATTGTGTCTACACAGAATTTAATTACTGAATGGGCATTGCATTTCTTTTATTCTTTTGGAGGAGCTATTACTTGGGGGGGGGTGTTAATTATTTTTGTTAGTGCTAACTTTTGAGATAGCACAAAATTTCTTTCCAACCAACAGGGGACCGGGCAGGGCTGACCAATATTACTGTAATTAGGTTTCATCTCTCTCTTTTAAGAATTTCTTCAGGTTGTCAGCCTAAGTGAAAAACAGATGATCCTAAGGCTCTGTTCTTTAGTGCCATTACTGGTGTTGGTAAAGAATTGGAGATCTTTTGGCCAGCATGCAAGGCCAGGTTGCCAGCACTGCTCCAGTTGGTGTGAGGAGCTGATAGGTGTCACTGCTGGAAGGACCCGCAGCAGCTGCCGATCTGAGTGCTGGTGTTATCCAGAGGACAGTGCTCATCAGCAGATTATGTTAGAGAATGCAGTTTGTTCATTTGCTAGCAAGTCTGCACCACTGAACATGTAAGTTTGTCATAATAAAAGATACTCCGAGCTGGTTGGCTCTGGGCTGTTGTGAGTGCTGATTTCTGCCTGGCCCCATGCATTGTCGTCAGCCGAAGGCTTTGCTTCCTACAGGGAAAACTGATGCAGCTTTGTAGTGAAGTCATATCAGATATTTACCAGAATTGTGAACCTGCAAGCTTGATTCCTTTTTATTGGTGTTTCTGGTGGTTGAGTGTCTTGGTGCAGACCTTAAAATGGTAAAGCAATCATAAACTGTGTTTCCGTGTTACTTCAATAATAAACCAGCAGCAGATCTGAAACAGAAGGGTGCTGTGCAGAACAACATTTCAGGGTGAAACAGCTGTCAGAATCTTAGGTCAGATCTTTACTCAATCATGAAGGAAATCGTGCTTAAGTTAAAAGTGATTCTTTACGCTGTCAGCTTCTAATTTTTGTAATTGAGAAGGTGTATCAGATGAAGTGTAGCGACAGCAAAATCTGTTTTTCAACGTTCTCTTTTTTAAAAAGGTTTTGGCTTTAAACAGGGTTGTGGCAGAACTTTTCAGTATTCAAAGCACATGTAATATGAAAATAAATTTATTGCTGACAACATTTCACTGTATTATATGAAGTTTTGAACATTTACTGTACTAAATGTACACTACCTATTTTTAGTATTAATACAACCAGCTGGACAGTTTTGCTGTGACCATCTCTGAGGGTGGCATACATAAGTCTTGGTGATACTGAAGTAATGGGATGTTGTTAATTACAGTTTGTATTCTGGTAATACTGTTAGAGTGTAACTTGGGGAGGGATTGGATCTGACTTTTTGACAAATGCTGTTTGGGGGAAGGGAAGGATTTAAATGTCTATTTTAATTACAGAAAAATGTGGGTGGGTGTTCAAATAAACTTGTTTCCTAATATATGCATCCACATACATGCTAGTTCTTTAACTATTTTATTTACTTTTTTCATTTTGTTATATGACATGTGAGCATTTGTTTATAATATGTAGTAACTTGCAGTAGATTGTATGTATCAAAAGCAATGAGATCAAACAATCGGATCAAACTGTAGTATCCAGGGTTTGATTCTGGGAATTTTTTTTTAAATTATTTCTTTGGTCTTGTACATGAAAAACAAATACAAATGAACTTGAAAGATTTTGGATGCATATTGGTTTTTTAAATGTTTTGTTTTGTTGGGTTTTTGGTTTTGTTTTTTTTGGCAGGTTTTAGTACGTGCTTCCCAGGGAACTGTACAACACTGCTTGGAATAAAGGTGCAGACATACTAATCTGTGACAAAGGCATAAATTCTGAATTAAAATATTAGTACTTAGCAAGTCAAATGGTTATTTTACCATTATGTTTCAGTTTATTAGTAGTTGTTGTTATGGCTGTTAGTGGTAGTTACAGTTTTACTTGGAATGCTTATAACATGCTCCCCAGTGCCACCATTACCTGTTTCTTTTAATGGCACCATAATTCACTAACAGCACAAGTGCTAGTTTACGATTTGTTTAATATTGTTATCTCTAAGCAGAATCTTTTAGCACTCAGTCCATTTGCTGTTAAATGCTGCTTTTGGGGGCTTAAAAAGTGCCTTGTTTTAAGTCTAATCCCTTATTCAAGAAGTTTCTTAAATTCTGCATTAAGAAAATGCCTGTCTTCTTTCTTAGGAACAAGCCATGAAACGTAAACATCCTGGGCTTCTGTTTGAATGTATGGTCTTTACTTTAGGGCACGCGACGAGTCATTCAAGATCCAGTTCAGCTGTTACTATTAATTAATACTTTTCCTTGAATCATTCTCTTCTATAATTTATTAAAATTAATTGTTAGAATGTGTCTTAACGGTATCTTGCATTTACATAAAACTCTGGAGCCTCGGTCAAATATAAATGCCAATATAAATTAGCTTGTCTGTGTTTGGAGACGTGATTGCTAATTCATGCTTTATTTACTCAGGAATATTAATCAAGTTTCTTTGGCAGAAATAGTGTGTGTGTGTTTGTAAAGGTCATTCAGTTTGTTCCTAATGGTACCAGCTCACGACACTTTAGAAGGTCTCTCTCTTTCCAAGCTGCTCAGCCACGCTCGCTACAGTGTTGCTGCTCCTAGGTGTTGTTACCCAGGAGCTGTGCTCAAACCACTCATTCGGGAGGGATTCCTGAGGCTGGCGTGTCCTGAAAACCCCGTCCTTTCAGAGGCCTGTCCACACTGCGGCTGTCCCCACATCGCTTCGGCATTCCATGGAGTCCTGTCCGGAGGGCGTATGGGATATGAAAATACCGGCAATGGTATTTGCACTGTGGGAACTCAGTTACAGTCTTTCTTAGCTGGTCCCCAAAAACTCAATCTTCCCTCAACCACTAACAATGCTCGTGTCCCCATCAGGTACCTCAAACATTCCTAAAAGCACGATGGCTGGAGTCACACACAATTTCCCAGAAAAATTAAGACTTTGTGTTAGGGTAGGGTTGGCTTTGTTTCGTTTTCTTCAGAAAACAAGAATCCTTGTAACCAGCTGTTCACAATTTCGCTTCAGAGCGGGAGGGTGGGGCCTGGCAAGAAGGTGGGCCCCGCCCGGGGCTCCTCACGCTGCTCCGCCCGGCCTGGCCGGGGCTGCAGCTCCCGCCCTGTGCTCGGGAGCGGGGCCGGGGCGGTGAGCGGCGCCGGCAGCAGGTGGGAGAAGGCGGCAGGTGGGAGAAGGCGGCAGGTGGGAGAAGGCGGCAGGTGGGAGAAGGCGGCTGTGACCGTGGTCCAGCGTGAGGGAGGTCTCGCCTGTCCGTGGCCTGAGCGCCCCGCGCTGCCCGGGAGGCGCCGGGCGGGCTCTCGGCCCCGCGTGAGGCGAAGTGCTGCGGGCCAAATCGGGAGAGACGTTTATTGGTGCCGCTTTCTGCACAGACCTGTTTCCAAGTAATGCCGTAAATTACTCTAGCACAATTAATGAGTAAATGGTGTAATTTTCGGTGCCTACTAAAGATTCTTTTCGGTTTGGATTGTTAGGCTGCACGGGTGGGAATAATTGTATTTTAGCAAAGAGTCCTGCAGCAAATTAGCAATGAGAGGTGGAGGGTAACGGTGCTGCTTCGCAGGTGAAGAAATCTATAAGAAAGTGCCATTGTGTTGGCAGAGCTTTTGTGATTTCAGTAAAGCAGTGCATCCTGGTCCAGTGAAAAAGTAATTTGGCAAGAAAAAAGGTCAGAGTTGTTTTATCTGGGTTCTTATTCGTGTTTATTACTGTGATACCAGTGTCTACCCCCTGGGGCAAAGACCCCACATGTAGCTGTGTAATGGAACAAGTCTGCCTTCCCACCCTCAGACATCGGGGGTTGCTCCAGGGTTTGCCACTGTAATACTGTGAGTAATGTAGAATCCATGAAGGGGGAGCTAAAGTTGATCTGGGAACAGGTAATGAGCTTTCAAGACTGGAATGATGTTAGAAAACATTCCTTGTTCTGAGTTGAGCAATTTTTTTTAAACTTAGTATATGTTACTTCACTGTTTTAGAAATGAACCTTTTGCAAAGAGTTGCCCGCTAAATTACGCATCATTCCCTGACAAGTGACACTGTGCTGTGGTTAATGTATCATTTTGCTGCAGTCTATTTATTGGAGATTATCAATAAAGAGAACTCTGAACTATATATACTTCAGCTGTGCAGGGACACCAGTTTTAACATGCTGAAGTGCGTGGGCTCAAAATCACATGTGTACACTCCACATGTAATTTGAGTTGTTTAATAACTGACGTGTTTCCTTTTAAATAAGCTCTTGGCTGAAATGGTACCACACAATGTCAAAGTTGTTGTGCTCTCAGTACTCTGATCATTCAGTCACTAAGCAGCCAGTTTTTATGGGTGAATAATGAAGCTTCAGCTAGCATGGGCATCACTTCAGACTTCACAAACAATACTAATATTTTCCCTTTCTGCTGCTAGGATTTCTACTTCTGTATTTTTGTATGTATGTTGATATTTGTACACACTGCAACAGAGTGTGATGTTCAAGTTGGTCAGGGCTCCTGAGGTCTGTTTTAAAGCTTTCAGTTATCCCTGGTTGTGGTTTCTGTCTTGCCATCATCCTTCTGTTCCTGCCTAGCACTGCACTCTCTTTATCTCTGACTTCACTCCCAGAAGTACCACTGGCCTGTCATTTTGTTCTCTGTTACAAGGATCTATGATCAGTCCCTTTCCTTGATTTTACTGGACATTTGGATCAGTAAAAGCACAGCAATCTCCAATTACTGCAGAACTGACACTGAATTAAGTGCTAGGGAGAGCCTCAGGTGTTAACCATTACTGAAAAGATTTGGGAATACTGTTGTTGCCACTTTGAAGTGCGAGTTCAGCTGAGCTGCCAGTTCGGCTCCTTTCCCTTGTTCAGTACACCCCAAGGCCAAGGTGGGAATGCAGTCTGGATCATAGGATGAAACGTGTGTGCCTTGTGTTGGTATCTCCTGTATATTAGTTCATGTTATAAAACCACCATCTACTTGGATGTCTCTTGGAAGCACTAACTCATGAAGCACCCATTTGTTTTGGTTTTAGGTATCATAGCTTGCCATCTGTTATTTCTTATCCTATGTCCCACAAAGATTTATGTACTCTGTTTATTAATATATCAAATTTGTACACCATGCAGCTACCCATCCTTTTGTTGAATGCCAATGAGAAACATTCCATGTCCCCAAAGGCTTCGTATAAATAAGACAAATGCGAGATGAGGTGCAGGACAGCTGCTCCCCACAGATGAAATAGATGTGAGATGGTTGCACAGTGGGTGGTCATATAAAGGGTACTCCCAAATTCCTGTGCAATGCAGTAGGACAAGTGGGACAGCTGTTTCTAAAGAGGTTTTTATGCCTAGCATAGATGCAAAGTACATGAAATAAATTTTCTGAAAGCACAGGACACAGAATCATTATTTCAGGAGGAAAATTTTAGGGAACAGATATGGCAAATACTGAGAAGCCTTGAGACATCCAGTCTGGCAAGCTAGTTTGTGAAAATTTGTTTTAGAAATTTTGTGTAGAAGCAGTTGATTTTAACCCCTCAAATGTCTCCAATCCTTCTTATTTCCTTCTTGATTTCTTTGGGAAATGCTTTTTTCTTTTCAAGTTTTAAAAGTTCTTTCTAAAAGGTATTTTTGCCTTTGAGCTTTCTATTGTCTTTCCTATCTCTTTCATAGCAGTATGCCAAACACAGCTAAATTGAACTTCTGCAAAAAAGATTAATAAATAGCATTTGCACTCATGTAGGTTGGAAGCTTTGAGGAGTTACGAGCTACCGAACTGACCTGAATACAAATTGTAACCCAAAATTATATTTTGCCTGAGAATAGGCTCTTTTAAAATGGAAGCTGTTTTACAAAAATAAATATGAATGGGAGAGTTGAATTTCACTTATTTTATTCCACGATGAGGGGTTTCACGAAGGCTAGAAAGGGAGTCAGAGCTTCGTAACATTGGTGAAAGGAAGTGCCCTTCATTCTCATCTTCTTAGCCAGAGCCAGTGCATCTCAGGGCTGCTCTGTGGAGGCCTGCAGAAGGGATCCTCCCATGGTGAGGAGGATTGTCTGCAATATTCATATTCTTTAGACAGTTCCATCTCCCTGGAAGAATAAAAACATGGAGGTAATTTAGTTGCTGTGACTTTGAAAGGTTTTTATTATTTCTCAGTGGCAGCAGTGAAGGCTTTTGGCTGTAGTTTAGGAAGCATGATTGTGGCACTGGATGAAGGCTAGTTTAGTTTTTCAGGCTGTCAGCTAGTCAGATGTACATATAACTGGTTAGTACACAAAATAACAGAACCATCAGTTGCTCACCCCACAACATCCGCAGCATTTGCAGTCCCCACAGAGGGTTCCAAACAGCCCATTCACCACCTGGATACCACAGAGCACACCCTGGATCAAACTCATGACCAGCAGCAAGGAGAAGAGGGTCAGGTGCCATACGACAATATTTTCGGGTGACTGACACTCGTTCCACAGTGTGTGGTCAGTGAGGTAATTCCTACAGGAGAACAAACAGGAAGAATACTGTTAGCTTGCAAAGCAAGGGGTCTCTCAAAGCTGAGGGGTTGCCACTGTTGTCTCATGGCCGAGGTTCTGTTCACTTTGGCAAGAATTTCCATTGCCACACTGGTGCTACATATCTAGAACGTGACTTCAGGTTAGTTTCTAGATAATTGCTTCAATTGGATTTGAAAAGACAAGGCATCAGAGGGGAACAATTGAAGGCAAGTTTTTCATACGTTAAAAGATCATAGTCAAGCCTGTGCCAAATGGGTGTTATCTGTGCAAGCATTTTGCCAGGGGTGTTTTTGCTGCTTTTACTTGATTACAGCATTTTTTGTTGAGGATGGAGGAGTAGTCAGGCATGCAATCCATTACCTCAAACTACAAGTGGGAACAAGGAAGTACAGAAATAAAATCAAAACAACTGAATTACCAAAACTAAACCATCAAATGCTACAAGACAAGTTGTCTCTTGCCCACCATGCTGAAAAGAACAGCCTTTGATCTTCTACATGCCTCATCTAAAAGGTCAAAGTATTTTCCATAATTTTTACCTTTGCATTTTAATTGTGAACTGTGTAACCACTTATAATATTTCCTCTGTGTATTCTTAGTGCTGTTTTGTTTGTGTTCTTGTCAAGTGATTTCTTGACTACAACCAAAACTATGTTTGAAACAGAGCACATTTTTCCAGAGGCTCCCAGAAAGAGACAAAGGGACTTGGTTTCCAGCCCTTGCTGGCCCATGAACAAATAATGTATATCATACACCTTTATACTTCTTGTTTTCTTGTTTTTTTTGTTGTTTTTTGTTTGTTTGTTTGTTTGTTTTTAACCTGAACCCAGGGCTGCTCTCGATCTGTTCATTCCCAGCCTGGATTGATACCAAGAGCTGTCCTGACCTGGTGCACTTGATCTTGTTAAGTCTCATGAGATTCTCTTGGGCCACTTCTTGAGCTTGTCCGGGCCCCTCTGGATGGCCCTGTTCTTCAGATGTCACCTGCACCACTCAGCATGGTGTCATCCACAACCTTGCTGAGGTGCCCTTGATCCCTTCACCTGTGTCATTAATGAAGATATTAAATATTAAATAACACTGGTCCCAGTAGGGACCCCTGAGGGACACCACTTGTCACTGATGTCCATCACAACTCTGAACTGCTGACCACTACCCTCTGGATGCAACTGTCCAACCACGTTCTTCTCCATCGAACACTTCACCCATCAAATCCCAGATCACCTCCCTGTCCTCCATGTGCCTTAGTACAGCTTTCAGGAGGGTGTGTTCTATGATCTCCCCAGGCATAGGGGTGAGGCTGACAGGTCAGTAGTTCCCAAGGTCCTCCTTTCTACCCTTTTTAAAGATGAGGACAATGTTTCCTCTTTTGCAATCACCTGGGGTTTCACCTGACTGACAGGACTTTTTGAGTATGATGGAGAGTGGCTTGGCAAGTTCATCAATCCGTCAAGACTCTGGGATGTGTCTCATAACATGTCACTTCTATTCATCTAGGTGGAATTTATCCCCTTATACTGCTTATCATCCCAAGAGTAATCTAGGAGGAGGCTGTGCATTTCTCTTTATTGGCTCCTCTGAAACTCAGTAGTTCTAGAGCCTTGTGAAATGTTGGTCTGTGCTGCTGGCACTTCCAAGAGCTTCTGTATTTTAAGCAAAGAGTGTAATTCCCATTTTTGTACAATGAATTTGCAAGTTGAATCATGTCACAAACTTAAAATATCCTTTTTTTTCTGATTGTTTTGTCTTACCCATCCTTGAAAGGGTAGGTCCAGCTGGTTCCATTGTAACATATAGGGCCTTTGTTTAGGGCTACTGCTGACAAAATAAAGCAGTATCCAGCTCCCAGAACTCCAACTGCAGCAAATATTATAGAAGAAAACATCTGATGAAGAGAAAAATAATGTTATTTTTTCTTACTCAAACAATGAAATGCACCTTATTAATGTCAGTGTAAGTTCCCTAAATTCAGCTGTTAACGATCATTTAGTCAACTCCTAAATAGCTAAAACATATTAGTTTGCAATTGCATAATAAATGTGTAATGCATACTTGCATTGGTGTGTCAAAGCGTCCCCAGCACTGACATCCTGTACCTTAGGAGGACAGGCCAGGCGCTGGCAGCAGATGGCACTGCTCCCCTCTGGGCCCTCCTGTCCAGGCTTCCCTTCCCCTTCAGCCTATGTCTTTCTCAGATTACAAGCAAGACTGAAGCCTTGGACAACTCAGGGTGTTTAAAAAAAAAAAATCTACAGTATCCCTTTACAAGTTAGCTTTGATATCCTGGTCACATTTGGACCAAATAATTATATTTTTCCTTCCCAAGTCTCCCTTCAGGTTTCATATTAGTATACTTTTATCTTCTCACAAGTGCTCATCAGTGTCAGTTCTAGTAGCACAGTCGGGGTAGATTGGAAAGTATGTCTGTTTTTCTTTCTATTATAGCATTTTCATTTTTACTTACTAATATGTAAGTAAATCATGCAAAAACTAATGCCCTGCTTGAATTCTGAAGCACTTGTAGCCATTGTATTGGTCTGCAGTGAGTTGGGAATATAGTGCCCAACTACCAGAGTAATTTTTAAAACTGCCAGCACAAAATGTCTAAAGAGAACTGTTATGCTCTACAAAACGAAAAAGTGCAGATCTTTAAGAAATTAGTTTTAATTGTGATAGTAACTGAGTATCTTGAGACAGAAAAAAGCAACAAGGCTTTTTACTTTGTGGTACTTGTGGCACAACATCAGAGGCATAATACAGTTTTTATAGCCTGCTATTTCCACTTCTCAGCACTCAGACAAATGGCAGGGCTGCGTGTCCCACACTTGAGACAGCGTCTGTCTGGTCTCTCAATGACTGTGAGGGGGAGATACATGTATAATATTGGTAACAATTTAGCTTTTACTTCTTTTGCCATGTTTACTTTCACTTACCGCAAACCTCTTCCCACAGCTCTGATTACCGCAGCATCCACAGCAATCATTATTCTGAAGGCCCAAAAATACCAAGGCAGGGAAGATCATCTACCAATAACAGAAATACAGTTTGAATTGGGATTAATTTAAATTACATCTTCTTTTAGATATAATAGTTCTACGTATTTTTTTTCTTATAACTAGATTAAATTACTTATTGCCAAACTGTTGGATGACTTATTACTTATTTGTTTATCGAAGAGGAATTTGCAGTACTGAGAAAATTTAACAATGCAAGCCACAACTGGGGGCAGGGGGAAGGTAGGTATGTTTGAATTCGGGTACTTACCAATACACCGGATCCCAAGATCCCTCCGAAGTACCAGACCTCTTTTGTAATGTGTGCATTGTCTTGAGCCACTTTCCCTCCAGGGAAAAACAACAAAATGTTAGCGAGGGTGCAGAGCACAGCCAGGGGGATGAGAATGGTTCCCAGGCATTTGGCACAACCGCCCGTGCACATGCTTCTTTAAAGAAATTGCAAACACAATTGAAGGCAAAATAAAATCTCTCAGATGTTCTCAGAACTGCTTTGTAAAAAGTTGTTTCTCAGTGTACTTTGCAAAATCCAGTTTCTGCTGTGCTGTTAGAGGGGCTGAGCCTGTAGAACGCTCCTGTCAGTGTTCCTGTGGTTGATCCAATACGCACTTTGCTGGTTATTTATATGCCCTTGCAGCCGTGATGTCAATTTTCTGAACGTCCATAAATGAAATTACGTTCAATGCAGCCTCTCATTTTACTATAACAACCTACAACCTCTGTTAATATTTTACTAAAATGGTTGAGACACTTCATGATCTGGACTCAGGTCATGGGTAGATATCTGTCTTAGTTCTGGATCGTCATTTTTATGACACGTGGTCCTTCTTCACACTACAAAATATTTCTTTGCAAAGATTGACATGAAAACACATAATGAGTCAGCTGATATTAATAACATACTCATAGTCCAAGTTCTTACATGTCATGAGATGGTTCTGTTACTGAAATAGTAGATAAACTAGCTGATACGAAGATGAACTATTACAGACTGATAAAGGTACACATCCACAAATCTGAAAAAGTTCTTGGATTGCAGCAGCATAAGAAGCACCATTTTATTGATGTTAGGCAATTGGACTGTGTCACAGAGTATGTGTTTCTCCATATTTGGGATTAAAGGATGATTTTATATATTGTAGTGATTTTTGGAAATTGTGCTACAGGATGGAAGACTGTTTGCAGGAAAGACTGAATTAGAAATGCTCTAAGATTTCAAGGCCCTCTTCACCAAACGTTTAGTCATATGGTAAAGATGACTCAAAACCTCAAAGTATTTTCTATAGATTGTATTTGAAATTATGGCATATGCCACATTTTAGGATATCTCACACTTTTTTTGCCTTTCATGGGAGAATGTTTCACATCACATATACTTAGGCTTATTCAATAAAGGATAGCAAGAAATGAATAATAATATGCATTCTTTAATATATTAGGAAGACCAGAGGATGGTTTCTTTGTGAGGACCACTCACTCCTAGGAACAGACATGTCTTTAGTGCTGAGTGGACTCATGACTTTCTGAGGAAGTCACACTAGTTTACTTTGTAAAAGGGTTTATTCAGGTATTTATTAAGATGAATTTTGAGTGGATTGTTGTGTTTGCTTATAATGCAACACAGATTTAGTCAATGGGATGTTGGTGTGATGCCCAGATCTAGCAGAACAGCCTGGACAGTGACAGTGATGGTTCCTGGTGGACTGAAAGATCCCCACTAATCACAGTGCATTCCATGCTGTTTGCACAGAAGCCGGTAGCTGATTCACTGAACAGTTTCTGGGAGTTGTGCTGCGTCTGTTTTTCTTGCCTCACCTCATCCCCTCTTAGGCTTTTTGCTAGGAGTGGTGGAGTCTGTGAACACACGAGCTGTTTAGCACCTTTAGAAAGCATGGCCCTTTGCATCCCACACTGCTCAGCCAGAGCAGCTGCCTCTGCTGGGTGCTGGGAGCTGCCCGTGTGCTGTCTTGCCCATTGCTGTCCTGCCCATGTCCTGCCTGACCTGGGCACAGGACCTGCCTGTCCTCCGCACAGAGTAGGCACCAGCAATGGCGTTGCTGCTGACTGCTGATTGATTGGGCCCTGAGGGAGAGAGGGACCTCTCGTCCCTCCTGAGTAACAGCAACATGAGCCTGGCCACTGAGGAGGGCATTTTGAAATGAGCTCGTGCTCATAAATTTACATTTCATCCCAAAAAGAGCACCTATTTTGCAACCAAAGAGCAGAGAAACAAAGGCCTGACTGAGAGCACAGAATTTGTGTGGTATTCAATAGGATGTCAGTTGTATGTAAGCAGTTTTCATGGCTTTTGACAACAAGCTATTGCTTCTGTGGCAGAGATTCAGAACCTGAAAACTCTCCATGTGTCACCTGATACATTAAATAGACTTTCATGACATTCCCATTTGTTACAGAGCATCTATAATTTGCCTTGCATTTGTCGTGGCTCTATTAACAAGCACAGAGAAAATGTTTGCTGTAGCTGGAACACATATCTTATTTGGCTTTCCCCCCCTTCTTTATCAGACTAGAATGTGGCTTTTGGGCAGTTGTGAATCCTGGCTTGCAAGAAGGGGGAAAGCTTTAAATTGTATTGCATCCAGCACCCTACCATCCTGAGCAAGTGGCTCAAAGGCAGATGCTTCCACCAGGTTCTTGCCAGGCTTTCACAGCACTCCTGTGCTTTCCCTTCCTCCACTCTCCAACACCATCAGTGCCACTGAAGGCCACAGGCCTGTCTGTGCAACTGTACTCATTTATGAGTGGCCTTTTTAAACTATTGCCAACCTTTATGCGAGGGTTTAAGTTACACTTTTTCCTCAGCAGGGATGGTTTAAGGGGAACTGGCATCCAGCCTGATCTGGAAAACACCACTTCGATTGATTCAAATATTTCTCCCAGGGAAAAACTGAGTGGTTTGCACCCTCGATTCCTCTGAAAGGGGTTCTTTCCTTCTGTTCTGAGCCCTTGTTTTCCGACTCTGGCCATTTATCTGGGAGGAGGACCAGTGACCCATTGCCAAACATTAGCCACAACTGCTTGTTGGGGAATAAATACTTCATCTTGGAGACTCTGAGGGCTGATAACTGGGGTGGTGCCAGTCTGTGAATGTTGTGTCATCCTGTCCTATTGAACAGCATTTTTCTAGCAATTGTGGTAGCACAATGGAAGCCACTCCTTTCTGGTGTGCTATGGGAGGGTGCTTCCTCTTCTCCTTCCCTCCTGAGTCATACAAAGCCTATGCTGTGCAGAGAAAGGTGAAATGACATATTTTCCTATGGAAAATAATAGAAATGGAAGGCTACTCAGATAGTTTTGATAGTTTTAGGAAGATGTAAGCAGTGATGATACCTTACCAATTTTGTATTTTGATGTATCTATTAATTTTTAATTGTAGATAGGTGTGTCTTGATTAGTTTTTATGTCAGTTACTGAACTCATTAGACAGTTACAACTCAAAATCATGAGTTCTTGCTCTTGTGATCTGTGTAACTGCTTCCATATTCTAAATGTAGTTTGGATATCTGGAGCTTCATAAGGTTCTGTGACAAATACTGGTTCTCCCTTAAACTGAGCCAGGGAGGGTTTGGGTACAAATTCATGGGTAAGATGGGATTTACAGTAGTGTAGTTGAAAACAGGTCTGTTCAATCCTCTGCTGCTGCAAGTAAATTTGTGTGTGTGTTTATGTACTTTATAATTATATTTTATATATCTGGTAACGCATTGATACCAAGCAAGAAATACAGAAGTTCCTGCATAAAATCCCTCTTAAAACACTTAGCATGGTGTGAGAGTTGCTTTGTGTTGTGCAGTGCCATTGAGGGCTGGAGAGAGGCTGGTAAACTGCGGACCAAGTTCCTTTTCTTTGAAGAGAGTGGGAATAAGAACGAGCTGAAAAATGTCTCACTTCATATGACCCAAATCTTCATTGCAGTGAAGGATCATTTTAG
Organism: Pyrocephalus nanus; assembly: GCA_038380795.1. Lineage (NCBI taxonomy): Eukaryota > Metazoa > Chordata > Aves > Passeriformes > Tyrannidae > Pyrocephalus > Pyrocephalus nanus. Next base: position 226,744 of record CM076270.1, on the reverse strand, counting down.
CTCTCCTTTGGAGCGCTCTGAAAAACCCTCCAGCTCTGATAGCTGTGTAGTGAACACAGTGGGGTGTTCTAAGGGGACAGACCCCACTCCTCTTGCTGATAATCCAGCCACACTTTCCCTGTGGCATGCATGGATATGAAATGCATATTGGCAAGAAGCTGAAAGAGTGGAGCTGCGTGTGTGCACAAGTAAAAATCATCATCACGCCCATATACACAGCTTTGGGAGAAATTCATCCCTTTCCTATTCCCAGACTCCTCTGTCAGACCTGGGGGTCTGGCTGTGTAGGAGACACCTTAGAGCAGAGAAGGCAAGATGCCTAAGGAAAAGCTGGGTGACGTGGGCTTGCCCCAGATGCCAGGCTCCCCCAAACTCTGAGGGCAGACTGATAACGTACAGCGTTTTCCTCGTATCTTTTTGACCTTAGATCTCTTCCTGATGTTTCTGTGCAAATAAGAGCTTATGACAGACAGGGCTTGCACTGGGTGGTGTTCTAAGTGACATCACAGTGAATACAGAAAGGCCCATACACTGATGGACAGTGTTTAAGAGAAGTGGGCTGGAAGGCATGTTAGATCTAAACCAAGCCCAGATTCCTATCCAGTGTGGGCAGTTCTGCTGCCAATAGTCAGGATTTAGATGTGATTTCAGCTTCTAAGAAAGATAAAATTTATCAGGTCCTAGAATGATTGTCTGCTCTAGGTAGATAATTGCCAGCTTAGAGTGGGAGATTGCTCTGCCTCTCTTGAGAATGGAAATAGGTTGGATGAAGAAGCCTGAATTTTAATGTACTGTTCCAAGGAAAGGTTTTATTCCATGACATTACTCTGATAGCCTAGTCCTTTTGTTTTAGAGAAAAGTATTTGAAATTGTTTTGATTTCCATTGGTGTTAGATGTATGTTTAAGGGAATTATGTTTTCACACAGAAATTTATTTTACTAATTGGACTTTTATGCTTTACTGGAACTCAACTTTATACTTAAGTGTTTTACTGTTCTGCGGTCATGTTGTGTTACTTTCCGTTTTAGCTTCTCCCACTAACTGTTCATCAGCTTTGCAACAAATGCCCTTTTCTATATGAAACATTCTGTAAAGCTTTTAATAATCCCATTCCTTCATTCTCCCCAAGGCATACTCTACTCATGAGGCCAAAAGTAACTGTCAACAGTAGCAAATAGGCGTATGGCCTCTAAGCAATCTCTGATGCCTCTCTAATTTATATTACTTTTAAGTAAGTAAAAATGTGTATGTAATACCTCTTTTTTCTGCTGTTACATGTCTTGAGTCTTATGACACTTATTTTTGTTCATTTGCAGAAAAGGTGTTTTGTTATGTATTAGTCAAAATTGCATTTTTTGTAAACTACAAGGTCTGTAGGAAAAAGCAAAGGAACGTCAGTATTTCTGTGGACCATCTAAGAACCACTGAAGTACTTTTAATAATGAGTACTGAGAATTAAAATTCCACTGAAATACTGAGGTATTTTCCAAAATGGGAGAAAAAGGACTTGTTTCCTGTAGGGCTGCCTGTTATTTATTTCTCTGTGGGGTGTATGCACTCTATTATTTTGGTGTGAGTTTTTGCCAAGTCCCACAAATTATTATTTAGAGAGGTTATGCAGAGCATGCTGAACTGCACGACTGTCCACCAGGTACAATCATTCTTTTGCTGAGTATAGTTTAGTTTTTCTTCTTCCTCCTGACTTTACAAAAGCAGGCAAACGCAGGAGATGCCTGGAAACCATGTCAGTTTCTTCGAGTTTGAGAAGCAGCTGAATCAGCCTCCTGTTTTTACCAGATGCCTTTATTCTTTCAGTGGATGAACTGGTTCTGCTGCCTTGTAGGAAAGTGTCACAGGATGCTATCACTGCGCTTGCTTTCCTATAACTTCTTTCTCAAAGTGACAGTTTGTCACATGTCTTCAGAGGCTGGTAGCATTCATCCTGATTCAGTGTGTTTCTGAAGAGTGCAGTGATACAGTGTGTCTCCATGTGTATTATCATCCCCAAAAAAACAGTGCTTTTCATGATTTGGTCTGCTTTTAGTTTCATTTTCAAGCAGTGAAAGAAACAAGAAAATTTCAGTTGTAAGTAACATTTGTACAAGGTCTCTAAAGCATTTGAAAACATAAGACATTGAAATGTCTGTTGCTTGAGTGAAATCTTGGCTACAACTTGAAGTACATAGCTGCCCGCCCTGTCACCGAACCCTCAGTGCTGGTGCAGGTGGACATTGCTTCTGTCTTTACTGGGGTGCAAACATCAAGTGCATGCATGGCCTTAAGGGAAGATAGGTGTCTGAGATAAAGCCTGGGCATTCTTATCCCTTGCTACATACCAGTGCGAGGAATTCATTCATTCATTCATTCACCTTATCTAGGAGCAACTTTTGGCCCCAAATGTAAAGCAGGAATAATGCTGCAAACTTCTATGGAGTTGCTTTGCTTTCACCCTGGAAGAGAACACTTTCTAAACTTGGAGGAGATGGGAGCAGAGGAGAATCCAAGCTTGTTTATGATGTTGCTGATAAACAGGCTTCCCTATATGTTGGCTCCTGTGGTAATGAGGAGATGTGAGCTGCACATCCATCAAACCAAGTCCATCTAGTTTCATCCCTGCTTCTTGGCTTTATATCCTCCATCTGTGTTGTCCAGGTGCTCCATGGAAATGACATAGTTGTGTCCCACTGGTTCTTTTGTTTCTCTTGCCCATCCTTCTGTAAGAGATATGTCTGCCTTAAGGCGTGTGCTGGGAGGCAGAATGAAGAAAGGCAGGAAGGCTGTCTTTTCTGTGGAAGTAGAATTGGATAATTCCTGTTTCCATTTTGGATCAAATCTGAATGACTGTTATGGTTTTGAATTTGTTCAAATTTAAGGGTTGCGGTGGCTCATTCCAATCTGTATGTCTCATGTACTCAGACACAATTCTGTACTGCTTTTCGTTGCCCAAAAGAATGATGTTGTATACTGCATTCTCTTTAGTCCATCTGGTGTGAGACTGGGATGTTTAATGCCTTATATTTATCTTACTCATAACTACAAACATGCTTCCAGCTGGCTAGTTCATCTCCCATGCTGATTTCACAGGACGTTTGTTAAGAATGGGGTCAGAGTCCATGTTTATAATTTATTTCCTCTTCAGTTGTTTGCTTAGCTATCCTCATGCTGCAATTCTATTCAAAAGAGAGATTTTCATGACTGAATAGTATTTTCTTCTATGCTGAGCTCCTCTGATAGCAAGAATTAAGTTCTGAAGGAAGTAGGTGGTTGGGTTTTAAGCTGTGCCTAGAACTCACAATTGTGACTTTCTCTTTGTTTTTCCAAAATTAGTAAAACATTTAATTTTTAGTTAATACATTAAGAATGTAGTAGCATACCTTGTACATATCCATGGTTCCTACAGAATTCGGTGGGAAACCTTGCTAGAGAAGAAATGAATTGTCGTACCAAAATCCTTCTTCATCCACAATTAAAATGGCATTATTTTGCCCAACATGCTCAAATTGCTGGTGGCTTGACCTTGCAGTCCCTGTATTCCTGTTGTCAGCATTAGGCTCCATAGGCTTGTGGAGGGCTCATCCTTATGGGCATGTTAGTGGCCTTGCCTGCAGTGGATTTATTCCCCAGTCACTGCTGTAGTGGAGAGTTGAGGCTGAGCAGTTTGCCTTTGCACTGTTGTAGTAGTTCACTGATTTCTCAGTTAACAAATAAATTAAAAATTGAGACAGATCATGCAATGGCAAGTCTAATTTTTAGCCAATTCTGTTAAAGTTTGTAGTCTTTTTAGGAGCCAGTTGAAAATGTGTAAAAACTTTCGTTCTTATGAATTGTATGTTGTTTATTGACAGCCCCATGCTATCCAGAGAAAAAACGATGGAGCAAGGACATGACATGCTATGCCTGTTATCAGACTATTAGTGCCTCTTTTTTTAGCTTGGATTTATTAGCTAGAGTTTTGAAGGGAGGACAGGACACCCTTTACACCTTCAGTTCTTCCTGTGCTGTTGCAGCTTTGAGAGCTTACCTTGTTCCTGTGTCTGCAGCATCCACAGGAGTGGGCGTGCGTTTTCCACCTTGCTCCCTCACCCTCCACTACATCACTTTGCAATCATGAAATCTGCATTAGGTTCAGCAACAGATTAGTTGCTCTGTAAATAGACATCCAGATGGTCTAAGGCAACTGTTTTGTATTAAACACTGTTTGTGCCTGGTAATTATGGATCAGTTGTTATCAAATTTGCCAGGCTAGGACTAGAATTATACTGCTGGTTACAGTATCTACATTAAGCTTCAAATGATCCTTAGCACTGGAAATCTTGCCTCTGGGTATGCCCTGTCCCTCCTTACAGCATAATTCATGTCATTGTCACTATGCAGTATCTCTTTACACAGGGCTCTGTTGCTGAATTGTTGCTAAACAAAAGGATATTCTAGCTATCCCCTCTTTTAGTTACACCTTCCTATTTGTTTTGCAGACAAAGTTAGTCCCAGTTTGAAACTGAATTAGCTGTTACTCCATCATCAAAAGCCGATATGCTTTTTAGGTATAGTGTGCCAGTATCCTATCTAGTGCAGTTTGAGTATATTAACTGCTTCACAGATTTGTTTTTTATTATACTCCATAGTTTAAAGTTGCTTTTAATTTCTGAGATTTACAAGGACCATTTCATTTTGTCAACATAGCGATTGAAGACATTCACATTATGCTTTTCCAAAAAAATTTGACAATCTGGATTGCAGAAGTGAAAACAAATTTTAAACTTACCTTTTAAATCACATCTTTTTGTTTCAAAACAAGTAAGACAAATATTAATTGCTTTTGTCAAGAACAGTTTCCATAGAGTTTTATAGATGGACCTTGTGTGCTCAAAGTTGACACATACCATGAATTCCTTTTCACCACTTCAGGATTTAAACTCTATCATGACTTATGAAAAAGTGGTGCAAGACTGTTTGCTGATGCATTTCTCACTAAAGCATGGAATATACAAGAAGAGAAGAGCAGTTGTATTTTTCTTGTGTCATTGAAATGACACCAACTACATTTGATGAGAGGAAAAGTGGCTTTACCATAAATAGGTTAATTAATGGAGGTTTTGCAGCAGCCTGTGTTAAATTGGTTTTATTTCCACGGCAACACTTTTTGCTTCCCAGATAACTTCGTTTTAGTAACTGTAAGACTGAAGTGAGTGGAAGATAGGCCTTTCTGTGTAATCTTAAGTGGGCAACTACAATAAATTTCCATATCATGAACAGATAAATATAGGCACTTAAACTTGTTGTGTAGGGAATGTAATGTTTCAGGTTGCTGAGAACCAAATGTCAGCAAAAGTAAACACGTAATTGAGAGTGAGCCTGTTGATAGTGCTAGTTCATCCAGACTAAAAGCACATACAGAATCCCAGCTGCAGGGAACATAATGCAGTGCTCTTTTGTTTTCTTTCTTTCTGCTGTGAATTTTTATTGTGTTTAGCAGCAGGACTAGAGCTAGGCACCTCTTGATCTATTCTATAAAAAAACCTCTTGCTCCTCTTTCTGCTTCAGATTTGATGTTGGCTACCATGCCTAGAGAGAGATTTACCAGGATGCAGTTTATTTAGGAGAAATATCATGTATGCGTTAGTGGTTTACTTTGTTTTCTGAGGACATGGTAGTAATCCAGTTTGAATACAAAACACTGAGTTGTGTGAAACTCTAAGAACTGCAAGCTCGGGGTTGGTTACATTTTTTTTCTTTTTGTTTCCCAAACAGCAAAATAAAATTTGGATCTTTTGCACATAAATCTTTCCTCAAAAACCTATAATGTAGCATTTCTTACAACAATTTATGTGTTTAGTCTTGATTTTTTTTCCTTTTTTTTTTTTGGTAAATGGTTAAAACTGTGGTCAGAGTTGACTCACCTGGGGTAGATTAGTTATCGCTTGTGTTAATATTTAATGGTATGGTACCAGGCTGTACCTTGTTCCTTTCAGAACACTCCCATATTGTTTCGAGAGATAATGCATTTCCTGCGTTAACACCAGGGATCTGGGATTAAGCTGGCTGCATGACCTCAAAGGTGTACTGCTATCTTTGTGTAAGGGCTGCAATGGATCCTAACATTCAGAGTCCAAGAGCCTAATTCCAGTCTTACTCATAGTGATAAGCAAAAAGATTGAAATAGATTGAGTTAAAAAAATCAAAATCAGTCTGGTTAGTCATCTGTATCTCTTTGTGAAAAACATACTGAGCCTTTTGAAGATGGTCCAAGGCCAGGGGACTGTGGCAGCTCTTAAGAGTTGATGCTTCCTTTCTTTCTTGTCTGCCCCTTAAGCTGTCTTTTCCACTATCTCCTCCTGTTGTCAGTGCCAAGGTCAGTTGCACCCCTGAGATGGGCTGCATTCTGCTGCCACTTTTTTCAGCATTCAAGAGCAGGAGAAGTTCTGGCTGGTTAGCTGTTTCAGAGCCACAGGTAGAGAGATTGCTTGCAGGTAGAACCAGTTGCTCCCAGACACAGCAGATCTGCATTTTGTCAAAACTCTGGCTTTTCAATGGCATACTTTTCTTATTTTTTTATCTGTCTTCAAATAGAAGTCACTGAGACGCATGGTTTTTTCTATTTCTAATTTCTATTTAGGCAACGGAGTAAGCAACCTAAAATTCAAGGTGCTGAAAGTTGCAATACAGTAGTTGAAAATTAGTTGAGTTTGATGTGTGAACTGCAACTTTCACCATGAACAGCAATTGCAGTGGTTGTACGTTTTTTCAGGATATACATGTAGCCCTCATGCAGAGATCTTCCTCTGCGGTTAGTGGTGTTATGAACTGCTCGGTACTTAGTCTAGCTCGGCATTCCTTCACTGTTTTTGTGCAGTCTCTGTGCTGTGGTGCTCACACAGGAGCATTCTGTTTTCGCTGAAAACATTGTGCTTCTGGCCTGATGCTTTTCAGGACAAGTTCAGGTAGTTACTTTCTGTCTGAAGCTTTGACTTGTCAAATGACATTGCGTATCTGCTCTGACTTGTCCCCTGTGGAGCCCCTAGAAATCACCGAGAGATTCATGTGCTTATTTAGCTGTGTTGTGCTAGAAGCAGTGCAGGAATGCATTGGGCTGTGCTTTTTAGATTCAAATAATGAGAAATTTTCCAGTGTTGGTGGTCTGTACTCAGTGGCTATTTTCCACTTCAAAGCAAGAGATCATCTTAATACTGCTTCCTTAGTGGTGGTGCATTTCAGTGATATTCATAACGAAGTGGAGGCAGGTGTTTTCGCCACTTTTGCTAGTCTTTAAAAAGTAACAAATATGGGAGTGTTAAGATAAAGACTTTTAAAGAAGTGATCTCTGTTTTTTGGAGTGTTCCGATGGTGATCCCTGACAATATGCATTTCTGCTACATGCAAAGCAGTCGTTACAATGTAGTAAAAATAATGAGGAAAAAATCCACAAAAAATACAGTAATACTTTTAGTTCTACATAATATTCTGTGGCACATGGTACAGAGTTTACTCTCAAGTTATTTTTCAGTTGGAATACTTCTACTCTAAAGGTGTAGATATGATCATACATATATAGGTATGCCTTGTAAGTATTATACTTGGAAAAGTGAAAGTGCATTTTTAATTTCTTGCTGATTGGATATTTGAGTTTTGCCTAGTTATACTTTCTAATATTCTTCATGCTTCTGAAGTCTTGAATAGTTCTGTTTTATAGTGAAGCTGGATAATGATAGTAGAGTTGCAAGAACTGTAGGAAAAGGGAAGGATTTTATTAGAGGCTATTGCTTGTATTGTCTTTAGCAGGCAGGTCAGCATACTCTGCACACCTGCCTCTTAGACATTGTATCCTGTAACACAAGGACAGGCATTCCATCTGTTCCGGGACTCGCAGGAAAAAGTTATTAGTCATGTATTTAATGACACACCCATTGCTTACTAAGAGATATTTTTAGAAAGAAGCTGAAGTCCACAGCATGGCTTACAGAGAATTTTTTTAAATACTTGGCTACATGCACACCCATGCCTGTAGCCTTTACTCAATGAAACTTTTTAATTACATCCATGGGAGATGTGTCCAAGTTGAACAACAGAGGACAGACTTTTGGGTGTAATGGGCAAGTGTTTCCAGAGCAGGAATATTCCTGTGCTGAGCAATACTAAAACCAAAACATCCAGATACACAGCAGCTCTGGGAGCAAACATGAAGCTTCATTAAATTCTTGTAGACTTTGCAACATAATTTCAGTTAGCTTGGTGTCAGGATGATGTATGCTGGAAGACGAATGGGAAGTGCTTGATCTGACATGGTCTATGGTGAGACCTTCAAAGGCACCTTGGACCTGGCACTGACTTCCAGTAGCTGCTGGGATCCCCATGCTGGAGCTGTGGCTACTTTGAAGAAGGGGGAGGGAATTCCTCTGAGAATTCCTGGAAGAATTCCACTGGGATGGATTTAGCTGGCTTCTTGAGTACATTGTTGGCCAGGAGGAGGAGTGGACCATGCCTCCATCCGGTCAAAGGAAAGAGGAGAGTTTTGGAGATTGTGACAAATCAGTGTACAGAGGTACTTTTTAAAAGTGGAGCAGTCATCACTGCTTTTGGGTAGCTGGAAGGCAAAAACCCAGCTTTGCATACTTTTTACATGTTTTTCACAAGCCATTTTGACTGTTACATGTTAAGTAACCTTCAGCTGCATTATGAAAAATGCCCTTCTGTAACTTAGTTAAATTGAAATCTTTTCTGTGTGAAGGAGCAAGACTTTCCCCCATGTAGCAATAATGACACTATTAGCACTTTCTTATATTGGATTGGACAGCAAACAGGATTCCTGCTGCAGAACACTGTGCTAATTTATAATGCCTATATCTTATTCTAAAAGATTGAATTAGAGAAGTGGAGAAAGACTGTTGGGATTTTGTGTTATGAAGAAATATCTTCACTCTTTGTTGGTTTTAATATAAATTTTTAATAATGCTTTTTGTTGTTTAAAGGAGGGAGAAAAAACTTTTTTAGCTCCCTGTAATGTGTGAATGTTTGGGAGATGCCTGCAAGTGGAGAAAGAATCACATTTTGGACAGCTCTAATGTTAAAGGTATGGCTTTTATATCTAGTAAGAGGTTTCAAAAGCATGTGTTTTCAAGTCTGACCAACTCTGAAAGTCTGACTCAGACACAGAAGAATGAATCCATAAAAATTTCTAGCCATTTGCAGTTCAGGAGAAGTCTTCCTCGATGCCCGGTCAAAGGCAAGACTTCAAGTAAACTGTACAATGAATAGTTTTCTATTATTAATCAAAGTGTGATTTTAGTGGAGAGAGGTTCTTAGTATGAAGCTGTTTTCATTTTCATATTGAAAATATTATGTTTTGCAAACTACAATATAAACTTCAAAGAAAATCTCCAGGATCATTTAACTGATTTTTATAAACAACTTTATACCATTTCAGAATTTCTCACTGCTAACCACTGCACAATGCTGTCAACAGAATGATGAAATTAATACTTTATGTGACTAATGTGTGGGTAAACAGTGCTCTTTACTATGCAGTAACACAGGACACATTAAAAAGTCTGGTAAATCTAATGCAATTGTACCTTCGCTGCTGCTGCTTTCAGACATGGATCATAACACAGCTGACTCTGCATGTGCTGGCTGAGACTGTGGAACTCGGCTTCACTGATGCAATCTCAGTTTGTGCTGACCGGACAAAGGTTGGGCACCAAGGAAACCAGCCTGCCCAGATCAGATGCTAAGGAGTGTTCTCAGCTGATTAACTTTTAAAAATATTTTCACTTCCCTTGCATGCTCTGTAGTATGAGGAGGAATTTTGTCATTGAAGATTTTAATCTGCCTCTGGACATACAATGGTTATAAGATTTCTCTCAATTATTTACTTTGAAGTAAGTCTCTGTAAAATTTGGCTCAAAAATTGTTTGTTGTTATAACATTAGCTCTAGGGTTTTTAGAAAATTAGTCCAAGTACAGCCATGTGCTTCTTAAAAAAAAAATTAAAGTAGTTGGAAAAAAGCAAATAACAATTGATAAAGTAGTAAAGCAGTAAAGACCTATTAGAAACAACTAGTCTGCAGATTTTAAATCAACTAAAAAGCATAGAAATGGAAGGGGTGCACCGATGTTTTAACCTAGTTTTAAGCAAAAGGCTTGAAAGTATTCAATTAGAAAATGACTGCATAATGACTACGTGATATTTTCTTCTTGCCTTACGGTAACTCTAAAAATTTTGCTTGGATAGTCAGAGACTAGTGAAAAATGAGAAAAATTTGGCTTAAACCTCAGCTCTCAGTCAGCGTGATCAGAAAAGCATATGGATGCAATGGCACAGCCTGGAGCTATCACACCTCTGTATCTGTAGGTGCCTCTTGGCAGCTGCTTTGTTCAGAACCGATCTCCATTGGTCGGGGCAGCACCTCCACTACCAAGAGCATCCCACCTGCCCTCTCTCCCTTGGGCAGAGGGGAGAGGAGGGGGCCTGCCTTCAACCAGAGATGACTGCAGCTCTCCTCAGAGCTCCTCTGCTTTCTGGGGCACATGTTCAGGCCCAGAATTTCTGTCCCCAGCTGAGAGCTCAGCATCGCAGGAACTGTGCCAGTGTGTGTGGAGCAGAGCATAGAAGGTGGAACCTGCAACTGAAGCTCTCCAAATCCCCTCCATGTGGCTCTGCTTCCCAACCAGCCAGCTGTCAGCATTGGCCTGTCTATTTAATGGTTTTGTTTCAGTAGTGTGTTTGAAGGGCAGAAGTGAAATATTGGAGGTTGATGGGGTTTGCAGTCAGGTTTCAGTTCAGTAAGGTCCATCCTTAAGATCTTGGAGCTAAAAGTCATCTTAATGTTTTGTACAGTGACAACCTTACTGAAGGAACATAAGAAAATCCATAAGCACGGTGCAGAGGTAGAAATTCCCATGTGTGTAAGTACCAGGCTGTGTTAGTCTGGTTTTGTGTACTTTAGATAGGTGTGTTTACTTTAGTTTATTGGCAGGATTGTGTTTGAACTTAACCAATTACTAGTTATAAAGTTGAAATGTCTTATGGATATAGGCATTACATGGCTATAAGAGGACTTTGGCTCCATCCAGTACTTTATTTTTCGTGTGCTAAAATCCATCATTTCAGAGTGTCCACCTAAAGCTTGGTGTGTCTCAGTTGTATCAGCTTATCATAGAATCATTTAGGTTGAAAAAGCCCTCTCAGACCATTGAGTCCAAGTGTTCCCCCAGCACTGCCAAGGCCACGACTAACCCATGTGTCCAAGTGCCACATTCACACAGCTTTCAAATCCCTTCATGGATGGTGACCCCACCACTGCCCCAGGCAGCCTGTGCCAGGGCTGGACACACCATCTGATGAAATTTTTCCTAATATCTCCTCTAAACTTCCCTTGACACAATTTGAGGCCACTTCCTTGTGATTTAGAGTTACTCCCCTTAAATTTTCTCCCGTTTTGTACTAGTGTGAAGTGTCTAGCCTAATATACAGCCTTTAGCTTTATTAAAGTGGGTATGGATTAGGATCCTATTTTTGTCACTTGCCTATATTAATATACTCTCTGGTTCCAATAGGACAGTTCAAAAGATTGGGTGAGTTACATCTTGTAGGTATATAGTGGTTTACTTTTAATTGAGACAGAATTTATACAGGTGCTAAGTTTTATTTTCTGCATTTCAGAGCAGTAAGAAATCTAGTTCTGAAAATGTCTTCCCATTAGAACTGAGATAATTTACTTTATTGTGGTGGATCCCCAAGGCAGTGCCTGCTCTCTACTCAAGTGCAAGTGCACGGGCTTTGGAACAGGTCTGGTACCAGATGACTGAGGACTTACACTGCAAGTGAGGAAGTATTTTCCAATATAATGTGTTCTAGTATGTGTGAAGACTCTTTAAGAAGATGATCAGAGAATCCAAGCTGTACTATTCCTACAGGACAAGATAGTTAATTTTCAGATTTTATAAAATATGTATTTTCTGTTCTTGTTAAGCTCTGCTTCACTAAAGGAAATAATTTTTGTTTCACACAAAGCCTTCTTTGTGCAACACAAGGGGAGCTCTAGCCTCTTCTGCCTGTTTTCTCTTTCTGCAGAGCAGATGTGAGATTCCAGGATGGGACAGAGTGACAGATGTGTGTTGGCCTGGTCCAGGAGGTGAGGGTGTTGCACATCTTCACCAGCCTCAGCAGGTCAGCCTTGTGTCTGTGCACAGCTATGCAAATGTGGTGTTGGTGAAGCGTTCTTGGGGTGCTATGGTCATAGCTGAGCCTTTTTTCTTTAACTCAAAGAAGATAGAAGTGTCTCCAGTGACTTCTAAGCTGCTGTGACACCCTTATCGCTAAGATAAAGTGACTCCATTAGCAGTGCAAGGTTACATAGCCCTGACGACTGTGTACCCTGTAACCCCTATGTATAGAACTCTTATCTGTAACCAATGGTGATCACTTTTCTTTTTGCTCTTTGGAAACGTAATTTACCACGTTAAGGAAGACCTTTGAGTTCTTTGCAAAATGAGCTTGTGAGCTCTAGATCTTCATTTTATTTTGACAGAAAAGTATAAATGTTTTATGTTTCTTGGATTACTGTTTTATAATCTTAAATAATTAAAACCAAAATCCAAATTCTGCCTTGGCAACATTTATTCATTCAGAATCCCAGAATTATCAAGACTGAGTTACTAATGATAAACTTTAATAGAATCTTGTTGTTTATGTTACTTAGCAACGTACTTGTATAGATGCTTGTCGTGGTTTAACCCCACCTGACAGCTCAACCCCACGCAGCCGCTTACTCACTTCACCCTTGATGGGATGAGTGAGACAGTCAGAAGGGTAAGGGTGAGAAAACTCATGAGTTGAGATAAGAACAGTTTAATAATTAAAACAGTAATAATAATTTGTAATGAAAATTGGATGGACACTCATTTCTGTTGTGATAATCTTTTTATATTCATTGCAGGTTAGTCATAGGCTGGATTAATCAGCAACCCACTTAGAAAGTCTGCATATGAAAAATACTGTAATGGCTTTGTAATTGTAATGGTTTTGCAGGACATATCTTAATTTGCCTTAAGCCCTTTCTATGCCCCTAAGTAATATTCCTTTAGTAAGCCCTATGTCTCCACTTTAGGACAGAGTGTAATTGATCAAAATCCTGGGAATCAATGGAGAGGTAACGCAGAAAACCCCAAGGTGTTTTGCCTGACAGGCAAGTGCTACTGTTGATGTGGCTGCAGTTTCCTCAGATAGTGCCTGCCTTTTTGGAGGAAAGTACCCCGTGACTTAGCACAGACAGTAGGGAAGGGCTGTGGTGTTTTGGTTTTTCAGGGGTTTTTTTGTTTTGTTTTGTTTTGTTGTTTTGTCCTCACCCTTAGTGAAAATTTCCAATATTTTTCTTTTGTTTCCTCTGACTTTGTGCTTACAGAGAGCGAAGAGCAGGACTACTTGTCTGCTGTGAAGATCTGTAAAAGAGGAAAGCTGGTTTACTTCCCTTTTTAACTTACAATTTATAAATTTCTTCTTGGAAGAGTTCTCTTTGGGAACCAGTACACAAACCATATCTGTCTGTGCCAAAGCCTTCAGCATTTGACTTGGAGGGCGCGATGCCTTAGTTCAGTTCCTGTTCCTGCAGAGTGCCTTGCTCCTGTGCCATCAGGAGCTGTTACTGAGCATTGTTGTCTTTTGCCGTAGGCAGGTGCCTGTCACCTGAAAATGGTATTTCAGGAGCTGCTGTGGAAGATTTGAGAGCCATAGGTCACAGGAGGCAGGGGTGCATGAGCGAGCACAGCAGAACCTGTTTAGTCACAGCCTAATTATCACTAGAGGGAGCTGATGGAGTTCTTGGGACTCTACATCTTCTGAGCACTGGCAGAAAGTCCCGCGGGCAGGACACGACCCCGGAGGAGATGCTGTGTGAGGGAGTGCTGCTCTGGAATGAACACGTCTGTAGTTCTGCAGCATTAACTTCTGTGTTTTGATGCACGAGTGACACGACTACTTTTAGCTGTAGTTATAGTACAAAGGAAAACTCCTAATTCAGGAATTTAGTCTTTCCCCACCCTCCAAGCCAGTTGCAGTTCATTAGAATGGCACCACATCTTTGAGTCTGAAGGACCTTGTGAAAGGAGCAGCCGCAGTAAAGCACTGTATCTAGTACAGTCACCATATGGCAAACAGGTCTTTTACAGATTTACACACAATAGTCTCAGTTGTGTTGTTCCAGTATGTTACCTTAAAAAAGGACTGACAATTAATTAACTCATAATCAGCATTAAATGGTATTTTCTTCTGCTTTTCTCTGTTAAATGTTGCTCAAGTGAAAAGGGATCTTCTGTGGTCTGATTTATTCTTTAACATAGTTTTTAATTGCGTGTATATTAAGTGTATAGTGGACTTCGGAGTCCTAACTTAAATGATGATAGGAAAAGGTTGATGGAAGGGTGGGACTGAAGTTTAGGAAATGATTTTTCAGGAGTCTTGTGGTCACGTCTGATTTGCTTTTCTGATTGTGATTCAACTACTACCAATACTGAAAGATAGGCAAGGACAGGCAGCATGCTGCAGTATCAGCCATGCTAACATGAAAGACACGTTCAGTTTAAACATTCAGTTTTGCATCCTTCTGCTACAGAATCATAGACTGTTCTCAGCACTTGTGGGATTGTTCAGCAAGAATAATTCTAAGAATTTGACATGAACTTACTAATTGCTAATTCCAGAGACAAGACTACGTGAGCAATGCACGAAGCATATTCTAAAGAAACAAAATGGATAATGAATGTTTTGGTTTTCTGTTTTCTCCCCCCCCCCCCTTTTTATTTTTTTGAGCCTGCAGATCTAAAATACGTGGTATGATAGGGGTGATCTTTTTTTTTTGCTAGATTAGAGCCTCGCTATATGAGAAACAGTAAGGTGCTTGATGACTTACCACAGAAGCCAAAGACATCATCATGGTGTTTTTTGTTCCATGTTCTCAGCTGGCTGTCTTTTACTGGATGCCTGGTTTGTGCAGGGTTGCTGCAGGGGGTGGAAAACACCAGTGGCACACAGCGAGTCTGAAGACTGTTCATCATGCTGGGCTATGCAGAGATCGTATGCTGAGCTAATGCCAATTTTCTAATCCATACAGCCATTAGAAACACACACTGTAGAGCAGAGGATGCTTATGATGATGCAGTGATGGTAATGCCTCATGCTTGTTTAATTTTTGCCAGAATGTCACACTTTTGGGGATAGACTAGAAATAGAAAATGCAAACCTGTGTGTAAATAGTACACTACAAGGGAAACAGACTTTTGTTGGGTATTTTGCATGGCCAAGGTTTCACCCACAGGCTGTGGCAGAAATAGAAATAGGATTTGTTTGTCCTATGTCCTACTTTTATCATCATAACACTGTTGTAAGAATTAATGAATGCAGGCTACAGTATGGTTTTTGTATGTCACCAGAAAAGAGTTTTTGAAGTGGTTTATTTGATCATGGCATTGCAAGTCTACGGTCAGTAATAGTTGTTCTTAAGTAAGGTTTATGGGTTCTTCTTTAGAGGAAGGAATTTCTATACACTCATTTAGTTGTAGCTCTGCCCTGATTGTAAGCTTTTGAGTCTCCAAACTGGTTGGTTAAATGTCAAAACTACTCTTGTTGCATCATTGCTGACTCCTTCTTAGGTCAGCATTATTATTAATAAAATAAATCTTCTCTGTATGTGTCAATGTGTGTTGTTGCATAGAAGTGTGAGCGCTCACTCCAAGCTGACTTCTATGGTTCAGGTCAGTTTTCTCTCTCAAAGTGATGGCAGAGATAGCAAGCAAGCACATGCATGTATGTTACAGCTGTGTAGGGAACAATTGCTCTCATGTGCTCATGGCAACAGATGGTTGCTCATACTCATTATGTAGCTCATTAGTTCATCTGAGGAGCTGTGATGTAATTAATACAAGTGATCTAGAAACTTTCTTCTGTCTGTCGCCAGGAGACCATAGGCACCAAGGACTTCATGGGGAGCAGTTTCCTCTTGTGACTGTCCAGGTTGAGTTTGCCAACCAGCGAGCATTTGGGAGGTGGTGAGGACAGTCACAGCTCCAGCAAAGTGTTTTTGCGGATGATGGCTGGAAAACTGGGGCGATGCATCACTTGGACATGGAGAAATGGGTGGGTCAAAGGGAGTCAGGGCTGCTCTAAGGTCACCAACAGCTCTGTCTACACAGCTGCCCATGAGCCTGCCCTTAGGTTAGCCAACAGGTGACTGCACGTTCTCAGTACTCTCCCAGCAGTTGTCTGAGCTAGTATTGGCCTCCGTGAGCAGCCACCTACTAAATTGTAAAAGAACAGATGAGAATGGCTTGCAAAGGAATACAAGTGGTAATTCATAACCTCTGTCAATATACATTGTGTTGCCCAGTCTTTCCAAATGCATCAGTGCAGCCCATGTTGTTATGGCTGTGTCTCACCTTCAGATACCATATAGTTACCACACCCTGCCAGTGCTTTCACAAGAAGCACTTCCCTCCATTAATCTTTTATGGATGGTGGGTGGGACCAGAAGTTCTCCTAGAAAAGTTAAATATTGAGCCTTTCTTGTGGAAGCTGTAGCATAGGGTGTCCAAATGGCGGTGGTGTTAGTGAAGTCCCCTTGATTCACATCTGACCAGGTTTTATAATGTAAAAAAATTGTATTTGCTTCAAAGCTTCTTATTTGTTTCTCTCTTTACATTGTTTTCAAGGCAGTTGGAAGACATGTCATGTGTCTGTTTCAGCTGTGTCTTTTGACTGCTGTTGTGCTTTTAGCAGACTGTGGCCAGGGGTGGCTATAAGGCAGTGTAAAGCAGTAGGACTGACCATTTGAAGGGTTAGAAGAAACTATTGGGAACAAGCATGTTATGTTTTTCAGTATTGACATCTTTCTTTCCATTTTTCTGGCATCTTTAAATCAGGAGCTTGCTTATATTTGCTTGGAAAACCCTGATGCAGATGTTTTATCCTTTGTCTAGTTATAAGGAATAAGAAATAATACTGAGGTGGGGGTTTTGCTTTATAGAGGGACTGCTGGATCCTTCTGTGCAAAAATAGCCTTGGCATTAGATACCTCAGTAATTGGACAAGGCATCTAGTTTTAGCCACTTCTCTGCATGAAGGGTTAGTGTCCTGCCCTGTGCAGCACTGTTCTGCTGACAGACTTTAACCTGCAGAGTTGATGACTTGGGGACACAAGCCAGGTGCTGTAATTGTTTATGAACCATCTTGTCCTGCCAGGGGAGGATATGGAAATCTTTGGCAATGCTCCTACCTGCTGGACCTTAGAGTGTGCTATCAAAATTGCTTCAGCTGCCCCTTTGATGATCTTGCCCTTCCTGTACCACGGTGCTATAGGTGTTTCTAAGCCAGAGATGAGGGCTGGACCTAGGGTCTAAACTTAGACCGAGGGTCTAGACTTTTGTTGTATTTAATAACACTGGGTGGCTGGATTTTAATATGTGTTCTTTGTCTGTGGTAGGCATCAGAGCTACAGAAATTGTCCTGTGAGGGAGAAACAGCGGAGTTTCCCGTGGGCCATGGGGAAGCACGTGTGAGGGAGTACGCAATTATCTCACCTCTCCAAGTGCAAACACTGTGGTTCTTGTAGCAAAGACTCAAAACCCAATTCTGGTTTTGTTTACACTACTGTGAACTCAGACGGTGCTGGAGCATGCCACAGGCTGCCGTTTTGGGCCCTGCTCTTTCTCAGGTCTGTGAGTACATTTCATAGTTTAAAACCCAATATGCCTACGATGCATTCCAAAAATCCACTGCTGCTCAACCTGCTGAGCAGTAAAATTAGGATTTATGAAGCAAACAGGCCCACAAAGTAAAAAAGCTCAAGATTTTTGTAATCTGTGTGAACTGCTGTTATATTCTTGGAGGGGTGTTGGTTCTAACTGCAGCCTGCAATGCCTCATATGCTTTCTTTTAAATTTAGAATTGATTTTAAATATAGGAAGTTCTTGATTATGTAAATTTTTATTTCAATCGTTTAGAAAACCATTATGTAAGTTACAAATAGAACAGTTTTTAAATCTATGTCCTAGTGGCCATCTGTATGGTGTGGTTGTTGAGGTGGGGGGAAGGGTATTGGGTGGTGGGTTCTGTGGAGGAGTGGTTTGGGATTTTTTAATGTAACACAATAAAAGGACTTTTCAGTTGAGCAGCCATCTCCTTCTGCATAGGAAACTTGCAGGATAATGTTTATGCTTGTTTAAGCAATCAGAGGCGAAGTGCACAATAATGGCCAGCCAGTGTTTCTACAATTGGAGGATATTTCTCATATTGAAGGAAGTCTCCAAGGTCAGCAGCTACAATACCCGGAGGAGTAACGTCACAAACATCACAAGAGCACAGCTGCACCAGGCTATTCTCCTTCTCCCCAACCACCCCACCCCCCCCCCCCCAGCCTTTTCTTTTTGTGCACTCTCTCTCAGTTTAAGTGTTGCTTACATCTCTTGCAAGTAAGTATACCATGGATTTGATTTGGGCTTGTGTTTACTGTGTTATTTAACCGTTAAACACCTGCCACACCAAAAAAAAAAAGAAACCTGAATGAATGTTTTTTAAAAAGTCTCACTATAGTCTTCTGATATCCTGTACATTCCCAAAATCAATCTGTCTACTTCTATTTTTGCAGTGAGAATTATGTTGTACCGTGATGATGGTAGCAGCAGCAGCACCTCCTGGATCTAGTCTGGGCATTTTAGTTACCTCCTGTCATGTGATACAGTGGGCATGACAGCTCACGCCTCTGTGTTGATCTGTGTATATATGAAGAAGAAAACTTTGGGTTATTTTAGCAAAATTGACATGAGGGAAAAGATAAAAGGCTAGGTCTTAATTTTTATAGGTCACTTTGTATCTCCATTTACTATGCAAATTAATCTTACTGGTACATGTAGTTTTGGCAACTCCTGATACAATCTGTTTCTCTCTTGACACTTTTGTGTGTGTGTGTTTCTATACATGATATTTCAGTGTAAGGACTGTCTTTTATAATCCTGCTTTTTTAAAGTAGTATTTTTCACCAGTGGTTCAGCTGTTACCAAACCCCTTACCAAATGGCTATTAATCTAAATTCAACTTGTCTTATAATGGCAAGAACAAGGACACTCCTTAGAAGCCTGCCTGTTCATTTTACTTGTTTTCCAACCTCCTGGTGAAGTTTGTTGTTGTTCCATCAACAGGACAGCAAAGTGAGAGATTGCTCTACATACTCCTCATTGCTGCAGACCTTACTCTGTTTATACCCAAAACTCTGACTCAGTACTGTTGGTGTCAGCTCAGTCTTTCCCTGGCTTCAGGTTGTTCTGAATCAGTCTATAAACCTAAAATTCAAAGCTTCTTCTAACAAAGAAAACAAAACCTTTTTTTTTTTTTTTTTTTTTTTAGTTCCTAACAGAACTTGTGTTGTGGTTTAAGCCTGTTGTTCACGTCTAATCGTGTTCACCAGTGATCATTCCAAGCATCATATATTAGAGTGAAATTACCTAGTATTCAATATTTCCTTGATTGCATTTGGTTCATCAACAATTACTGCATTTAAAAAGGGCGGTGACGTTCTGCCATCCCTGCTCCCTCACTCTGCAATTGGGAACAGTGCTTAGGAAGGGTTGTAAACGTCATCCAGGTAGCTAAGGTAATCCCTGGTATTTAAGGAGGTGAGAATAAACACTGGTCTTCTTTTAGGTGTGGATAGGTATGAGATAGGTTGGATCAGACTACTCAAAAAATTTGTAAAGCCGAGGACATGTGTTTTGGAAGGTGTGCTAGATGTGTTGGTTATAAGTTGCTCGTCCTTGCCCTGCTCTGCATCGTGGCCAACGTTTTACTTTATTTTCCCAATGGCGAAACAAGATTTGCTTCAGAGCATCACCTCGGCAAATACGTGGAGTGCCTTCATGGCATTCTAGGTGGAGGCTTTCTGGTAAGTAATGACCTAGTGGCTTCTTTCAAGTTTATTTTGGAGCTATTTGGTACTGCTCCTCCTTTACCAGTTACATTAATTTACTCATCAAACCTCTCATCAGCAGCCAACTTTGTAGTTGTATCAAAAAAAATTAGCTACATTATCCCATAGGTATTATTAGTTACTATTGGTTATCTTATCTGCAAGATTATGTCACTTTAAAGCTAAAAAAATCATAGAGTCTAGGTCACAGAATCCAAATGCAAGCCAAGCCTCTCAGCAGGTCACAGTTTGCATAAAGGGTTAAATTTTAATTTTTTCCTTATTATTATTGAACCGTTGTCCTTTTAAATTTCCCTAACTAACTAGCATTTACTTACAGTTCCTTAATTTCTGTTATCTGAGAGGCTGACATTTATTTCTCTGCCTTAGCTACTTATTGGACTTGGTGATTTAAGGGTTGGACTTGATGATCTTGGAGGTCTTTTCCAACCCAGCTGATTCTATGCTTCTGTGGTTCTATTCAGAGGAATCGGGTAGCAGTTGTCAAAGCTTTGCATTTGAGTAACAGCAAAGGATGAAGAACCAATGTGTTCATTATAGAACATCGTTAATCTGAAGCTATTATTTTCTACCTTTGCAGTTCTGCGGACCACATTGTAGCATATTTAACTCCCCTGACTCCAGGCTTCCTTTTTCATCTGCTTTTAAAAGATCTCAGAAAGAGGCTCCAAGTCCTTTTCAACCCTTAACATTCTGTGGTTCTATGATCTCAAGGTGTCTGCAAATCACAGGTTGAAAACAATTGTGCTCTATGTAATGAGAGGAGTTTACAGTGTGTTACAGCCCCGTTGGAACCTAGACTGGGATTTGCAAAGACTGGGCTTTACACAGAGGATAATACAAGTGAAATCAGTGGAACTGATCCTGCAACCCACTTGTACAACTTCTTCTGGACTTGCAGCACTGGGGCTCAGCAATAGGTTTGAGTAAGGGCTGACAAGTATGTGTCTGTTCAAGTGGATAGTTCTTATTTTAGTTTCTTGTTAAGTAAGTCTGTACAGTTTGCAGGTAACTTTACGCTTCCTTTATGATTTTCCACAGTACTCCTGTGTGTAGATTCTTCATAAGTGGACTCTATTAAGTGCTGTTTGTGCTGGTGGGAGGATCCTCTTTCTAATCAACTCTGACTCTTCTTGATTTTATGCTAAACGCTGTGGAGTATGGATGATTTATGTTTCTTACTGATAGCTTCTGCTCTGTTACTTTGCATTTCTGTCACTGGAAACTGGTTGTGAAAACTTGAAGAAAGCTAGATGTCTGTAATGAGATGTTTGCCTGAATTGGGCAAAATATTGCTAGACTTCCTACTCTAGTCAGACTGGTTTGTCACAACAGGCAGTGATGACTGCTCTTAAGTAATTAGTATATTGGCAGTAGCTGTTTTTTAAATAAATAATTGAAACATCTTGTAGGTTCATTTAGCAGGAAGTGAATACCTTCTTTTGCAAAGCATTTTATTTGTAGGATACAGCCTTTAATGTGAAAAAGAACTTTTAAAGCCGAAATACTTTCAATGGATCAATACCTCAGCAGGCTCTTTTTGCACTGAAGTGCTGTCTATAAACCAAGTGGCAGTCGAAATATACCTGTCCTGGGGTTGGAGATGTCAGTAGCAAGATGACTACTGTGTTAAATAGGAGTAAAGCTGAATCACCTGTACACCAAGAAGTAACATAAAGCAATGCAATGTGAGGACTGTGTTTTATCTGCCCTCTCAGTACAACCAAAACGAACAGTGTGGTGTGTTTGCTCCATACACAGGTACTTATTCCAGCTGCAGTGTTCATTGGGCTGCACAGGGGTGACTGCTGTGGGTGCTTTGGCCATGAGGACTGTGGGAAGAGCTGTGTGGTAAGTGAGCCTGTACACCCTGGTCCCAGGTAGTCCCAAACACAAGGTGATGGCTGTGCTGAAAATTCATGTTTGTCTGCTGTGCAGATGCTGTCCTCAGTTCTGGCAGCCTTTGTTGGGATCCTTGGCTCTGGATACTGTATAATCATTTCAGCACTGGGCTTGTCTCAAGGACCATATTGTTTTACCCACCTACAGAGAAACTGGATCTATCCTTTCACTGATTCCTCTGGAGGGTAAGTTGTCTGTTCTTGAGGATGTTATATCTTAACCCCATGGGCTTTATTCCAGTACCTTTCAGCAATATCCAGTAACCGTATATCAAGATTCATTTATAATTTTATACGTCTTGCTCACTAAGATCTAAACAAATGGCATCAGTTACCCACACTGCTATAATGTGAAACCAAAGCAATAGAAATATAGATAATTATATATATAGTATCTATTACATATATTATATACAATATGTGTATATATATATATATATATAATTAAATCTATATATCATATACTGTTCAAGTCCATGAACATCTCTAACAAAGTATAAAGTTGTAGGACTTTGAGGTATTTTCAAACTATGAATAGTGGTTGTTACGAAATTTGTCATAAGAGTCTGTTTTGTCAAGCTTGCTTCTGAAGTTGCTTTATGTTAGCATGAAGTGGCACAATGGCTGACAGAGGTTAAGGAGTGTTTGGACGATACTGTCAGGCACATGGTGTGACTCTTGAGGATGGTCCTGTGCAAGGCCAGGAGTTGGACTCGATGATCCTTGTGGGTCCCTTCCAATGCAGCATATTTGGTGAAACTTTGCATGGAATAAACCACTGTTTTTTCTCTTCCCGCTTGGAGTGAATATCCTTGATGCAGTTAAAACTAGGCATAAGTTGGTTATAGTGTATGGTAAGCATCCACTCTGACACAATGTTAATATGTTTTTAATTGCTCTGTACAGGTACTTGTTTGAGTATAATAAGTGGTCTGAATGTCAAGAACCTCAAAACATCGTGCAGTGGAATGTCACCCTCTTTTCCATCCTCCTTGTCTTGGGAGGAATAGAGTTCATTCTGTGCTTCATACAGATAATCAATGGCATTCTTGGAGGATTGTGTGGGTTTTGCTGCAGTCACGAGGAGGTAAGTCAGTTGTAGTTATAACCCTGCTTCTCAGATGAACATGAAACAGTATTATTACTGATGCTATTGTGGAGTCTTACTCAACAGTTACTTTTTAGATATTCATAAGCAACAAGTTCCCTGTACAACTGGTTTTATAGCCCTGCTGTGTTTAGCATTTTCATGTAGTGTTTGGCCACATCCTTTCAGCTGATTCCGTAGCTGTCACAGTGACATTAGTCTATATGGGAGCTAGGAGCTGGAAGGCTTTTGTCTGCCCAATGGCACATAAGATCATCAGCACTGCATAGGTGATATAACTGAGACACAGATCTCTTGGTGGTTGTGGTCTTTGCCTAAACCATGGTTGCACATTGTGGTGCTTGTTCTAATTATATTGCATTAGCCTTGTGTTTTGCCCACAGCAGCTCATAAACTACTGAGAATATGCTGCACGTAATGAAAACTGCAGCATCCTGGCCTTGCTTAGTAAAAGTAAGATAAGAGAAGGAATTAAATTTTACAGCTAATAAAATCTACAGACAGGTATGAAGGGTTTTTGAAGATGGATTTTTTTGACTGAGGAAGGGGAATTTCCTCCAAATTTCCTTAAAGCCCTTGATAAACAGTTTGAGCATATTGCTAAAATCAGTATTGTAATGGTAGTGTTGGAATTGCCATGGCTTAACATATGAACCGGATATAATTAATATCACACGTTGTAGATAAGAACATGTTTCACATTTCTAATTGACGTAGTTGAGTGTTGGGACTTTTTCAAAGCTGTTACTGTCGTCTTCCTTCTGTCTTCCATGGTCTAACTGCAGTATAGAAGAGGCATGCTATGGTTGTCTAAATTTGGTCAGGTTAATTTTTTCATTTATAGTTGGACATTATTACCATTCTTTCTATTAATATGTTAATATGTTTCTTTCTTTTTGTTCCCCCCGCAGACATATGTTTGCTAGAAACCTGACAATTCGTTGACGTCGGTGTGTGTCTATGTAATGTAATGAGTATTCTGTGGATTTTTTTTTTTTTTTAAACAAGCCATGCATACTGAAATACCCATTGTTGCCAAACTGTGCTGTTGCCATCAGTTTAACTGACTTGGGGCCAGCCTTTGTTATTGTAGTCATGAGCAGGTTTTTCGCTAACCTGCCTGTACTTAAAGTCAAAATGTATCCTGAATTTCTTTGGTTCATTTTATCTTAGTACAGGCAGTTGCCTGAGCACGTCACTAAAGAGGCTTTATTTATTTTTTTGTCTTTCTACTGACACAACAGCTCTGTACTTTATCCTGCTTTCCCAATAAAGTTGCTCTTTCATTCTGATGTTGGAATGAACACAAACCAAATCTAGTCTGACCTGGATATAAATGAATACTGGGTTTTGGGTATATACATGCACTTCACCTTTTTAGGATTTTTCTGAACTTCCCTGTATTTCACAAATAAAGATTTGTATTAAAAATACCCATCAGGTGTCAATGATTCCTTCCCTGCCCATGCTGAAACACTGCTTGCCTGGTCTTGGAGTAAAGGACAGTGGTGGCATGAGAATGTGGATATAATGCCGTCAGGTTATAACCTGCTTTTCCTCTCCAACAGGCTCTGCCGGAGTGGAACTGCTTTACTGCTTGGTTTGGATCATTTAGCTGAATCAACAAGGGTTCAACAACAGCTTTGTGACAGATACAGCTGCACATGTGGAATCCTGGTCCTGACTGGCAGTTCCCAAAAGGGTCCCCATGCAGCTGAACCTAGCTGTAAGTCCCCTCTGCCCTCCCCAAGGGGGATCACCTTCCAACTGCTCCATTACAGGCCTGACACTATATGTGTAGGCCTGACTCTTTGTTTTTTACCTCACTTAGTAGACCCTCAGGCTTCACAGTGTTTGGGGAATACAGTCCAAATTAGGTCAGCAGAAACAGATTAATCTGAAATATCTGACTTTACCAGTAAGCAGCCTTGACGAATTATTGTAAGCTACTGTGCAGGAACCTCTGAGGTATAGCTTGTAGCATATTAAAGTGAATGTTTTATTACAAGTAAATCTGAATAATGGGCTGGCAACAGAATTGCTGGCAAGGTCAGTATGCTGCTGGTAGTGGCAATTTTCAGGTGAAAACCAAAATATGGCGTGCCATTTACTTCAGAGAAATGAGTTTCAGTTTTGGAATTTAGCTGTTAATGTTGTCTTTGAAAACAGGCAAGTTGGTTTCTCTTTATGGGAGAAAAGATCCCATGGGTCTCAGTGCATCCTTAGGCTATTTGTAGCTAGGAGGATGGTCCTTAAAGGTAGCCAGAAACTTGAGAGGTATCTCAGGCTGTCCACATGGTCAAGTCTACCCTGCACAAATGAGTATCTGAAAAAAAAGAAATTAACTGTGAAAGCAAAATTGTACACACATATCCACAGCAGCAGAAGAACTCAAAGATGGGAAGAGTTTGTGTTTAGAATTGCAGGATACATGATTTTTGCAATAGCATTTATTCATACCTAAATACACAGAAGTAGTTAAGAGTCTTTAATGACGTTTGTTGTGTTTATCCCTGTCTTGCCCTGCTATGGGAGGAAGGAAGGACAACATGTGCATGCACATGTGTATACACACAAAATTCTTGCAGCTGTGCTGTACAGTGTCTTTGTATGTGAAGAAGCACTATTTGAAAAAACTATTTGCAAGTTTAAATGGATGTGGAAGGAGAGAAGGGGAAAAGAGGATCCTCAATGGAGTCAGGTATAATGCCATGCAACTCAGATTTTTGCCTTTATGCTTGCATAATGGTTATTTGTCTTTCTGGTACACACAATTAATTAAAGAACTGAAACAATTCTAGAAATTGCAATAGATAGAATGATTAGACTAGATTAGGACTTGAAACTTCAGCTCAGATCCAAGTAGCGCTAAAGCACAGCATTACTACTAGTTATTTATGTTGTTATGTAAAAAAAGGCCAGTTGGATTCCTTTGTTGCCTGGTGCCTAACACAGTGTTTTGGGAGGTTTATCAACTACATTGTGGAGTCACAGTTCATTTAGATTGTATTCATTTCAGTTGACAATCATTCGTCCAGAGTAAACATGACTTTTCGGTAACAGTCTCGGCATCAACTCATGGGTAATGACAGTAACAGGAAAGCAGTGCCTGCAACACTTGGTAAGATATTTGAGAAACTGTCTTAAAGATTTGCTTAATTCTTAGTATAGAATGGTTGTTTCCTATTCTAGTGGTTTTGTGTGCCAGCAAAATAACCACACCAGGATTTTGTGTTTGTAGAGCTCAGTTTAAATGCAAACTACGTTGTGATGTGGACTGCTGTGCTGCAGAACGAATGCTGCTTCAGGCATTGTTTCCCAAGCAAATTTCATTACAAAATAAGCTGTTTACTACTAATTTTGGCCTCTGCTTTTAGAAAAAAAATATTTCAGCCTATTACATAATCTTTGAGTTTTTAATAAAAGATCAGTCTTGAAGTTTTGATGTGTGTACTTTTAATGCAGCTGGTTTCTCTGCTATGTAAGGCACAGTGTTGATGACAGGAGTTCTGTCTTTGCCTATGAGTCTGGAAAGGCAGGTTTGCTACTACTTCTGATTGGAGGGAGACCTGAAGAAAAGTGTCCATAGTGATTAGAAGAAACATGAGGAAAATGTATTGTGACATCATTGCTTCTAAAATCAGCCTTCCTGCATTTGATAGAGCCCCATTTTTTTTTGTTCTCTGACTACAACTTTCCTACTGAGTAAAGCCTAAGCTCGTTCTAAAATTACTTTTCTGATGACTCACAGGGGTGTAGACTGAAGGCTTGGGCCAAGCTGTGTTCAAACCACTCCAGCTCTGTGTTACTGGCATAGATGTTTGGTTGCTCAGGGGTGAGGGAATGATGACACATGACAATGGGGAAGCTGTGTGACTTTGGCTTTGCACAGTGCAAACAGCAGGCATTTTGAAAAAAAACAGGCAGACCTTTTGTCCTGCACAAGAAGTCACATGTACGTAGGTTAGGTCTGTAGCTGTGCAAGCTCAGCTGTAAGCACAGAATGAAACCATGGGAGAAATAGCAGGATTTGATTTGAAAAACAGTTGAGCCACATAATGCTGTGGGAAAGAGTAATTGATTAAAAGTGTAACAGTAAGTCTGCCTGGCAGTTTCTAACCAGCGTTATTTGGGCTTCTGTACTCTCTGCAAGATGGCCTGGACTCAGCCTGGTGTTTCTGCGTGGCTGTCCCACGTCAGGAACAAGTTCCCCCTTAGGGCTGTGTTACTAAATCTGTAGTGTGAGGCAAAGTGTGGCCTTCTGTACAGAGACTGGATATTTATCATCTGACAGCCCCCTTCCCCCTGCTGCAGTGAGGCTGAACAACCTGCCTCTGTCACAAACCGTCTGTGTAACAGTTTGTATTCTGGGGTGGAGGAGGGCATTTTTGAGCAGTCACTAGGAAATGAGAGCTTTGAAGTTCCTTCCTGAGTCTGACTCCTAGACATATTTCATTTGGAAGATCACAAAGGAGGATCTTTGTGAAGGGAAATGGCTACTTAAAGACATGTGCTTAGACAGGACAGTGAGTTTACACAGCGATATTCATGTGTTGTTCAGC
The DNA here is from genome assembly GCA_038380795.1 of Pyrocephalus nanus. Lineage (NCBI taxonomy): Eukaryota > Metazoa > Chordata > Aves > Passeriformes > Tyrannidae > Pyrocephalus > Pyrocephalus nanus. Next base: position 199,208 of record CM076270.1, on the reverse strand, counting down.
TAACTGTTAAGCGCTTCTGTCCCTGGAATCGCACCTCGGTCACTGGTTCCTGTGAATATGAAATCACTGAATTAGGCTGGGGAGGTCAGAACGCTTTTCATATTTGAAATCTTGTAATCTTTTGTTTGCTTAGAAGAGCAAAATTTCCAAAGTTCTTGAGAGATGGCTTTAGAGACGTGTGGAAGCTGTTTGAGTTGCCTGCTGATACCTCTTGCACTTTGGAGTATTGTTGTGAACATCCTCCTGTACTTCCCGAATGGGAAAGCTCTGCATGCAGCCAGTTACCAGCTCCCCAACTATGTGTGGTATTTTGAAGGGATCTGTTTCTCAGGTGTGATGGTAAGTGCCCATTCTATGGATTTTTAGTGAATTGTATTCTACTGCAAATAATACTGGGTTACTCTTCAACAATGCAATTGTGCTTTTAAAGAAAATATGGATTACTTCGGCAAAATCCCTGTAGGCAAAAAATTCAATCAGATTTAAAAAAATGTTAATATACTGAATGACAAGCTAGGCAAACTATTTAATGAAAGCTGTGTATACTATTTAATGTAAGTGATTTTGCAGGGTGGGGTTTTTTTCTGCTGTCTTTTTGTTTATGCGTAATTTACGCTTGTATTATGGAGGCAGACACTATGTTGATTTAGTCCTCTAGGAAGGTTGAATTAGAGCTCTTTTACCAAAACAAAATGAAACAAAACCTTCTCATAATTGCTCAGATGGTTTGAAGAGCTGTATGCAGTTCCATATTTAGAAGACTGGATACAGTTCACAATGCATCAGGTGCCACTGTTGTGAGTCTAAATACAGAGAATTGTCTCACTGTGATTGCCATAGTAGGATTTTCCCCATTACATTTGTAGTATGTTCATCTGCAGTAATAAACCACCACGGAGTTGCCCACTGTTCATGCTGTTCCCTGTGTTCATAAAGAGCTGTATCCTCAGGGACAGAAAGCAGTTATGTGATCAAAGTGCATTGCACGCAATCAGTGCTTAAAAAGGACTCATCTGCATAAGTGAGGGGTTTTTTATGAAGATGCTGAACAGAGATAGTTACCAAAACATGAAACATTCTTCTGAAATTGTGTATTCTCCATAAAGCAGAAGAATAATCTTATCTTTTCTAGCAGAGGGAAAAAACCTATCAGACGGAGGATTCAAACAGAAAAACAGTTGCAAATTTGGGAAAAAGTTGACTGCAACAGTGACATGGATATTTTGAAGCATTTTTAGCCTTAGGATTATAACCAATTTATTAAAAATGCATATATCATTGTGTTATAAACAGGTCAGCAGCATGCTAGAGGATAAAACTGTGATTCAGAAACATTCCCTTCTCGTATTTCCCTTTTCAAAGTAAGGCCTCTCTGAGTGGCAATTTGTGGTTCTGGAGTCCAGATCCTATGTATCAAAACGATTCTAAGATCAAGATGAAATAATCCAGTAGACTGAGAAAATCAGTATGGATAGTCGACAGAGTAAACAAATGAAAGTCCAGGTTTTAATGAATTTAATTAACAGCTTGCACTACTGACTTTTTCTAGCATAACTGTGTTGGTAAGGAAGGCAATACCCTGATCCGACACAGTACCCGTGTCAACAAGAATCTGTTGAACTGACGTGGTTGTATCAATAAAATATCCTTCCTTTCACTGGTATTGATTCTCTTACTTGTGAACTTGGTTTTATTGTTTCAGGTTCACTGGTGTAGCTGTGCCCAAGCTCATAGCACTTTACTGTGGTGGGAGACACTGTGCTCTTGTCTTTAAAGCACAAGACACAAGTACAGTGACAGCCTAGTAAAGCCATTCCAGTTCCATGTGTGCCTTGAGTAATTGTGCTCTCCCACAGATCAGCTTTAAAATCTCAAGAGAGCACAAGAAATGCAGTCCCTGCTTTCCATAGGTGAAGGATACTTCGGTGTAATATCTGCAGTCATCTCACTGACTTTATGTCCCCTTACAGATCCTTCTTTTGACAGTAATTCTAATAACACTGGAGTGTAGCGTGTTCTATCGGTGTTGCCAGAGTGAGAGCTGTAACAAAACCTACAGAGTGAGTCTGTGTTTTATATCTGTGCATCTCCTTAGCATTTGTTTTGAGTGCCTTCCTGCTCCTGTGGTTCCAGCACATCCTTCTGCCCTCTCTACTGCTTCGTTTTCACTTCCTTTCAAAGAGAAGGATTCTAAATAGGGTTGCAAGGTTACAGGAAGTGTAGCTTCTTCCTTCTCATGCATAAGCAGGATGCAAGAAAACTAGACACATACTCCCCCCAAGTCCTTGTAAAATAAAATAAGAATGTAAAAGGCCTGACTGTGTCAGTAAAGCACCCCAACTAAATATGCCTTTGCCCATCTTATTTGGAAGTTATTTTTTCCACGAATGGCTCAATACATGCTATCTGGAATGCAGACTATTTAATACATGATTGGGTTTCCTGTTGTATTTTGGGAAAAATTTAAAAAAAAAAAATGCAAGTTTAAAAAAGCTCACCCAAACAATTCTGTAACTTGTTGTGAGACTGTCTTAAACTCTGTCTTGATCTTTATTTTGTGTGTGTGTGCTTTTACTATTCTTTGCTATTTTTCTTTTTGAATTTTGAATATTGAGAAAATCAAATGTGAATTTCAGCCCCAAGGAAGTAGCTAGGCAGACTGAATGACTGTGTTTGCTATGGACACTGCCCCTCACAGTAATATTTCTTTCTCTTTACTCCAGAGTTTTATTTCAATTGTGCTAGCCCTGCTCGGAGTTGCTTTCTCGGGATACAGTTGCATCATTTTTACCCTGGGTTTGATTCAAGGTCCTTTCTGCAATTCATCAAGTGGATGGGATTATATTTTCAAAGACACTGCTGGGGGGTAAGAAACATCAGTGTAACTCTTCTGCAAGAAATTGTTCATCAAAAAAATAGTCAGACACATTCTTCTTACTTCACACTAGTGTTTCTCTAACAGGTACCTCACAGATTACCCTGCCTGGTCTCGATGCACAGAACCTGCTAACATAGTGGAGTGGAACGTCATTTTACTGTCAATTCTCATAGCTCTCAGTGGACTGCAGCTGATCATCTGCTTTCTCAAAGTGGCTGCTGAGTTGAAGCGGACACTCTGTGGGACCTATTCTGTTTTTGTCCAGGTAACAAAACATCTGAGGTTAATTTCTTCAGCACCTCCAAGTCAGTTTAGCTACAGAAATTTCTCCTAGTTGAGGACCTTCCCTTTTGGTTTATGTATTCTCTATGCTAGTGCATTTTTTTACCAGAGGATGTGTATTGATAATACTTTTATTGTTTTTGATTAATCTGCTAATTCTTTGTGGTATACAGGGGTTGGTGGCTGCTCACTCTGACCTTTAAGGCTAGGACTAAGAAAAAAAAAAGTGGCTGGGGATTCAGCACTGATGCCAAGTCCATTACTCCTATGTCAGCAGAGTACCTTTGCTGAGCACCTTTCTTCAAGCATTCAGTTTACAGACATTCTTACCATCATTGCTGTGGCTTTCACAGCAATGATGAGATTTGCACCTCTTTTTTTATTTGCAGGGTGGGATTCTCTGAAATTGGGAAGGAAATTGTCGCTGCTTCTCCCCCACCACCAAAAAAAGAGAGAGATGGCCTGTCCAACATCCTTGGTGGTAGATTTGAGTGCTACAAAGACAAATGAAACCTTTCTCTTAAATCTTTGTTTCTCAAACCTCTCTGTTTTGGATGAAGTTATTTGAAATGTTTGACATCTACATTTTATTTCACCTGTCCTGTTGTCCCTGGCAAGGATTCTTCAGTTTTTTAACCTCCAAGTTGTTGTGACAGTAGGGATGTTTGAATACCATGGAACTGCTTTTGTATTGAAATCACCTTTCTTTTTTTTAAATAAACTGCTGTAGAACTGCTTTAATACTCCCCTTTCATTGCTTAGACCATATGAATATTTGTGGTTCTGTAAGGGCCTGGTTCAAGCCAAGTATATCAGGAGGGGTTGTTAGTGCACTGCATGAAGCCATGATTTCCTAAATGACTGAATTTTAGTTACAGACAGACCATGATGGCCATGGAGGGCAGAGCTTACCCTGCTCCTTCCATCTTGGAAGCTCTTAACTGGAGAAACCAATTACTGAAAAAAAATCTATGAAGTCTTCCTGCAGTAAGAAAGTTACCCAGTCTGATTGGCAGATTAAATACACAGCTCTGAAGTCAGCTGTGCTATTGGCACATGTTAGTAGGTGCACAGGGTTTCTTTTCACTTTATACTCAGAGGGAAAGTTGTTTTGTTTTTTTTTTTTTTTTAGTCAAGTACAGTGTGACTTGAGAGAGCATATGAGATAAACTTGTGATGACTCAGTACTTGCTTATTAATGCTCTTCTAAGTGACCTGATACCCTGACCTTGCTACAATAGAAAGCTAAAATTCTTGACAGTAATCATCAGATGAAAAAGAATAATCTGTGTTAAATTAGCAGCTAAAAGATCCTTTTACTTTCGCAGAAATTACTGTTTCATTCCCAGTGAAAATTCAGGGATTCACAATGAAGTGGACATCTGGCTCATTTGCAGGTGCATGGGCAAAATTTGCCTGTATTTAGCACTCTTGATTTTGAGAGGATGAACACCCAGAGGAAAGAGAAGTATGGACTTCGGACTTGCAGTAATGCACACGTCCCTATTACATCAGAACTAGTGGGATTTGGGTATATCAACATCTAATATTAAACACTCTTAGAAATGCAAACCATCCGAAAGTGTCAGCTTTGGGTAAGTTATTTAGGAAAAAATAGAATTTAATTCAGTTTAAAGACAATATTGAGATTTTACCTTCATATTTCTTTATCAGATTGTTTTGAAAAGATGATTTCTTCCTGTAGGATTTGATTTTAATTGCTTAGTTTCTATATTAAGTTGCAAGAAGTAATAAAATAATTAATGATGTTTAAGAATGGGGCTAGTCTTTTGGGAGATGGTTTGAGGTGGCATGGCTGGTCAGAGGTGCATGATAAAAAGACATGATTATAAAATGAGGACTCTGTCACTGCATACTTGTTTTTCTTTAGGCTTAAATATGCAACATATTTATCTACTTAAATGCTAATCCTACATTCTCATGGATTTGTGGATACTGTTTATAGGAAGAAGGAAAAGAAAGAAAACTTAACAATCAATCCATACTCCTGCCAAACATCTTGGAGAATCTTGAGGATTTCATGCCTTCAAACTGTGGAACTGTCTTTAATTCATCCTTCTTTGTCTGATTGTGTCTGGTGAATTTTCATTTCCACTACCACAGGCATCTCCTATTTTAGGGGCTTAAATTAAAGAAAGAGATGTGTAGTTTAGTTCTTGGTAAATTTCCTGATCTTGCAACCCACTTTATTCATAATCCAGAATTTGGCATCTCCATTGCTGGGGTCAGATTCAACTATGACTTGACAGGTCAGCTTTTACATGCTCAGCTTATTAATTTGAAATTTGTCGTAAGAATACTAAAGGCTAACAGTTGTATTTCCAAATTTAACAGTCAGTTGCATGCAGGGCTTTTGGATGTAAGGCAAAGTTAAACTTGATCTAATCAGTGTAAGTCCTGATTCAATCTTAAATATTTTATCTCTAACAAGAGGTGCTATGAACTGTGCTTGGTAGCAAAAATGAGATTTCTGTAAAGAATATTAATTAATTTTGACTTGAAATCTAGACATAAGCATGTCTAGACACCACCATGGTGGTGTTCGAGGCAAAGTGACCATCCAGCTGCAGAACACGGACCTCACCCAACAGCAGCAGGGCGAAGTGGGCACTACAAGGCTCGCACCACACTGGAATATGAGAAACCCTTTTTAGCACAAGTGTTCCTGAACCTGAAGTGCAAGTGCTGCCTGCTGAAATCCAGAAGTAAAGTGCCCTAGGCTGACCCAGAAGAAAGTTGAGTTTATAAACTCCTGCCAGGGAGGAGTTAATGCTGAATCTGACAGTAAGAGTTTCAGTATTATTTGTCCCCCACAGCCAGTGCATTTTGCCAGAGTATTAGGATGCTGTGTCTGGAAAAGTAACACCATTTGTTTGAAGACTGCAAGTAGAAATTGCTGTAGAGACTTGATTCTGACCACGAGTAATTGTGGGCAGAGCTTTGTAGTAAAATACTGTGGAGCCCCATCCGCAACTTTGCCTTTTGGGGTATATTAATCCTTGTGTAGGTAAAAGTGACTCTTGCTGAAGTACTGTTTCCTGATTGCTAATTCTTCCTGTTTTGGATGGAGGAGTTTTCCTCATTGAGGAAGAATAGGGAAGGTGCCCCAGGTCTTTAAAGGGTATTTGACTGCAGAGATTTGCAGGTGGCCAGAGCAGCAGCATGGGCAGCAGGAGATAGACACACATCATTCAGATCCATGAATTTTTAAATGGTGGGGGTTCAATTTAATTTCACTGGGAGATTTTGTTGAGACCTTTTTGTCAGAATATTCCATTTTTGAGTTGGTTTGTTCTTTTTTCTTTCAAGGAGAATTTTTGAAGTAAAATATCAGCTTTATATTTTCAGTGCAATTTTGGTGATTTTCAGGATCTTCAATATGAGAAATAAGGTACAGTGGTTTAAAACAATAATGGGATATTCATAACACCAAACTGCAGACTCATAATTTAACCAATTAAATCGTGTCTTTTTAGGCCCTGTCTATGAGAGGAGAGAGATTCCTGTTCTTCAGACACCCTCTGAAGAGAATACAGGGTTGGGAAGCTCAGGCACTTTGGTCAATTTTTTGAGTTCCTCAAGAATAAGATAATAGGAGTGTGTTTGGGCACACAGATATCTGAAAGTTTGGGGGAGGCACCATTAAAAGTGGGAATGGAAAAATCTTACAAGTTTTTGCTATATTTTAAATAAGAACAACTTGTAGTTCTTTTGAAAATCAAGCAGGAGTAATTTAGAGGATTCAGAGGTCTGGGGAAAGAAGTGCTCATATTCTTACCTTCAGATAAATGTGGAGATTTCAATGGTATCGCTTGTTTGCTTTTCTGTCTTCCTCAATCCAATGGAAATCTGAACAAAAATAAACCAAATAGGCCACATATGCATGAACAACTCTATTAGCTGAAAATTAAGTAATGACTTTGAATTTAAGTAGTGTAACATTTTCTCATTTTTACCTCAGTTAATTTACAGATGGATCACAAGCAACCTGGATAAGGTGATCTTTCCACTGCACCACTGACTGTTATCCATGGCAAAGAAAAAAAATTCCTATAGAAATCATTTTGAGCATGTGTCATCAACCCATGAAACTCCAGAATTTCATCATAGATTCGGTCAGATTTCAAAATCTTGGCTTTGGCCACACTAATTTAGACAGAAGCAAAGTCCTCCATTTAGTGCAGACATGTAGAAGGTTCCAAAAAGTGAGATTATGAAATTCAGTATTCTGACAGTGCCTCATTTTTTTTTTTATATGAATGGTGATTAAAATTGGTAATTTATCTGTATACCACAGTCCTGGTAAATAAGGCTTAGATTTGTTTGTCATGAAAGGAAAACTGCTGTACTTTAGTTATGTTCTGAATCTTAGTCTTCTATCCAAAATAATAATTTTTCTGACCAATATTAAAATAGTTTCAAAGAAGATTGTGGTTATTACAGGTATTTTTGAGTTGCCGTACAATGTAAAAATGTCATTTAGAATGACTGTGTCAGTGCTCAGAGCACAGACAAGATTTTTGAAGAATTCCCAAGTGACTGAAAATACGTGGATTTTTTAAATAGAAGTTTACAGGTGGCTTTATATGTCTAAAGCTTCAGACACAACCATGTTGTAATGGATATATGCTGAGAAAAAGTGCCATTGCAAACTTTAGTTAGGTGGTTTTTAAACATTCCATATCTAAGGTCCAATTTTGTTCTTATTTTTCAATGAGACTAACAAAATGATTACAGAACTTGAATCAAGCAAAAGAAGCATTTGGCACTGAGCAGTGCATTTTGATAATGGTAATAGTTAGGATTATCTGGATCTTACAATTTTAATAATTGAAGAATATGGCTTATCTTGTGTGGAACAGACCAGGAGGCAGATAACACAGGGAGGTAATTTTGTGAAATTTGTAAGCCTCATTTGAACACTACTAAAACTGCTTGAAAAGGGGATGCGGACATTCCCCACCTCCCTCCCTGAATAGCCGGTCCTTTCCATCTCTAGCAACATGTGCCACACTTTGTGCTAAAGTTACATTTCTGAGGGAAGCGTGGTGTGTAGTTGTGCTGACCCAGGCATGCCCTGCTTTGTACACTGGTCTCAGTGACCCCAGTCCTCCCTTGTCTGTCAGTTTGGTGGTGACTGTGCAGACGGGAAGAGGCAAATCTGTGGGAGCAGAACAAGCAAGGGGAACAGGCAGATGCAGGCTTACCTTGGGCTCCCTGTGTCAATGCAGAGCAGTTACACGGGGGAAAGGTGTTACTTAGAGCTTCTCACAGTGTGCTTGTGAAGTTGTGTTCTTGTGGCATAGGTCACAAGAATTATTTTCTCAGTAGTATCTGAGCTATATAGATAGTCATGAAGATAGTGAAGAATGTAGTTAGGCTTAAGTCTGTAAATCCATTGAAATCTACTTTCAATTCAGTGACAGGAGTTACAATCTGTGACAGTCTAAATGGTGATGTGCATGATAGTAGGCTGGCAGAAATAGAAAAAATTTCTTTGAAGATTATCTGGACTGACAAGGTTACCAGAATCTTTTGTTTGCTCTTGACACAGAGAGACATTGTGCAATTGGTTTTTATTGTGTTCACCAAAGCAAACAGCAGCAGGGAGGGGGAGGTAAGGAAGTGGGGAGTGGGAGAGACAGTAGCATATAAAGGGAAATTGCACAGGCCTGTCCCGTGTTTTTATTTCACGTTTTTCACAAGGTTCATGAATGCAAAATGAAGCTATTTCTCCTAAGCTGCTTGCTGTTTTCTTGCTGTTGGCAAGCTGGGGCAGTGAACCGTGAGTACTACTTGGGCATTACAGAGACTGACTGGAACTACGCACCCGGCAATGCCAATGCTGTCTCTGGGCAGCTTTTTGCAGAAGAAGAGTAAGTAAAGCAGTTCACACTGCTTGAGTTTGATTTTATAGCATCGGCTGGTTTAGACACGGGGGCCACACTGAAAACCTGGTGAAGACAGTGAAATGAGTCTTGGTGTCAGTGGACTTTTTCTTGGCTTGCTTGAGAACTTCATTCCAATGTTCTGCTACTTAAAAGCATTGCAATATGTAGGGGGGTGTGAATTTGTTGTAATGAAATATTTACTAAGAAGAGACTAGAAAAAGAGCCCGAAAGTCTAATGTTTAATTTTGAATGTCTAAGATGCCAGTGCCAAAGAGATGACTTTTGCTCTTGTTTTCAAATGCAGAAGCTTGACAAATTTAAAACTTTCTTGCTGTGCACAGGTTTCCTTTTTAGCTGTTCATTTTTAGCAGGGGTGGTTCTCAGTAGTGCGGCAGCACAGCTGGGTCCTTCCACCACAGTGGAGGAGCTGCATAGCTTGTTACAAGGCAAGCAGGGTCCTGGGCAGACTGAGTGCAATAAGTAGGCTGAGGATGAGTATCGTCAGGAGGAGGGGAGCACCCTGGAGGTAGGAATGATCAACAAAGAAAAGTCAGATATAAAAGGCATCAGAGAAGCATTTGAGAGAGAAAAAGTGTTCCTTCCTTCTATTTTTTCAGTGTGTTTAAAATCAAATAGGACTATACCAAAATAAAAACAATTATGAGAGAAATCAGAAATGAAAAAGATCTCAAAAATGCAGTTCTCATTTAGTCTGTGGATGAGGGATTAGATGATTTCCTGTAGTTTGTTTTTCTCTAGTGAGAGACAGCTCTCTCAGCCATAATCTGCCACTCCATTAGGTGTGAGATGAAGCAGTCAGCTTGTTTTCTTTCACTCACAAACTGCGTGAGGTGTAAGACACTGTCAGTGATTCAGCAGGCTACTAATTCTGATCTGGGGTGGAAACAGAGCATCTTGTCTGAGAAGTCCAAAGCCGTGCTATAATAAAGTGAACCACTGACGTTCACTGCACTTTCACTGCTTTTCTCTGCTCTGTGATGACCTGCAGCTTGCTGCATTAATTCCAGGTTTTCAATGGTTGTATGCCTGCAATGGAGCTGGTCCCTTTTTTTGTACTTCTCATTTTCAGGTTCTCCAGTTCTTCTTCTCCTGAGCCCTTTAACTATGAGGCTGTGTGCGTGTGGAAATTGGTGTTTATAGGGGCAGGGAAAAGCACAGTGCAGAAGAATACTCTTCAACTAAATGGTAGCTATTTAAACAGTCCAATAAGAGCCATAACATATTTGATTGAGTTTGCATCTCAAAAGCCTCATGCACTCAGACTTCTACTAACGGAGCCTTTGCAACTGAGTTTATGCTCCCCAAGTTTTATGGAACCCCAAATTGGCATTTTAATTACATTCCAGGTCTGTACTTGCCTAGGTACATACAATTCCCTCCTCACATGCCCAAACAATACTCAGCCTCATAGAAAATACCTTGCATTTTTGGGCAGTATTAACTTCCTTCACATGGCTTGCTTGTGGTTGTGCACAGTGCTATGGAGGATGGGTCTTTATTTAAGCCTCTTAATTTAAACCATTAACATATAAAATGAGTATCTGACACTACAGATGTGTTTATGTATTTTCTTTACAGGCAGGCTGAAGTCTTTCTCAAAAGGGGACCACATAGGATAGGAAGCACTTACAAGAAGGCTGTCTACACTCAGTTCACCAATCATTTATATGATGTGATAGTTGACAAACCTTCCTGGCTGGGTTTTTTAGGTCCTATAATTAAGGGAGAAGTTGGCGATTCCATTACTGTCCACTTGAAAAACTTTGCTTCCAGAAACTACACGCTGCATCCACATGGTGTAAGATATACAAAAGAAAATGAAGGTAGGCTTGACTCCATCCTGTCCCACAGTTTATCAAAAGTTAATCATCCTTCTGAGTGGAAGTGATATTCTCTCATCAGAGAGAACACTGGTCAAGTAAATAAAGATTTAAACTGGGACACAACCAATTTAAAATAGGAACTAAGAAGTTTGAGAATTTTTTCAAGAGTGTAACACAAATCCAAAAGTGACAATTTTAGATCAGCATTTCACCTGAAATAACAGTATTTGTGTTTCAACTAAAATAAGGGTATAAGGGTATATAAGAGATTCAGGCATGGATATATAAAAGAAAAATTGATGTTGTTGTAGAGAAGATAGTGTTAACTGTGATAACATACAGTTCCAAATTCTTAACACTAAGTTTGTGTATATGGTATATGACACATAAGAGTCTCTTAAAATGGAGAAACAGATACCACTTAGTAATTAATTAATTAATGAGATGGAAGTCTGGCACACTTCAAGATGTATTTAGGGGTGCCTTTGGGATTAGTAATGGCTTGTTCTTGCAATAGCCAGTCTTGCCACACTCAGGCAATGGGGAATTTTCTTCATTGGATGGCACTAGAATATGGCTTTTGAAAGTTTTATTATTGGGCCTTAAAAACAGTGTGTGAATCGTTGGGAATATGATGTCTCAAAATCAGTCTTTAAAAATCTTTCATTAGAAGAATTTATGAAGTATCAGCCTTGCATGTATCCTTCAGGATACATGCAATATTTTAGAACAGTTTCCAAGATTAATATTTAACAAATGTTTTGCAAATATTTGAATTGTTATCTTTTTACCAGAAGTACATAGTCCCCTTCCAATAAATTAAGGACTAACTTTAATGTGCCATTAATTGAAGTACTTCTATGGACTTCAAAGGCAAATGAAGAGATTCCTAAGGAGAAAGAAAACATCTGTTCCCCTGATTTAAAAGTTGTGGGTTTTTAACCTGTATTCAGATGTTCAGTTCATTTTACTCCAACATGTAGTGAACTTGAAGCGTAACAGGTGCTATCCTGACACCCTGTTGTGAATATGTTGTGGTAACAGTGGCTGTGTGGCATCTTCAGGTGCTTTTTATCCTGACGCCACCAAAAATTTGCAAAAGAGAGATGATGCTGTGGAGCCTGGAGACCAGTACACTTACACCTGGGACGTGACAGAAGATCAAGGTCCAGCTACAGGAGACACAGACTGCATAACCAGGGCTTACCACTCCCACGTGGATGCTCCAAGAGATGTTGCTTCAGGGCTTGTTGGGCCTTTAATAATTTGCAGGAAAGGTAAACCGTAAATAAATGAGTAAACGGGTACATATGCAAGGTGATTGATAATGGTCATTGATAAATATCAGTGAAATAATTTACTGGAAGAGGAGAAGATTACAGTTGATTTGGAAATAACAGCTTTTGGTCTTCTCAATTAGTTGCCTTCAATAGTATAGGAAGTAGTTTGATTTTGTGTGTGACAGTGAATATAATTTACAGAATATTTGTCCACAAATCCAAGAGTGAGATGTGTTCATGTAAGGAAGTATAAATACTGATGTAAGAAACAGATTTACGTGCAACTATTTTATACTGTCTATCAAAAGGGATTTTTGTTTCCTGAGTGTGTCTGTAAGTTTATGTGTAAAGTCACACTCAAGAAAAGTGGCAAGAACATTGTCCAGCCCTACTGAGACTACAGTTAAAACTGACAGAAAATGTCAATTACCAAGGATTTTGAATATGACTTTGAATATACTGCTTGCTTTTTCAGGTACAATGAATAGGGACAGTGATCAACACTTTGATGCTGAATTTATCCTTATGTTTTCTGTGATGGATGAAAATCTCAGTTGGTATCTAGAGGATAATATCAGGACATACTGTTCTGAGCCTTCCAAAGTGGACAAAGATGATGAGGACTTCCAAGAAAGCAATAAAATGCACTGTAAGAGAACATTATATTAATGTTGCTTGTCATTGATATGGTGAAATAATGTTTTTGTGTCTTGTCTTTTATAAAGATGAATGTTGTTGATAATCTTTTTTTTCAGTCAAGGCTTTTTCTTATGGGATTAAGAAAGATCCTTTTCAATTAAAAAAAAAAAAAATTTAAAGTGATGGTAAGTATTGTAGAATCACACCTTTGGAGTTGTGATATGAAATTCTTCGGGGCCAAGGAACTTTTTGCCAGTGTAGTTTCCCAGGCACTCTGAACAGAGTTGTGTTACTTTGTTCTGTTTCTTAGTCCTGAGCTCTGTACTGTAATATCACAGTTTAGAAAAGCAGTTTTTATTGTTAATGTAAGCAAGTAAGATACCTTTGGCTCTGACCAGTGGAATTCCAGAATCATAAAGGTAGCTGTGCAGATGAAGCATGTATCTGGTATTGGCTCACTTTCAAAGGTGTGGAGCTTTCTTTTGAGCCTCTTTCTATTTTGAAGAATAAAGCAATGGTTGTATGATACCTGCTTTTGAAGAAAAGATCCTAAGGCCTGTGAAGTTAACTGTAATAAACAACATTTATTTTAGCCATCAACGGGTACATGTATGGATACCTACCAAACCTTACAATGTGTGTGGAAGATAAGGTAAAATGGCATCTTTTTGGCATGGGTAATGAAGCTGATGTCCATTCAGCATACTTTCATGGACAGACCTTAATAGAAAGGCATCATCGAGTTGACACCATCAGCCTCTTCCCAGCCACATTCGTTGATGCTGTCATGACACCAAGGAGCTCTGGGGAATGGCTGCTTAGCTGCCAAGTGAATGACCATATTGAAGGTACAGTAAAAGTTTCGATGATCAGAATGTTTTTTAGCTTGAGCTAAGAGCTTACTGACTCACTTTGGCAGGGCTCCTGACTAGTTATATTCTCCTCTGGGCAACAAAACTCTCTTAGTAACTGAAACGCCTACAAGTACATTAGATGGGCTTGGGCATGTAGCCATGAAAATCAAGCGAATTCTTACCTCTAATGGAGCTGCAATTAGCACAGCTGCACTTTTGCAAGCCTCAACTTTGGACAAAAAACTAGCACAGTGTTTGTCTCTTACTGGGAATAACTAACCGCAGTTTTCTGTTTGATAACGAAAAAGCTGGGGCTTGTTCCATTTTTGGAAAGGGGCAACTTGCCTGCAGACAAAGACATGTTCTGAAATTGTCAAATAAGCAGAGGTGTTCTGTCTTCTTCCCTGTGTCTTCCTGTTTTCAGGTTTTGACAACCGTATGAGATACTTAGGAGCTAATTCCATGCTTTTGAATGATCTGTATCCCTGTAAGGGAAAGAAGTAAATTGTCACAAAAGTGGGAAAGAACATAGAACTGAAAATCATTCTCCAAGATTTGAAACTTCTAATATAAAAAGGATTATGTAACCTACAGATTCAACAGCACAAAGATTATAAACTTTGAAATAGTTATCACATCCAGCAACTTCCTGATAGAGTTGAAGCATCCTGGGCATGACTTCAATCCTACATATTGACCTAATGTATTGCTGTAAAAGGCCTCTCTTTACTATATTATTTGCATCTCCAGCAAGCAGATTGCTAACAGACCATTCCCTTAGTGTTCAGAGACCCAGCAGTTTCACGAGTAAGTTCTCAGTTAGATTTAGATAGAAGATGCTTAGTTTGGTAGCATCTGACCTTGGCCAAAGTGCTCATCAACAGAACTGCGTCCACCCTACCCTAATCTTCTCTGCTGTGCCAGTTGCAGTTTACAAGCAGAAAGCCCTTTACCATACCTGTTTACCTGCTGTAGATACCACAGCTGGGTCTCTCCTAGCTCAGCTGGCATGCATTCTTTTATAATATTCATCTTCTTTCTTTGTGATTTGCATGTCCATCAATGGTGTGGGAATTCTCCAGGGACAGCTGTGGGAAGAGGAGAAGAGAAAACATAGTACAGTTCCTTCTCCTTAGGTTTCTCTACCTCCTCTTTTTTTTCCCAGGTGGTATGCAGGCCCTTTTTAAAGTAAAAGACTGTAAGAAATCCACACCAGATCACAATGAGAGTACAAAGATAAGACAGTACTTCATTGCTGCTGAGGAGATCATCTGGAATTATGGCCCATCTGCAATGAACCATTTTACAGGACAGGAATTAATTGTTGACAGGTAAATGCTTCTAATAAATTGTTGACAGGTAAATGGTGTTTTATTTTCCAAGCAGAATTGGTTTAAACATGCTAAATAAGGTAAGACGTATGGTAGAACTGACTTTTAAGCCAAATTGCTCATTGTCCTTAGCTCTGCATAAATATTAATACTAGAATAAATATCAGACCAAATTAGATCTACTGTTTTCCTTGTAATCTTACTATAAATTTTGCTGCTATGTTAGTCATTTCACTGGGATTAAGATCAATTATTAATGTCCCATGTAGGCAGTGACCCCTGATGATTCAAGAGGGTTGATAAAAGAACAAAGCTAGGAATTCATGCTCATGGCCTCACTGATGGAAATCACACTAACAGCAAGCATCTCATCTAGGAAACAGTCTGCACAATATAGCTTTGCCCTTTGCGCTGTGTTCACATATTTAAAACCTGGATCCAATCCCTGAATACACTGATTCCTCAAATTTTTTATCTGTGAGTTAAACACCTCCTCCCCAAGGGACAAGGCACAGTACATTGTTTGAATAGTGTTTGTAAAACACTGAAAGGTCCTTTCTTGAAGAGTAGAAGTGTAGATTGAATCTTCTTACTTTGTATTTAGACGTTACATATTCTTGGTATTTTTATCTGCTATTGTTGGATTATTTATAGCATTTAATTAAAAGTAAACTCAAGGTTATGAAATGTTGACTAGAAATCATTGTTGATGACTCTGGCACACTGGCATTGTAAGGGCAACAGAGCACAGTGGCTTTTTCTTAAAGAGAAATTAGTGAAGGATAATGTATTCCTGCTCATCTTCATGGGACTGCATAAAAATGTGTGGCCAGACCACCGAATAGAGACAAACTCGGCATGTCATACTTCAGAAAACAGGGTTGAGGTCTTGACTGCCTTTGGACAGCTGAGAATTATGATTTGAACTGTTTGTGTCTATTGCAATTTCTTTTACACAGTGAATCTCACATCTTTTTTGAACAAAGTGAGACAAGAATTGGTGGCTCTTATAAAAAAGCAATTTACAAAGAATACACAGATGGTTCTTTTACTGAATATAAAAAAAGACTCGCAGAGGAAGCACATCTTGGACTCTTGGGTAAGATAGTCTAAAATTTTTTCATATCAAAGATTTATGAGAGTAAACAGTCACTTACACTAGTTAGCAAGCAGTGCCCCCACCTCCAAGGAGGAGCCCTAAGCTCTCCCCACCTCCTGCAGATGCTGGTGCCTTTGGCTTCCCCCAAGAGACACCCCAGGGTGTAAGGAAGCTCTTGGAGGCAATGCAGTGGTGGTGCCCAGCTTCCCTGTGGGAGCATGCCATGGTCTGCAAAGGTCAGGTTCTGAACTCCAAGGCCAGGCTAGGTAGGTCTAGTCCTATTGATAACCTGTCTACTTCTGGCAGGTGTTGGTGCTAATGTCTGTAAATCCCTTTCCAAAGGGAGGAACTGTCCTGAAAGTCACTGGGCCTCCATGTGAACTGGGAATAGTCGCTGCTGGGATGCCACGTGACTCAGGCCATGTGCCAGGGGCCATGCCACAGAGGC
This sequence comes from Pyrocephalus nanus, assembly GCA_038380795.1. NCBI lineage: Eukaryota > Metazoa > Chordata > Aves > Passeriformes > Tyrannidae > Pyrocephalus > Pyrocephalus nanus. The sequence continues at coordinate 182,641 of CM076270.1, read as the reverse complement.
CTGGGGCATTCCCCTGCAAGGGGGAAAGCAGCCAGCCACTGATTGCAGCGAAGTTCATGGTGACCTGCACACCACTCGATAGAAATGTCCTGTAATTAGACCGTGTGCTCTTTTCCAGGACCTGTTATCAAGGCTGAAGTGGGTGAGCGCATCAGGGTGACCTTCCGGAACAATGCCAGCCGCCCATTCAGCATCCAGGCCCACGGAGTGAGCTATGGCCGGAGCACAGCAGGGGCACAGTATGGCCCCGTGCCCAGAGGTGCGCCACGGACCCGGGGAAGATGGGGGAGGCTGCAGCACTTGAGCATGTGCTGTCTCACTGTCCATGTGTTAAAGGGATAAAGTAATGTTCACTTGACATAATTCCCAATGGTGATTTCTGTAGGAGGTACCGAATCTCCAGCATCTCATGTGAATCCTGGTGCTACGTTTACATATGAGTGGGATGTGCCAGAACATGTGGGTCCCACAGACCAAGACCCAGAGTGCTTAACCTGGCTTTATTACTCAGCTGTGGATGCAGTCAGAGACACCAGTTCTGGCCTTGTGGGTCCTCTCCTGGTGTGCAGGAAAGGAACTCTTCTTTCCTCTGGGAAACAGGTCAGTCAAAGTAGAAAAATGGAAGCATTTGCATTGTCACAGCTGTACCTGCTTTCTCCTCCTGAATTGCACCACCTCCTCTCCATGTCTCAGTCTCACCCATGTGCTAAAAGGGGATTTCAAAACGTGAAGAAAGTGGGTTTGGTTTTCAGTCTAGCTCCAGATAGAGAGTCACTTCATTGTGAAAACACCATTGTTGTGAGCAGCCGCTGGCATTCAAGTCTCAGCTAGGATGAGAATGTCTAGGAAAATGTAGAGATTTTTAAAGACAAATTCATTTTCAGAGGTGGTTCCTGCTGGTAAAAAGAGCATTAGCAGCAAATACTCACCAGATACAGCAATTACAGAGTTTTGAGGTGATCAGAATGAAGCATGAATGTATGCATCTACCCTATTTTGTGACTTATAAATTATTATAAGCAGAGATATTTTTTTCCTGACATTTTCTATTCACTCATGTCTATTTTCCTTTGTGCTATTTCTTCTTAACAGAAAAATGTGAACATGGAGTTTTTTCTACTTGCCACAATATTTGATGAGAATCTGAGCTGGTACTTGGACGACAATATTTTGATGTTTACATTAAATCCTGATAAAACTGAAAAAGATGATGAAGATTTCCAAGAGTCTAACAAAATGCACTGTAAGAAAATTATTAGTTAGCCAAAAATAATTTCTACAATAAGGTTTTACCTTTATGATTTCATGCTGAAGGCTAAAAAAGTGTATAGTGGCAGAGATATTTCATTCCTTTCCAGTGGAAAAAAAAAACCACAAAATGTTTCAATGCAATTCAATTAAACTAAATGTGGTAGTCCAAAGTACAATGCCAGCTGTTCAGTGTCTTGCATGGCAGTTTAGGATTTACATGGTTATGTATCACTTTGAGCAGACAGAAGCAGGAATTAGGTCTTCAGCCCATGTGCAACCTCTATGAATGCAACCAGGCAGCTAGAGAAGACTGACCTCTGCCCTAGAGATGATGTAGCTGAAATGATGTTTTTCATCACAGAATCACAGAAGAGTTGAGGTTGAGGTTGAAAGGGACCTCTGGAGGTCAACCTTGTCCAACCCCATGCTCAAGCTTGACCACCCAGAGCCGCTTGCCAAGGACCACATCCTGATGGCTTCTCAGTACCTTCAAGGATGGAGACTCCGTCATCTCCCTGGGCAGCCTGTGCCAGTGCTTGGTCACCCTCACAGTGACTGTTTCCTGATGTTTGGAGGGAACCTCCTGCGTGTCAGTTGGTGCCCGTGGCCTCTGGCCCTGTCCCCTGGGCACTGCTAGGAAGAGCCTGGCTCTGTCCTCTTGGCATCCTCCCTGAAGCTGTTTGTACAGGTGGATGAGATCCCCTGAGCTGCTGCTTCTCCAGGTGGAGTGGTCCCAGCTCTCTCAGCCTTTCCTCCTAGGAGAGGTGCTTTCTTGTCCCTTTGTTATTCTTGTGGCCCTTTGTTGTCCTCCAGTATGTTCCTGTCTTCCGTTCTGGGGAGCCCAGAACTCAGGACAGTCCTGCAGGTGTGGCCTCAGCAGAGCTGAGGATCCCCTCCCTTGACCTGCTGGCCGGACTTTGCTTCTGAATTAAAGTCTTTGCTTCTTTAATAGAGCAGACCTAAGTTTCATGCTGATTCTATTTTGGTACTGCAGAAATATTTTTCAAGTTTCCTCTGAGAAAAACATTTTTACCTTCAGGGCCCAGCCCTGCCAGTAAGTCCCACTCTTTAGGCACATTTACGTGAGTGCTTTCTTGAATTTTGCTCTCGGAGCATTGCTGCTATTTACAAACCATTGGTGCTGAGCATTCAGTGGTACCTGCGAGGCCCAGGATTTGAAAGTTTTGCACAGAAGTAGCTAGAAAGGGTTAGTAACTCAAAAACCCTTCCAATTGCCTCCACTGTTTGACTGGAGGGGGTCACAGGATATAAGGTGGGATGCTTTATGCATCCTGAATACTTGACAGGTATAAAGCAGAGGAAATTCCAGTTGTTTAAGGCAGTAAGCTGTGCCTTAGACATTGAAAAAGGAGAACAGTTAGAAATTATTTTTCAATGCTGGGGTTTAAAAGTTGTTTTGCTTGAGTTGATTTACTAGTTTTGTTGATGTGATATTTTATTATTGATATTTCTGTCAGTCTAAGGCATCACATTACATCTGAAGTGTTTATTAATTAATCTGTATTGCAGAATTAAATAATATATTAATAAAGGTGGATTTTGCTTTCTCAAATCTTCTACAGCCATTAATGGTTATATGTATGGAAATCAGCCTGGTCTTGAGATGTGTAAAGGAAGTGTGGTTTCTTGGCATTTGATGGGATTGGGTTCAGAAGCTGATGTCCATGGGATATACTTCTCAGGAAACACATTTGTAACTAAAGGAACAAGAAGGGATACAGCAAATCTGTTTCCACATACAGCTCTTACAGCTATTATGAAGCCTGATTCTGAAGGTAAATGTCTTGTTTAAAAATCCTGTTAGTATTACAGAAACTGTTACCAATGAATGTTTTATGCTTAGAGACAAGCCTTAAATAGCTGGTATTTTGATCCTGGTGCTAAAACTGTGCACAGGTGTGTTTGAAAGGCAGGAAACTCTAGGGAGATATGTTCTTATTGCTAAAGCCTTGATTTTTTCAACTTCTCTGTGTGCTGAATTTTATTACAAGTAGCCATCCTGCACAAAGAGTTTAGATCTTATATGAGCAATAGCCTGTGTCTCAGTCTTTAAACACTAAATCAACATTGCTAATACAATCTAAAGGTAACAGACTTTTGTCCTCAAGTCTTTATTTCTTGTATGACCTCTAGGAATTTTTGAAGTGTCCTGCCTGACAACCGACCATTACACTGGGGGCATGAAACAGAACTACAACGTGAAACAATGCCACTGGTGGAATGTAGATCCATCTATGTATTTGCATGAAAAGACTTATTACATTGCTGCAGTGGAAGTTGAATGGGACTATTCTCCTAACAGGACATGGGAATTTGAACGGCATCAACACCATGAGGAAAGGTACTTTGGAATATACACAGGGGAAAAAATGCAAAACAAGCAAAACAGCAACTCACTTCTCCTCTGAACCTTTTCCTCCTCCAGACATTTCTAGACACACTTTATTTTCATATATATTTTTAGGGCTCACTTGAATTTGTGGTCCTTTCCCTGTACTGTTGCCATGACAGCACAATGTTCAAGAAATAGTGCACCGTAGATCTTCTGTGGGACAAGTGTATATTTTCGTGATTCCTGGATAGTGCATTTATTATTTACTGATGTTAGTAGTCCTTGATGTGGAAAGCTTATAATATTCATCATCATCGCATCTGCGATGACTACTTTGTCCTGATAATTGCTTACAATCTTAACAAGTCTTTGTCTCATGTTTATTTGTAGTCTGAGTCAGGTTCTTTTTTACTCTTCTCAGTTTTATGAGATTACACAGGATACAACTGTGACCTAATCCACTCACTGTGAAGCTTGTTGTCTTGGTGTTTCATTTCCAGTATTTGAATCTCAGTGAGAGAGAACTGATTGGATCAAATAATTTGTGCCAGTTAGCAGAAGAGGCTAAACAGGAACTGATGATTTTCAGTGCTTCACCTTAATAACTTCAGTTGAGGTTAAAGTAGCAGATTGTAACTGCCTGTATTTTGTTATTAATTTAGTTGTATTTTCTTCTTTGTCCTCAGCTTGGTAGCACATTTCCTTGCCCTGCATACCACAGTGGACTCTGACACAGTACTAAGCACAAGTAATATGGACTATGCTGTTACAGACTTTTTTTTCTCCACTGTCTCCAGCCCCCATGACCAGCAGAGAATCAGTCCCTCACATTTAATTTCATCAAGGCACTTAAGATTTACAAGTTTTAGGCTTCTTTTCAGATTACAGAAGTCACTGAGGGCTCTGTTTTTCAGTATACAAGTTGCTGTGTGACTTCTTGCAATTTGAAGTATCTGCCAGGACAAGTGCTCAACTTTCTTTTAAGTACTACGTAGACTTGGTCTAATTATAGTGAGTTTTTTAACCTTTCAAAGAGAAATTTCCCATCTTAACAAGAATGTTTTCATGCTGAAGATACCAGAATTTTATGAGATTACTGTTTTGCTGAGCAGGACTCTTGTTTGATAGTTAATTGACATGTCTGCAAAAGATGTTGTAAAATACATGAAGAAATGTTTTGGTTTTTTCTTTTGGCAGCCCTGGCAATCCCTTTTTAAATAAAAATGACAAATTCATTGGCTCAAAATACAAAAAGGTAGTATATCGTGAATACACTGATCAGACATTCAGTACTCCCAAAAACAGAACAGAGGAGCAGCAGCACCTGGAAATTCAAGGTAGAGTCATCATAAAGTTCAGTTTTGAAAATGTGAGAAATGCACTGACACAAACCAAAAGATACTATTTGAGTAACGCTGAGTATAGTTCTACTCACACAAAGTGCCTAAACCTATGTGGAAACCCTACAGGAAATTACTACTTTTATAATGGTGTTTTTCCTGCAAGATTATATTGCTTGATGTAGAAGTTAAAAACCCTTCTGGTTAGCTGCCTGATTTATTTCCAGCATAAAACTGGGTAGCAACATCCAAACTGACTTCAGGTACACAGTAGGTGCTCAGAACTTTTGAGACCTAGAGGCTTAACTTTAGCATCTCAAGTTGGGAAGTCATAGTGAACAACACTATCTGTATAATGTTTTCTGTTGAATTCTAAGCCGGTGGTGTAAATTTGAACACAAACTGTTTGCTCTGATCTTTTGTAAAACCAAGTTCAACTTTCTTTTCAATCCAACAGGGCCACTGCTTATGTCAAACGTTGGAGATAAAATTATAATAGTTTTTAAGAACTTAGCATCAAGACCTTATTCTATCCACGCCCATGGAGTGAAAACAGACAGTTCTGCTATTGCTGTAACTAACCCAGGTATCAAACCATCCTTCCTTATTTCTAGCAGGTAACATCAAGACTTTTAGTAAGGTTTATTTAAGATGGCAGGAAAGATATAGTTTCTGTTTGCATGTTTTGCCTCAGGTTCTTAAATTTTTGGTGTTGATTATGACAAATATTTCTACAGTTCAAATGGCCCTGCTAACTATGGCTCTGTATCCTAGTCCTTGACCAATCAGTAATTTTTTGACACAATGTGGCTGCACCTTTCACGAAAGCAAACAGATTTGGTTACATAGGGAAGGCGTAGCTTATGCTATAATTTCTGAAGTTCTTCTGTGATCTTTACAAAAGATATAATTGTCCTTATTAATATGGTAAACTGGACAGGGAAGACACAATAAAAAACCCCAAACGCTGTCAAGAAAAATCAAGGGTCTGCAGAAGTTAGCCAGTGCAGTAATTGGGAAGTTCAAGACAAATACAAGCTGTAAATGGAGATAACATCTGTTTCAGAATGACCTCCTATAGGTCAGCATACTGAAGATTTCTAAAATTCATTGATACTTATTTAATTCAGGTGAAACAAAAATGTATGTCTGGAAAATCCCAGAGAGATCTAGTCCTGAGAGAGGAGATCCACATTGCATTGCATGGGCATACCATTCAACAGTGGACATCATTAAGGTATATAATTTATCAGTCTGAAGGGTTTTGTTCATGACTCCAACATGGATATACTTATAGAAAAAGGGGGGTGAATTTGAAATTCTTTCTGCTTTCTCTGTCAGGTTATTTCCCCTGTTACCATACCTTTGAATTTAAATGTTTCTTGAAGTCAAACTGCAGGGAAGTCAGGGCATAATTTGAGTCATGGCCCTCCATGTTCTTGCTTTCTGGTTCTTCTGCTGATGGTATAATCACCTCACTCAGATTTCCTTGTTAAAGCTAGCACTTTGTAGCTTGCTCAGTATCTAATCAATCATGTGGGGGAAAGCTTACATGCAGCTGTGAAACACAACTCTGCTGTTTCTTACCAAGCATGCATTAACTTAACAACTAATACTTTTTAATGAAAACGAATGTATTCTTGTCTTCATGTCTCAAAAAATACAAATAGTGTCAAGAAGTATATTTTGAATGGAAACCAAGCTCAAAAATATAAAATTTTAAAAATAGTTTGGGGAAAAAAAAAAGGCAAGAAATTAATGTGGAGTGAATGCTTATTTCTAGCAGGAGATGAAAATGAGGCAGTAGGTCTTCACTGAAGTTGATCCATGGGTAGTATATAACAGTGGAGAAATAGCCTTGTTTGCCTGACACTGACTGCCTTTTATTCTCAGCTACTGACAGCTGTAAAGATAGTTAAGAGGATTCAGGTCTGTCATTAAATGTGCTTCTGCTTAGTTAAATCTTGCAATTATGTGGTTTTTCATTTGTCATTTCAGGACACTTACAGTGGATTAATAGGGACACTTATTGTGTGTCATAGACATTATCTGCCATCATTTCATACTAAAAAGAAAGTTCAATTTGCTCTTCTTTTTATGGTTTTTGATGAAAATGAATCATGGTACTTGGATGAAAACATTAAAACCTATTCTACCAACCCACATCTTATTGACAAAGAGGACGACGACTTCCTTGAAAGTAATAAAATGCATGGTATGTTTCCCACTTTAGTTAATATAACTCTGGGGAACTCCATAAAATTATATATTTGAAAGTACTTCATATAAATTTGACTTTCTCACTCTCCCTGAATTCCCTGTTCCAGTGCAGGCGGCCTGAAAAATTTTACTCAAACTGTTTGAAAACACTCTTAATGTTCTTCTGAATGACACTGAATGACTTTTTTTCCCACAGATTAAAGGAATTTCCACAGATTAAAGAAAAAAACCCCAAACAAATACCCCTCCCCTCCCCCTAAATATTCCCATGTTGAAGTTTTTTGATGTCAGCAAACAACTGTTCCGAATAAGCTGGAAAGGTTATGTGCATCCTGAAAGCATGTCATGGTTAAAGCTTACCCTTTACAAAGAGCTGCAGGAATTACAGATCTTTAAGAACTGCAAAATTACCAACAGTGTACAGCTAAGAAATTTTATTTACCATGTTATTCTTTCTAGTTAAATATGGAATATAAACACATGTTTATAATGTGCGGTCCAAAGCCATTACTTTTATCTGGCATTGCTTTCAAATCTTGTATTATATGAAAGTTTAGAGATCAACAATGCACACAATTTTTTTTCTCTGTCTTGTTCTTTCCTTCTATTTAGCCATTAATGGAAAGGTGTTTGGAAATTTGCATGGCCTGAATATGCATGTTGGAGATAAAGTCAGCTGGTATCTGGTGGGAATGGGCAATGAAATAGACATTCACACAGCACACTTCCATGGCCACAGCTTTGACTACAAGGTATCAAGTCCTTTTCATTTATTTCTTGCTGTGTTAAGAATGAGAGGTAGGTCAATTACCAAGGATTGTAATCTATGTGAAAAGTCACATTACAATATTTAGTGGGGCTTGTAATTTGATTGTAAGGGTTTTATGCCCCAAACCTTTATCTGATCAACATACATGAGCCAGAGAATATCTGCCAGTAGCATCTGCTGACTGGTAACCAGTTGCTTTAACAAGACAGCTGTGAACTTCTCATGACTGTTGCAAGACAAAAGCTGTAGTTGTCCTTAATTTTCACTTAGTTTATTAAATTTTGGAGCATGAAACAGATGTACAAAAGTGATGCTTTAGTAGAAATGACACACAGGTGTCTTATCATTCAATTGTGATTGAAATGTTTGGTGAGTAAATGGATAAAGCTTAAATTACTGCCATCTGGTAACGCCACCATTTAATTGTTGCTTCTGTTTGTCCTGAAGCAAACAGGGGTTTACCGGGCAGATGTCTTTGATCTGTTCCCTGGGACATTTCAAACTGTGGAAATGACTCCACGGAACCCTGGAACCTGGCTGTTACACTGTCACGTTACCGACCACATCCACGCAGGCATGGAAGCAACCTACACTGTGCTCCCAAAGGAAGGTAAGAGCTCTTGAGCTCAGTAATGGTCATTATGTTTAAAGATGCACAGTGGGGCTCACAGACAGTCCAGTGTACTCAGAACCAGTTCAGACATCCAGAGATACTCCACGTCTAGAAGCCACTTGGTCATGCTTCCCTCAGGGCTGCTCAGGAGACCAAAGTAATTAAAGGACTGGATGTTAAGTGACTATTGTTTCAGCTTCCCATCCATGTAAAGTGACAGATTTTTATTTAAAAAGAATTCATGAGACAATGTTTCTGTACCCAAGAATTGCCAGTACTGTCAGACTCCATCTCAATCTTCATTTAAAACAATAAGAACAGTTGGTAAATAAAGCTGAATTCATCATTCCTACAAAGCTGAAGTACTGGAAAACTAAAATAGTTTTCCAGTTTTCTTTCTCAACAATGTGTTTTGGCTTTACAGACACTGTTACCTTGCTCTAGCAATATTACCTGTAAAAAATCTTGAATCTTGAAGAATTTTGAAAGCTCTTGTTTCTACAAAGTTAATACAACTTTAAAAGCAACTCTTTCCAGTGCTCAAAAGATAGAGCATAACAGGCATTCCTTGTAACTGACTGAAAGAGAACAATAGGAATATTTCAAGATATGTGTATGTATATGCATATATGTATGCACATATATATACATATACATATATGTGGTTTTTGTATCTATACTGAAAATACAGACTGGAATGTTAAACAGAATCTAATTCTATATTATAAACCACTGGCATGTAAACCACAATCTAGTTCTATATTATAAATACTACTGATTAACAGAGAACATTGTGCCTAACCTGCACCGACAATAAAAAAGGATGATTTGAGAGTACACAGAAAGAGATGTGGAAAGAGACTTTAACTTGTAGCAACATGTTGGATTTTTCATTATTAGCCATCTAAAGAGTATCAAAATGTACCCTTCAGTGCATCTTAAAGCTGTTTTTAAATCTAACTCACAATGTCCAGAAGGTACTGGGATCCACTGTGCTCATTTTGGACTCTGCTGGCCATATGCACAGACTATTCTTCTGATGAAATGCATGTAAAAAAAGCTATTTTCCCCCTTACAGATAAACAGTCTTTGTTCCCAAGATTATTCAGTCAGCTCAAGTGTAAAGGCCATGGCAGGCACACAAGATTGATGGAAGCATTTTAACACAGTGGTTCTCCAAGGTGTCTCTTGAGTGAAGCATTTCTTGGAAAATATTTTTCTCCTGGGCAACTCATCTCCATGTATGTTTTGGAAGATTTCATCTAGTGGCCACATGGATATACTGGCCACAGGTACCAAAAGGGCCATAGATTAAGACAGCTAAATGGATATGACAGCTCATAAATGTATTTTTCTCTAAATAAAGGTTGTATCTTGCAAGCTAAACATATTCTAGGTGATGCCTAATGCATGTTATTTAACAGCAGAGGAATGTGAAGAACCTAATGAAATGTACCTCTTTTTAAGTTTGAAAATAACCCTGTGTAACAGCAAAATTCATTTTGCGCATCTGCCATCACATTGTCATGTTTTACTGGACAGATATGGTAGTAGTTCTTAGAAAACAGGAATTTGGTTATCCATAAGTTGACACTGAAAATATATATAGTATTGTATAACTGAGCAGTTAACAAAATAGTTCTTTCTGTTGAATTATTTTTATAATTTTATCCAGTAACACCTTTCAAGATGATTGGTACATTTAAAAGATGCGATGACTGAGGGACCCTGAACTCCCTAGGTCAGTGATCCAGCTAATACAGATTTGAGACTGACTTCCTGCTTTACTTTCAGTGAACACTGTACGTCCAATTGTTCTGTACAGTATTTTCCAGTTGCCCTGTCACCACAGTTAGCTTCAAAACAGATGCTTTACCTCAGACAACAGTTGTCCTTCAATAGTTGATGTAAGATTTCAATGAAGAAGTAAGATGATTTATGTGAGGGTAGTCCCACAGTATGCAGCTCTACTGTTTGTTTCATTTGCTTTTTTGTTTCATTTGCTTTTTTATTTGTTTCATTTGCTTTTTTATTCCAGCACATTCTTTGCATTTGAGTGGATAGTACACTTCGTTGTTTTAGGTCAGCAGCTTCCTCTGGCTGCAGTGAAGAACATGTGGCAGGAAAAATGCTGCAGTTCCATCCTCTGGTAGAAGACTGACAAAATCCCTTAGTTCCAGCTCCACTGCAACAACTGATAAAGTTTCTGCTCAGAGCAGGGGAGAAAAATCTTGTTTAGGTATTTTGAGTTTAGAACAAAGAAACAAAAAAAGTCATCAACAGTGTAATTACAAACTGAAGTAATCAAATTATCTAAATATTGCAAGTGGAATGAAATTTGAGACATACCCATTTGGATATGAATACAACTATAGGAAATCTCAAAAGTCAACTGAAATTATGACTTTAATTAAAACTATACGTCTTGACTCATCAGGTCTACACATGGCATTAATGCTAATGAAAGTCTGCTAGTACTTCACATGTTTTGTATGAAATGCAAAGGACGCCCTGGAAATCTTATTAGTACCCTAACTCAGCACTATCTGTAAAACGGAATGATTTGCAAGTGGCTTCTCAGACCGAGCTGTTCAACATTATGTTCCTAAGCGATTAAAGGACAGTTATTGCATCAAAAAAAAATCCAAAGAAAAACTGCTGGCACCAGAAACTAGAACTTTATGATAAAGCATGGCAACCTGTGCAGCACAATGCAACCCCTTGGTGTTATTTTTCTCAGGCATTCCATTGACATACTTTTAACAATGTATGTGCTTTATTCAATACGCTTAATTTGTCAAAAGAAACACACTGGCCCCTCAGCTATACTCAGTATTATTAACTTCCTACAAAAATGTAACAATACGACTACATAACTACTAAGCTGGATTTCTCTACTTCTAGTAATAACACACTGTGTTTTTTTTCAGTCTATGACCTAATCATCAATACATACTTAAGCCTCCCCTGTGTTGCCAGTAACAGTCCGTTACCTAAGAACCATATAATCACTTAGCCTAGGAAAACCAAAAACAATCACAAATAGCTATATTTACTAAGTTTTTTACTGATGTCTATTCCTATCTATACAGAAACAGTATGACTACAACAAGTAACTGTTTTTGATACAAAATGAATGCCATGATTTTTATCTGAGGGTACAATGCGTACATTACAGAATCCCTTGCTAATGACCGGAAAGACTGTTAAACTGTATTAGCTTTAGCTGGAGAAAAAGGTCCCTTTTTCTTCCAAATTACCACATCAGTTGTCCTTAGTCTGAACAGTTATTAACTGACGTACAAAGGCTTCTGGAGTTGAGTTACAACCAACTGATTTACCTTTGAGTGATGAAATGAGAACAGGGCAGCCATTACCAGTAAGTCTAGTCCTCTTGCAAAGTTCAGGAAGCAGCTTGTTCCACCACAGAGCCTAAATCCACAAAAACCCACAGCAAAAGTATAAATCAACAAGGACCGCAAAAGGGTATGAAAGAGCTGCTAAAAATACAGGTCAGTCACAATGAACTTAATGCCAGAAATGCAGTGATTTTGCATGTATTGTATTTTTCCATCTTAAGTGCAACCTTTCTCTGCTCAAAAATCTTCACACAGTGCCCCTTATACCTCTATAGACAAGTTTAGAAGACAAAAGTCACTAGCAAGACTGATGCAGTCAGAAAATTAATTTTTTTCCCTCTAAACAGCTCCATGCAAAGTGGTGAACAGCATTACTATAAGAACATTGCTCTGTCTCCTGACCTCATCTGTCTACTCCCAACAGCTGTGGCAGTGAATTAGGTTTTGTGTACAATTTTGTTGATAAGAATGGAGTGAAGGGAAGGGACTTCTTTCCTCCTTCTTTAAACTTGAGAACCTTTCTTTCACCTGCACTCAGATTCAGTACTGCAACCTCATGTTCAACTCTAATGTGGAAACAATCAAAGAAACTAGTTTCATATCTGAATAAAAACTTCAGATCAGGTTTTGAACAGAGTTCTAGTACATCCATCTAGTAGAGGATCATCTGTACTGACCCTGGTCAGTAAAGCTGTGTACAATTAATTGAGCAGCTGTGATTGGCAATGGAAGTAAACTCCTGTACTCCTGGAACACTCGCATAATACGTTTCAACATTAAAACTGTATAGAGGCCTAAAGGGAAAATGAGAAATAAAGACAATCTTTCCACTAGAGCATCAGTACCAGTCTGATGTTACAAGGTCAGAAGATGTCCCTAGAACACAGGAAGAACATTATTTAAGTCTGATTTTATTTGAAGGACCATGTTCTCCTATCAGTTAGCTTATCAGTAAGATTTCACCTGTAAACACTGTCAATTTAGAACACCAATTAGTGAGAAACAAGGTAGTTTTTCATTTACAGTGGAAAAAACCCCATATTACTCTCCCTTTTCTGAGGCAGTCTGCCACCTGAAAAGACAATGCTTTAAGTTTACTATAATGAATACAGTTAGTGACACAAGAAACTGGAGGAAAAAATATTCCATTAAAATCAGTGGGAACTGAGTTAACAAAACACCAAGCAATAGGTTCAGTGCAAGCTAAGCCATTTACTTTGTCTGGAAGCTGGGCTGTGTGATCCATCCAGAGCCCATCTGAACATAGCAGCATTTTAGTTAGGAAAAAAAACTAAAAGACAGGGAACAACTTTACTGAAAGTAGCACACCTGCTTGTCACCTTTCAGCTCGTGCTGAGCGTAGAGCACAGCTGCATCAGGACACCTCAGGAGGAGCTGGTCAATGGCTTCCTCATACTTGCCCAGACGGGTATTGCAGAGAACACGGATGGTTAGGCCGACACTGTCAGCCTCTGGCAGGGCCTCCAGGACAGGCAGAGCTGAAGCTACATTGATTGATTGACTACATAAAAGAGACTGAAGACAAGAACAAAAAGTATTGTTCGAATTTAAGACAAACTTTGCGAAAAGTGCTAACTATATCTTAGAACAGAAGCCGTTACTTGTTGGAATAATTCTAAAATAATACTTCCCTTAATAAATGTTGCTTAAAATTGAGAAAACAAGTTTAGGAAGGAGGCAAATGTAAATATCATTATTATCAACAGATCTCTTCAGTATTTTTTTCTTCTATCATTTCAATTGGCCTTTTATTTCACCTTGGATAACTAGGGGGGAAGGAGCATAAGGGTCTGCTGGAGGAAGTTGTTAATACATACATGAATATTTGCAGAATGACTCTTAAGTTGTAAGCAGTAAGAGTCAATACCTGTTTCATACCTGTAGTCTTGAGATGTCTTCATCGTAAACTTTATCAGATGAACATCCCACTGACATTATGGAAGTCACCCATGGGAAAATCAACCCAAAATGATTACAGGAGTTTATCTATGCAAGAAAGATAAAATTGCAATAAAAGAAACATTTTTATTAGTGACAGTTCCATGTGAAACTCACCACAAGTGAAGAAAATTTTAATCTCAAATACTTAATTTAGAAGAGCAGCTACTCTTTTCTTCTGGTTCATGCAATTTAGTAACAAATGAACTGGAAACTTTTATTCAGTTCTGTATTTCAGCTTTCCTACTCATAATTCTTTAAAATTCATCATTCACACAATTATTCAGTAAGCTTTGTAAAATTGCAAACACTCCACCTGACACTTTCTCATTTTTCATTTTAGCCCCTACTTCTATCCAGAGCTGAGATTCCTGTTGGAAGTATATTTGCAAATGTCCCCAAGGAGCAGGACTGCCCAGAGCTAGCAATACCGGTCTGTAACTGCACATTACCTTATTTGCTTTCAGTCTTGCTTCTTTTAACAGATAAACTGTCCAGAATTAAAATACTAAGAATGGTATTTGGACAGATTTTGGAGGAACACTAAAACCTCCTCTGTCCTAAAACCTCCTCTGAGTGGTTTACCACTTACCAGATCGTCTGTTGTTTTCAATGGCTTAGTCTCAGGAAGTTGCTTCTTTGATATCCTCCAAACATACTGAGAAGTAACCCTCAATAAGAGCTCCTGAAGTATTTCTTCCTGAGAGCACACTACAAGGAGAGCCTCCCAGAAATCCACCAAGAGCTGAGGAATAGTGTTTTCACTATTACTACACAACATCTAAGAACAAAAATGACAGAAGACAGCAAGTTAACACAAGACTATGGTGATTATTAATAGTAGAAATTAGAAGAAATGGGAGGAAGAGTTTTTACTTTCAGAAGCAGAATTTGCATTCCTTTTTTGTCTTGTGATTCTACATAATACACTGCTAGGCAAAATAAAAAGTTCATGGAATGATTTTAAGGTAATCAATTCTAATCAAGAGATTTTATTTCTTCTTCAAGATTTACTCCACTGCCAGAAATGTCACCACCACCGTCAGCAAATATTTACAGATTGCTAATTTGGAGGATTTTATATATGCCAATAGCCAAGCAGGTGTCTTTAAAAGAGGACTATAGAGGCCATGATGAGAGATGCTGTGTAGCTCAGGTGGGTATCATGGCAGGACCCACAAGGGAGATGTTTTAAGGTGTGCTGTGTCAGCAAAAAGGACTTTTACTTGGTTTCCAAATGGTTTTAAACAACACACTTGTTCCAATTTGAACTTTATGACTTGCTATTTTTGATACAGGTCTTTCACAGTAACAGGTACAGTAAGACTGCAACATACCTACATTGAAGAACATGTTTTAACCCAATTAAGTTATTAATTGTAGAGAAAAAAAAAAAGGTTTGTCTATTCCCAGCTGAAAGAAAGCAAACTTCAGGGATGCTAAAAAAGCTATTCTATTAATATTTCTTCTCATAAACTGCAGAGACACACTTTTCTTTCAGGAATTTATACAGAACATCAGAACATAATATACTTTCATATTTAAGTCTGATTGTCTGGAACTGTCTTTTAATCCCAATGACTTCTTTAAAAGGAGCTTATGGAATTAATTTATCTAAATTCTGTTAAATTTCATTAGCCTTAGGAAGCTCAGTCACTAGGAAGCCATTGAAAGACCACTGAGATCAGAATATTCTCTATTCAAATGACAGGGTAAAAACAAAGAACTTAATGGATTTTTTTTGTTGTTGTTGTTTCATTTAACCAGTATTTCTTTCCAGAAGGTCCAGTTTCTGACTCTGTAATCATCTATCATGACTGGAATATAACCCTCTTTCTGAACAAATGCTGAAATTTCTTCAGAGTGAAGGAGCAGCTGAGTCTGCTTTTCTTACCAATAGCAACATCACTATGAAAAAAACAGAAGCAAAAAAATGATTACCTTGAAAAAGGTAGCTGCTTCTTCCAGTTCAATTTTACTGTTCTCATGTAAAGCCACAGTGGCAGCCACGAGTAAACCAGGCTGCATCTCCTTCAGGTGAACAGCAAACTCAGTTGGCATAACAATTCCTCCCTTACGCTGCCTCAAGAGTCGTGGCTGCCCAATGAAGCCACAAGCCAGTATTGTCTACAAACATAATCAGATATAAATCAGGTAAGGAATTCAATATATGCATGATTCAACCCAATAAACTCAGTATTTTCTCAGGCAGTGAAATTTAGATAGAAGAAATGAAGGAAGCTCAGGGGAAGAAAATAAATCCTTTTTCATAGAGTAACTCTTCAGAAACTAAGCTCCAAACTGCATGAACACTCCAAAACAATAAGCCTTGTGCCTGAACACTTGAAAGTAACATGCTAATAAAAGCTGAAGTTACTGTTCACATAAGAAAGTTGAACTTTGCGAAGAAATCCAAGACATTCAATACACACAGTGCTTTGAAAAATCACTAGCTGAATTTCCAATGGACTACTTTGCTAAATTTCAGTAGATTACTTTGCTAAAGTGTGATTTTTATTTTGAAAATACCCCAGAAACAACGATCAAAATGTGCTGCGCTTTGTGTTTGTGTATGTGAGTGCTTTCAAAGGTAACCATAACAAGGTTCTATTCCCACTTTAAAGACAGTGGAGAAATGATGCCTAAGGAAATTAATGACACAAATATAAGGCAGACCTAGGAGGAAAATTCAGATTTCACACTGCTATGAATACAAACTATTTTTTCTTTCTTTAGTTTTCTAAAAGTGTGAGGTTTTTCTACTTTGAAACAAAATGCTTTTTTAAAGGTGAACTGCAATAAAACATATTTAATAGATCAGATTAAAAAGAAAGAAAATGCAACCAAACAACCCAACACCCATATCTCAGCCACCTTCTGTAAATAATTTCTATTCTATTCTGTAAATAACAACGATGCAGTGGAATGTGTATGTTTGCTCACACCATGGCAATTTCATTGGATCATACTGCAAAAGCAGATAATACTGAATATAATTTTTGAAAGAGCTCCCCACAGTTCCCACCTTGCAATTTAAAAACTTCTGATTTTAAAAGCTCTCCAGGACTTCTTTCAACAAAGCATAGTATCTAACTTTGGAACAGCTATCCATTTATTTCAAAAGTTTTTAGACTTCCAAACATCTCACTCTAAGAAAAGTCTGTATTTCAAGCTCTGTCACCTTTGAATATTCCACAGTTCTGATCAACCTTACCAAGAAGTAATTTACAGACTGATCTCAGTCTAAAACCACATGTGAACATCTATGGCAGAGACAGCTCCACTAAGGTTTCCCCACACACACTGATGAGTAGGTGTAGGGCTGTAGAAACGCTACTATACAACCCTATACTGCTATACAAGCCAGGCAGCTGAAGAGCACTGGCTCTGCAGAGCTTGTTACCTCCCAGTAAACAGCATTTAATTTATCAAGAATTAAGAGCTTCAGAACTTATTTGGTAAGGCTTTGCCAAGACAAGATTACCCTACCTGCAGGGTAAACTGTATAGTCCCAGTGTGTGCCAGCCCTCCTGTTCTACTGCCATTGCACACATTCAGTGGAGCCTACACAGCACATCAGGAGAAAGAGGAGTGACTGAAAGTTTCTTTTACTGTAAAGTGCAAGTACAAGTCAAACGACTGATGTGGGCTTTGGCAAAGTGTGAATAGCTCATGCTCTCAGCATACTTTACCTCATTATAGGAGTCCATCTCATGTTCATACATTATCAGGTCTCCCATTTTCAGAGCCAGATAAGCCTTAGTAAGCGTCAGGACCACTGATGGCATCATCTTTTCTACTTTCTGAAGATACTTCACAGCCGTCAAAGGACATACATTTCTCATGCAGGGGCTGCAAAGGATATGAGGCAGCTGCACGGGGTCAGCGAGATAGAATATCTGGAGAACTTTATTTCCTGATTCCTATTGAAATAAAAGCCATTTGACAGTTTAGACCTTTTCAGATATAAAGTCTACTATGGCATATGAAAGTAGTGCAATTTTGTGGTTGTTTTGGGTTTTGTGTTTGTTTTTTTTTAAACAGACAAGTACAGCTTAGCTATCAAATCACAGTGCCTCTCCTGCCTCTCTCCTCCCTACTAATAAAAATAAAGGATCACTAACTGGTAGTGATTCAAGCCATATTCTGGGGTGCTAGCTAGAACCCCACCGTGAATTGTTTTTACCAACCTGTACAATTTGGCAATGTTCAAAGAAACAGTTTGTTTCGCTACAGAAATGAGAGATGAAAGAAATCTGAGGCAGAGCTTTCCTAAAACAGAAGTGTCTCTGTGTGCAAGTGGGAAACAGATCACTAGCAACATGCATCATGATAGTCAAACCCATAATATGTAGCTTGAAAGTAGGCCAGAGCATCACAAGTGCTGCTTGCTATTTTTTAGTGAAAATGGGAAAATAAAAATAATGTGAACAACTGTAAAACTAAATAAGCAGCTCATCATTGTCAATGGGAATTAGATTAAAATTTGATACACAGTTCTTAAAATCAGAACTAAACAGATTACAAAAAATCCAGCTTGTTTCTACCTTGCTTAATTCTTCATTCAAGTCTTCATTAAGAGAGTGAGTTAAGTAAAATATAAGTCCTTTCTCATATGTCTGTGTTTCATCACCTTCTGAAACTTGTCTCTTTAAAACCTCAGTCATGGATAAGCCTGACATTCTGTAGTATGGCAAAGCAAGGTGGTAATCCTTTGTGTCAAACCTGTAGACAAGAAAGAGGAAGGGAAAAAAAAAAACAAAAAAACTAAGGGCAACACTTTTGCCATCACTCTTGGTAAGAACTAAAACAATACATCAAACAAAGTCAGACACGTCAGTTCCTACTTCATATTCACATAATGGTTGCATTCTGTGTTTAATGACAATAAAGACAACCAGACACTGAAGGGATGACCAGATCAAGCTGTTTTTGTAAAAGAGACTTACATTACATATGTAATACTAATGTAAAACAGCAAAGAATTACGGATTTTCATTTTATGGTTACATTATTGGAAACACAGCTCACATATAGCACCTCAGCATCTAAAACATACCTGCTGTAGCAGTCTCCTAAGAATGCACAACTTTCTCTGAACGCTCTTAGAAGTTCTTCTTTCTCATCTGATTTAAGGAAATGAGGGTCCATTATAGCTGCTCGGATCAGTAAGTGAGCCTCACTTAAAAGATGGATGCAGCTCTCAGTTTTAACATTTTCATAAGTTCTACTATAATCTACCTAGAACAGACACAGGATATACTTGAGCTATGGGCAAAAATTAAGAATATACAGGAGCAATTCTAATGAGGAAAGCCATTTGAAATAGGATTATGTGCTATACATGAGAAATACATTACATTATATTCAGCAATGGCATGCATCGGAGATTAATTAACAGTACTTATTTTAGTTAGCAAGCAACAAAAGCAGGAGTCGGGCAGTACCATTTCTCTGTAAAGCTGAATGGTTGAAACAGTGTTTATAATATATAAATTCCAACCAGGCTCTGACTCAGAATTTGTTCTGGATTTGATGCTGTCAGCTTTTCTGGAACTAGAGGAGGAAAAAAGTTGAGTTGTCAATGTTGAAATAAACACTATGCAGCCAAAACACCACCATTCATTTGATAATTCAAATGCATAAATAGGTATGTTTGCAGACTAGTAAATGCTGGAGACTTTAACTGTGAATTTGAGTCATAAGAGCTAATAACAAAATGGGGATAGGCATGTTCACACACCAGGAACATCATCAGAACTGTATACTACATCTTCTCTGGTGCTTTACACCAGCTAGTAACAGATACAGGAATCATAGAATCATCAAATGGCTTGGCTTGGAAGGGACCTTTTAAAGATCATCTAGTTCCAACCCCCCTGTCATGAGCATGGGACAGGTCAGACTGCCCAGGGCCCCATCCAACCTGACCTTGAATATTTAAGTACTTTAAATTAGCTAAGGTGTTTACGTTTATTCTGTAAGGACTTAATGCACGTTTACCCCCACAGTTCTATCAAAGTGTTTGCCAAGACATTGTGTAAAGAAATACCAGAATGCTTTTACTCACACCTTGGTTAGGTTTGATATGCCCAAAAAAACACCACAGGAAAACACAGACTCTTTTTGCTCTGTTTTTTGGTTTTAACTGTTCTGGGATATTTACATCTTTATTTTCAAATTATGGTGCTAAGTAGCCTACTATTTGTTCAACTCGTGTCCTTTACAGAAGGCATAAAGAGTATCTTCCTCAAATGCCAATTAGAGTATTTGAAACAACACAATTGCGAGAAGAAAATGTGCTTTATTCAAAAAAACTACAGTATTTTGAATAGGCATTCTCCCTGATAGGCTTATCCTTACCTTCTCCTGAATAATGTCTGCTCTAGGCTTTAAGAAATACTGGTTCAAATAACTGCTTCAATCAACTGTAGCTGTCCCACTCTTGTTAATTAACTTGAACTGACTTTAATAAGTGTGGTTTACGAATAGCTGTTTACATTAGCTCCTTATTATGTTTTAAGAAAAGCCCTCAAAAAATAAAGGGGATAGCAGTTCCCATAGAAATTGATAAAAAGTCACATTTGCCTCTGGCTACTTACATGCTACAAAAGTAACTTGGGCCAAAGTCTGATCCAACTTTTGTCATGGATAACTGTTGTGATGTTCATAACTTTTCTTGTAAAGAACCCCATAGACAAGACATTTTCATTTTGTGCTACAGCACATTTTGTAACCTGTAGCTTTGGTACTCTACACAGTACTTTTGTTTCTCAAGATAAATATTTTTTTCTTCTCTGGCTAAGTTCTTAGTAATGTTATTTTAACATTTTTTTTTTATTTCAAGCATCTATGATCCTACTCTCATTTCTTCTGCATCAGTTAATACAACAGAATTAAAAAAAAACAAACAAAACTTCATTTCTGTTCTCATTCACTAAGAATGGAATTCTTTTCAAACAGTTTTTCCACAGAGGAACTACTCCCACTGCAGTACCCACAAATTCAGCACTGTACCCAGAGCTGTAAGTACCATCTCTCCAAAAGACACAAATCCTTACAGCATCCTTCTTGTAGGCTTTCTCCTTTCAGTAATATCTTCTGTGTCTGCCTTTGTCAAAAGAATTATATGGTTTTTGAAATGACAGATAGCTCTTGGTCCTATAAAAAGCTGCATTCTTAATGTGCAGACATCCAGTGTGACAGGTGGACAAGCCTATAAAGGAAAGGGATTGTTTTGTCATTTCAGTTAGGACGTACTTTGAGTCTTTAAATAAATCAGGGAAAAAAGTAACCTTTGTACAATGATCTGACATTAAAAACATTCCTTGGCTTTCCTAACTTGGAGTGCTTCACTTAAACAAGAATAAAAATACTCATAAAAGCATGACAAGAAACATTTAACAATGAGTAAAAAAAAAAAAATTCATTTCCCTCTTCAAAGCAACTACAGTTTTAGCCGTATGTCTTAAAATAATGCAGCCTGAGCCAGATGTCTAATGTGGAAAACCTAATCCCAAATAGTCTGAATTTGGCCAAGTTGTAAAAGACTGCCTGGTTATAAAAGTCTTGGTTTCAGTTGCTGATAAAAAGCAATTACAGATAGAAGTATTATATTTGCTTGTCTATTGTTACATGACATACTCCATATTATATCTCTAATTTTTTTCAATTTGCACCTTTCAGGCAAAACTTACCCTATCACACTGGACTAAAAATTGAAAAAAGCAACCTAATTTGCACATAAATATTTTAGATTTACCACTTTAAATAGATAAAATACTACATTTACAAATGAACATACACAGTGAAGCAAGGCAACACAGTATTATATGAGTAACCTGATTTCTGAAAACACCTCAACGTTTCTTGTAAGAGGTGGAGGCCTGCAGGCATGACCTAGAGACTCTGAACTGCCCTGGGCTAGTCAGAATCAGAACCATGCAGCTCTTAAACTGGTGTAAAAAACAAGCAGGAAAAATAATAATAGCAAATAATAAAAATAACCATCATCATCCTCACACTTCAGACTCCTAGAGCCCTGTGGGACTGGAGCCCATGGACATCTGCAGCCTCTGGACAGCAAGCTGCAGCAAAGACATCTGTGCGGGACTGCAGCCTGCACACCCCTCCGAACCTCCTCTGGAGGCAGGAGGCAGCATTTGGCTGACTGGAGGAATTGTGATGGACTTTAATGTAACCCATGGTGAAAACACAGAAAGCTGAGACTGGAGAGTAGGCAGGACAGATTGTGTCACATGTTTGTATCGGTTATCTAGTACCTCTGTGAAGAGCAGAGATTATGTGTTTGGCTCTTGAAAATTTTATAAAACTTTTACTGTCCTATGGTTTCTTTATGTCCGCTGTCTGCATGCTCAACAGAAATCCTTAAATGCTAACATAAAATACACCTCAATCTACTACACCTATTAATGTATATCACAACCTTTACAATTTAATAGATTTTTACTGATACGCCATTTAAGGAAGGGGAAAAGTTTAGACCTCCAAGGATCGAAAGCCCTCCTCCTAAAAAGCATGCCGTAACTATGTGGTAGCAGACTTGTTTGATTGTCTACACTCCTACAAAATCTGTTTTTATAAGGGCACCTGAGAGAGAGAAACATCATCAGGTACAATAACGGAAAACTCTGTACCCTTCATTCAGTTTTCTACAGAAAAGCATGGAATTTAGCTTAAAACAGAAGTGATTTTATAGTTTTTTTAACACAATCTACTCACAGTCTAGAATTTAAGATGGCAACAAGAGATTGTTTCATTGAGACATCTGTAGACCATCAAAATACAATATGCCATAGATTGAAGTAAAATATTAATTTTGGATATTATTTTATTCATCCAATAGAAACTAACAAAATTTCAAACGGAAAATAAGTCAACTAAGTGCCATACCACTACCCCAGTATTTTTAGTGAGATAACGAGAGGTGCACCTTCACAGTTGTATCAATGTAGGGATCCTCATCACGAGCTGCTGCTGCACTGCATCGCACTGTGAAACACTGCAGGTTCTCACTAGAGGGAAAGATGAAAATGGAACAATGAAGGAAAGAAATTGAGACTTGCAAAAATCAAGTAGCCAAGACTACAGAGAATCACCTCTTTTTGCTTTGAAGAAATGGGCTTTGAAGCCTAAGCAGGAGGGTCCGCTGGACTAACACATGAGCCTGCCCAGAGATTTCCAGGAGACTATGAAGGATGTATCAGAGGGGAAAAAAAAAAAAAAAACAAAACAAAAAAAAGGGCAGCAGCATAGAGAAACACAGTAATAGTATCAGCAAAATCATAAACTTAGTACCTTGTAATGACATGTAGGAACTGTGGAGTAAGGACTGCCTGCTCGGACTTCTCTGAATACTGGTAAGTAGAAATTACTTCTACTAGCTTCCCAACAGAGTAGAGATATCCAACGTGAGGCAAAGAGAAAAAGCAAAAGAGACTCAGTAGTTCTCTCTTGTTCTCAGTTTCCTCATAGGCTGTCACAGAACTTCCTAGATGTAACAATAAGAAAGACATTTTACATACTTCATAAATCCAAACCTGGCAATTCCATTGCAAGCCTGATGCCTAAAAGATACTATCAAACCTGCCCAAGTTGCAGACTGGTTTTGTTAGTAGCTAGTAAAAAGAACTATATAAAGTTATTAGAGAGAGACCAAGGGAGAGCTACTAAGATGGTGAAAGCCTAGAGGGGAAGCCATACAAGGAGTGGCTGAGGTTACTTGCTTTTTTCAGCCTGGAGGAGTCTGATGGGAGACCTAACAGCAGTCTCCATGCAGTTCCTGAGGGAATGATCTGAAGTTGTGTCAGGGGAGGTTTAGGCCGGACATCAGGAAAAGATTCTTCCCCCAGAGGGTGGTGGGGCATTAACCAGGCTCCCCAGGGCAGTGGGCATGGCCCCAAGGCTGCCAGAGCTCCAGGAGTGGTTGGGCAACGCTCTCAGGGACAGGGTAGGATTGTTGGGATGTCTGTGCAGGGCCAGAAGTTGGATTCAATGACCCCCATGGATCCCTTCCAACTTTAGCATATTCTATGATTCTATGATTCTATGAAATCCGATTGCTAACATACAGCATTAAATTCTTCCATGAGTCTTCTGGGGCTTAAGCTAGTGAACCCCTAAAATTTGTATTCACCCCTCCCTTTCCAGTTTTAATTAAAGCCTGTCAGAAAGGTAACCTGTATCTTAGTGATTATTAAGGTTTACTACCCTGATTTCCTCTGTGGGCTAATGAGTAGCAGTCTAGTATCTTAAAACACTGAGGATAATTTTATTAGTGCAATGTAAAGAGTGACTGTTTTGCAACACAAAATTAACCAGCAGAGAACTAAGCTGATTTAGTCTTCTTTATTTGGTGTGATGAATTGGTATTTTAGTTCAAGGTTTAAGCGGAACTTGGAGAAATTTAAATACTTTTTTGTTAACAGAAGCTCAGTTTAAAATCATGGAAAAGGGAGGAAAGATGTCAATTTGAAAAACAAATAATCCAGAAACAGTGTACAAAACAGGATACAGAACGAAGCTTTTTCCTTTCACAGTCTGGTATGATACAGCCCATTGTGCCTTCACATGTAGCCATGTACCTGTCTGATATACAGGGAGCAGCTGAAGAGAGTGCAACTTTGTCTCTTCACAAAACCCAAAAGGCGACTGGTCGGGTGTAAAACGTCTAGAGAAAAAAATCCAAAACAACAACATGAGACCACAGTGAGAGACTATGATGATCTACTTTGGACAAAGAAATTACACTGGTTATAACAGGCATGGTTCATGTTTTAACACTCAACAACAATTCACACTCCTATTACCAATGTCATTAGCATAGCAATGCCAAGCAGCACGGGGCACAGCTACATACAACTATCTTGAGTTCCTGCAGCCAAAATCCTCTTTCTTTGCTTGTCTGCAAGATGCATGTCAAAGTCTGAGATCATTGGAAGATATGTTGCAATTGATTTGGACCTCAATTTAACCTTTTTTTCTCCCTTTTTATTCTACTGAGCTGTATGTAACATCATGTCATCTCCAATCCTATTTTTCTTTCCTATTACGTGTCATCTTTTTCCCTGCTTTGCTTTGGAATTCACTGCTGGACTGCGACATTAATTCTTCCTCGATCTTTGATAAAAATGTTGATAAAAGAGGAAGACTAAATCAGCTTCCTGAGAAGGGGACCTGGAGAGGGAGACGCTGAGCTCTTCTCCCTGGGACAGGACACCTGGGAAGACTCAAAGCTGCGCTAGGGGAGTTTCAGGTTTGACATGAGGAAGCATTTCCTTACCAAGAGAGTGGTGAAACACTGGAACACGCTTCCTAGAGAGGTGGTCAATGCCCCAGGCCTGTGATTATTTAAGAGGCATATGGACTGTGCCTTTAGTCCTGTGCTTTCACAGTAGCTCAGAAGTGGTCAGGCAGCTGGACTAGGTGATTGTTGCAGATCCCTTCCAAGTGAAATATCCCAATATATATAAAAAAGGGCTTTCTTTGGTATCCCATTATTTCCTCAGTTCAAAAGAAACCCTAACCCTTAAAAAATCCCCAAAAGTTAAAAATACCAGTTTTCTTTCAAAAAGACATAATCCTCAACTCATTTTGATTTCTTGTAGTGAATTAACCCATAAAGGGGAAAATACATTTGTAATACCTGAAAAGCAGATACTGCACTTGGAAGCACTTTGTCTCCTCAGTAGGTAACTCTGTGGATTCCAATGTGATGGGTATCTCACATAGCTTACTTTCTTCCCCAAGCAGTTCCACTGGCTTCTGACATATGATGAACTCATCTAATTCAAGCTGCAAAGTATGTGTTGAAGGGCTTTCATCTTTCACACCTGAACAATGAAAATGTTATCTTAATTGTTCAAACCATTCCATTCAGCAGTAAGAAACTGGTATGACATAGTATCAATTAAATACTCCAATTACAGCTACATAGCTAGGGTTTGCTTCCTCAAACCATCCGATTTTGAAAATAGCCATGCTAGAAGAACTATTCCTTAATTAAGCCTCAGCAGTCTGAATACCCAGAAGTCAAGATTTCTGAAAAAACCCTCATGTAGACTGTTCATTAGAAAGCAAGTCCAAAGCAACTGGTGCTGCAAACTGTTGGTCATCAAAAACTGTTGTCTTTTGGCTGGAGGGGTTTTGAGAACAAAAAGGCAGCAATGACAGGAAGTTGTGCTCTCTAAGTTCTGGAAAGCAAATCCTAACAACACTCAGGAAGAAACTGGAACTTTTCTGTCTAGTTTTTAGTAATAAAAACAACTACATGATCTGAGAAAAGGTCCATCTTCGCTCAGTGAAGAACATTCCTTTTATATTTTCCTTGTGACAAGTCTTATTTACCTTTAAATCTCTTTGTAGGTGCAGTTTCCATTTCTACAAGACCATCATTCTAAGTTTAATTATAAGCAAATTATAAACTTTCCTAAAGTTTGTTGTTGTTCACCTGATACATATACTTTTGGAAAGGTGGGAACTAATACTTGATTACGTATGGATTGATGTCTTACAATACACAGGAATGAAACCTACCGAGTGTATCTATTTCTGGGATATCTAGGATTTTAAGGAAAGGCCTCAAATAAGAAAAAGGACTGAAAAAGGAGAATTTGCTTGATTATGCAGGTCTGAGCCTACTAACAGTTACAAAAGTACACAGGCATTGCCACAGAAACATCCTTAAATGTGTAAGCCAGTTATTTAGGCAGTGACACTGACAGAATAAATTTTCCGAATGTGGCACACTGAACTACTTTAGTTTAGTAAAGAACACTTTAGTTTGGCCCATAGTAGCATGCCGTAACAGCAACCTAATTCTCTATCTGTAGAGGCTGCACTATCCTGAAAGTGTGCAGAATGATGGCATATTTGTTTCAATTGTTACCTCCAACTGCAGGGTTGGTACAACTTTCCATGCCCTAGAACATTCTGCTGACAGTCACAGGACGATCTAGAAATATTTGCTGAAGGGCAAAGACCTTGTTTGAGCCTACTTTCAGAATAACAGGAATCAGTGAGCAGATTCTTAAAGGTACAAAAAAAAAAAAAAAAAAAAAAAAATTATTTCTGCACTTACCTCCATCCACAGTCTTTTCTGATGCGCTGACTCCCTGAGCACATTGCTCTGTCCTGTCTGCACTTTGCTGGACCAGTTCCAGTTTCAGGATTAGAACATCCAGCTCTGTTGTTATGGCTATATGTCTGGCACAAAATGCAACTTCAGCAGGAATGAGATTATCAATGTGCAAAATTAAGGAGCGTTCAAAATCTAACACAGTCAAGTTCTGGTTTATGACCAGGTATTTCAAACAGAATATGACTAATTTATTCTTGCAGCCCACAAGAAGATCTCCATTTACAGGACAACATGAAATGCACAGTGGAGGGTCTGAAAGTGGCATTTCAACAACTGACATCTGTTCTTTCCAGGTTTCACTATATGACTCTTCCATCTTGTGACCAACCATCCGAACACACACACGAGCGCTCCCTGCAGACATACATCTCCAGTTCGTATATGCTCTTAGGAAAGTTGCTTTGCTTTTTTCTTCAATTGTCACCAGGTAGTCTCCTTAAAAGAAATGTATTATTACAGAATAGATGACAATTTTTGAGCTCTTTAGTTTCTATCGTTCATTACAAAGAACATCTTAAAGTCTCAACTCATCCATAAAATTCCCAAACCAGTCTTCACCAATTTTTCTCTAATTAAATACAAAGTGCAAGTTTTTTTGCTGGGTGGCACACATTTAACATACCACTAAAAAAAAAAGGACTCATACATCTAGGTCCAGAGTAACTCGTAAGTGAATCCGCTATATGAGCTGTATTTGCAGACAAGGTCCCCTTCCTACCCCCAACCTGCGTCCCCAGTCCCGTTTTATTATCTACAGACCACGGAAAGCAACAAACAGATTCATGAAGAGCTGTTGGATTGGCTGGAACGATCACCCACCCCGTGCTCTGAAAACAAAAACCCAGTAGAACAAAAGCAGGGGAGCGAGTACTGACTCTACCCTGGGCGGACGCGGACGCAGACGGCGAACACAAAGAAGACGCGGCCCGTGCCCTCCTCGGGCCCGGCCCGCGGGCCAACCCGCTCCAGCCGCCGCGCCCAAGCCGACCCCGGGCTCGGGCGGAGCCTGAGGGAGGAGCGGGTGGGAGCGCCAGACCCCGAGGGGGCCGCTCGCCAGCCTCTACTCCTGGCCCAGCTCCCCCACTCCCGGCGGAGGCCTAGGGCCTGTTTCCGCACTCGAGCCGGACACGTCCCGGCCTCCCCAGACGAGCACCGCCGGAGCCGGCGGCCGCCGGGACTGACCTGCCGAGCTGTGCGCCATGCGCAGCACGGGCCCCAGCGTGGCGAAGGAGCCCAGGGGCTCGCAGCGGCCCTGGTCGTGCACGGCGAACACCTCCACTCTGCAGCTGGCCGCCGTGCTGGCCACGAACAGCACGTCCTGGCCGCAGCAGAAGTGCGCCGGCTCCTGCTTACAGGGCACTACTCGCTGCGACCCGAACGGGTGCAAGTTGTAAAGCTGCACCATGGTACAGCAGCAGCGGAGTGCGCCCCAGAGGCCTCTCGGGGCGGCGCCTGCACTTCCGCGGCGGCAGAGCGGTCAGAGACACCTCCCCTGGCGGGCTGCGGGGCCCGGCTCCGCCGGCCGCGTACGGCTCTCCTGGGGCAGATAGCGTGGCACGAGGGATTTTGTGGCCTTCGTGTGGCTCCGTTACTGTGTGAGCACTCCCGGGCACGCTCTGCCATCGCAGAGCAGCGCCGTACGCTGCGGGAACTCCCGAGTGGGAGGGTAAGTTGGAAGCGATCACTGAGCTAAGACAGGACTGGGAACGGCGGCTCCGAAGTAGACCTCACTTTCGAGTGTTTGGGCCCGAGGTGCGTGTGCGGAGCGGATTTTCCGCGAGCGCGGATCGGAGCAGCTGCCGCCGACAATCAGCGAACATAACCTTCCAGGCTGCTGAGGCCTGGGATCTTTCAGTCTCCCAGATACAAACATTTTGTATTTAAATGCAGCAGTTCTTTCTTCATAATTCCATATGCTATGCATACACTGCATGCTCCATGGATATTAGTTACAAATACTTCTGGGGGAAAAAAAAAAATCACTTCTGGTATCTTTAGTTTATGTTACCCCTTTTCTCTCTCCCTGTTTTAAAGAACATGTAGGCAAGGAAAAAAACCAAAATGCACAACCCACACCCAGACCAACAAAACTCCCCCAAGCAAAACTTAAGTTTTGTCTCAATTTCCAGATTCAGGACTAAAGGAATTGTATTTCACAGAATATCCTTATGTTGGAAGGGACCCATAAGGATCCAGGCTAACTGTTAAGTAAATGGCTTGAATGGGGATCAAACCCATGACCTTGGTGTTACCAGGACCATGCTCTCACCAACTGGGTCAGCAGTTCTTACACAAGCCACGTGCCCTATAATTCACTGCTTCCACATGTCTCTAAAGCTCTATTCATTTGTAAAGGACATTAGATTTTTTTCCTTACTAGGTGAATGTAGGAATGTAAAAATCACAACAAACTTTTAAAGCAGATAACAGATCTGCTACCAAAACCTGTAATCTCAAATGGTCCTTCCTTAGTGAATACACACATTATTAAGTGAAGAAGAAAAAACAGAGATGATAGAATCTTTAAAACTTTATTTGAAAACACATTTGAAAACTTTATTCAAAAACAAGTGAACAGGGTTCTGCAATTCTTTTTTTTTTTGTAAATAAATTTTTCCAGGCTTTAGTTTTCTCAATATTCATCTCCTTCTTCAGCCTCTGCTTCTACTGAGTCCAGGCCAACTTCTTCATAATCTTTCTCAAGGGCAGCCAGATCTTCTCGGGCTTCAGAAAATTCTCCTTCCTCCATCCCTTCCCCAACATACCAATGCACAAAGGCACGCTTAGTATACATGAGATCAAATTTGTGGTCAAGCCGTGCCCACGCTTCAGCAATAGCAGTTGTGTTACTCAGCATACACACAGCCCGCTGCACCTTGGCAAGGTCAGCCCCTGGCACCACAGTTGGAGGCTGATAGTTAATGCCCACCTTTAAGACAACAAATGAAAAGTTTCCTTAGGAGCGCTAAGGTTTAAACGCTCATTTCCATTAACAATCAAAAATCACCGTAGTTACAATTAAATAAAAGAGCTTAGAGTTATTCTAGACTTTATCAAAATATTTAACAGGGGCATCACAATATTTTAGTGTGACTGTTACCTCTGAAAACTACACAATTCCTAATCATTCAGATATTGAGCACTTAAAAAGCTACGTACCTTGAATCCAGTTGGGCACCAATCCACAAACTGAATGGTACGTTTAGTCTTGATAGTGGCAATGGCTGCATTGACATCCTTGGGCACAACATCGCCTCTGTATAACATGCAGCAGGCCATGTACTTGCCATGGCGAGGGTCGCATTTGACCATCTGGTTGGCTGGTTCAAAGCAAGAGTGGGTAATTTCAGCCACAGATAACTGCTCATGATACGCTTTTTCAGCAGAGATGATGGGGGCATAAGTTACCAAGGGGAAATGGATTCGTGGGTATGGAACCAGGTTAGTTTGAAATTCTGTCAGATCTACATTAAGGGCTCCATCAAAACGCAGTGAGGCTGTGATGGATGATACAATTTGCCCAATTAATCGGTTTAAATTTGTGTAAGTAGGACGGCCAATGTCCAGGTTACGACGACATATATCATAAATGGCTTCATTGTCTACCATGAAGGCACAGTCTGAATGCTCTAATGTTGTGTGGGTAGTTAGAATTGAGTTGTAGGGTTCCACTACAGCAGTGGAAACTTGTGGTGCTGGATAAATTGCAAACTCCAGTTTAGATTTCTTGCCATAGTCAACAGAGAGCCTTTCCATAAGCAGTGAAGCAAACCCTGAACCAGTGCCTCCTCCAAAACTATGAAAGATAAGGAAACCTTGCAGCCCTGTGCATAGATCAGCCTATAATGGAGTGGGAAAAAAATAGGAGAAAAAAAAGTTAGTGATGGTTTTGGAGAAATCAGTAATTCAAAAGCATTTGTCATAAGTTTGTTAGTTTGACATTGCTATAATAAAAAAACCCCAGCTTTCTTGAAAGGTCCTGGTTTAACTGGCTGAATTTTTATTTAAAGGGGGGAGTGGGGAAGACAAGGAAATAAAAGGTTTACTGCATTTTGTTTTAAACAATTAAGTATGCACAAAATTTGTATGGAAAAAACCCCAGAAAACCATCAATATAGCTATAGAGCTGTATCAATTATTTTAAAGACTAACTTGCAGTATGAATTCCTACCAGTTTGCGAATGCGGTCTAGCACTAGATCAACAATCTCTTTTCCAATGGTATAATGGCCTCTGGCATAATTATTGGCTGCATCTTCTTTCCCAGTAATGAGCTGCTCCGGATGGAATAACTGCCTGTATGTGCCTGTACGTACTTCATCTACAAAAAAAGTCCAAGACACCACATCATAAATTTGATCAGTTCTGTGTGTGCTGCCTAGTGACTACACACTAAGTACGTGTGTCAAAAGAGTGCAGACAGCATCTCTGACTGTACACAGCTTGTCTGACTAGTCTAAGAAGTTGGCTCAACTTCAGCCACTTTGTTTAGGGGTAAACATCAGGCACACACAAAGCAGTATGTGTACTCAAGGAACAGGGAGGTCACTCAGAAAACTACATTACAGGTACAGACAGGATACTGGACAACAATCAAACAGAACTCTGAATGCAGTGCAGCAGTCTGGAAAGATTATCCAGATCACAGAAAAGTTCTGTTGTTTTCTAAATACTTACCTGCGGGCTATTATTTAGTTTCTTTCAAATAACAATAACCTCAAATGTCAAAACAGCATCCAGACACACATCTTTTAAAATCTATAGTGTTCTTAACAGACAAAAAAAGACAGTAAGGAATCCATAAGGGATCCTCACTTTTTCACTGAAGATCTTTAATGCTGTGTACATACCAACTACGGTTGGCTCTAGGTCCACAAACACTGCTCTCGGAACATGTTTACCAGCTCCTGTCTCACTGAAGAAAGTGTTAAATGAATCATCTCCACGTCCCATAGTATTATCACTAGGCACTTGACCATCAGGCTGGATCCCATGTTCAAGACAATACAATTCCCAACACGCATTGCCAATCTGAACACCAGCCTGACCAACATGGATGGATATGCATTCACGCTGTGAAGTTAAAACACAACAATAATAAGACATGGAGCTACCTGCTTCTAGATTTTATTCTCATTATAACTAGCTATCTGTGGGTTGTATTTTTCCATGATCTTTCTCTGCTGCAATATTCCCCGGTTTCTCTTGTGACAATTTAAGAGAACAAATGTTGTCTGTTGCTAGCAAGACACTACTCACCTTAATTGACCTGCACTGATTTTGAGAATATTGGAAGACCCCAAAGGCAACCTAGTCTCTGAATAGGGTAATTCACCCTCTCACATAAGGTGAATAAAGATTCATCATCCCTCATGATGCTGCATATATATCTTTAATATTCAACCTAGTCTCTTTTTCACCTTCTTTTAGCTTTTGGAAGACTTCTTTATATAATATCCCCAAATTTCCCTGACTTGTTCCCAAACCATGTACTGGATAACTGTTTTTCTGCACAAGACCACTCAGTACATTTTTCTTTATAATAAGCATAGTGGTATCTAGCCCCTGACAATTTGAATTTTTTTTTCATATATATTCTTACATGAAATCCTCCAAGAGTCCAATCAAATATCATCTGCCCATTTTAAGTCAGCTCCTATGATTCTAAGCAACTGCCATGTATGTTTAATCTCCCAATACCTCAATTTATCTTACACCCGAGATGGAAATAAGATGCATTTCTATTTTACTGTTACAGTGTATCTAGGAAAAAAGCAGAGCTGGAAAAGAAAAAGCAGTGTCTAGGCTGCTCTTTCCCATTTTTTTGACAGCTGCATCCAGCCCTGTACTCTCAGCTGTTTCCATTCTCACTCCCGCAGGTCCGCCCTCCGCTTGGCCCTTCCCAACCCCTTCCTCTGATTGGCTGCGCCAAGCAAACAGCTCCTCCCAGGACGCGCCGCCCGCCCGTCCCTCACCGCCGCCCCCTCAGGAGGACGCGCTGTGTCCTCTGCGGCTTCGCGCGTCAAGGCAGCCGAGAAATGGCGGAAAAATGCGGCTGGTGGCCGCCGTGCTCTTTCCCGCTGTCCCTCTGCCGCCTGGGTCAGGTTTCAGTCTGCCTCTCGCCTCTCCGCACGGGAGATGCCCGCTACGAACATCCTTCCCTTGCACTTCCACATATCCCTGGCTAGCCACGGATCACTTTCTGTGCTTCGCCTTCCTTGAACTATTAACCTTTGCACTGATTTCCCTCCTTCTCCCCAGTCCTTCGGCCTTAGTGCTACCGCGGGGACTTCAAGCAGAGACTGCCTGCAAGTCCTGCCGCAGTACTTGCGGTCACAAACTCGTCCGACTGCCACGGCAGAAGCCCTCCCAAACGTCCTTCCTCCAACCCAGCCGCGAGGATCGCGTTTCCCACCATGATGCCTTGCTAAGCTGACGAACTCCAGCTGCGCCACAGCCCGTCCGCCGGTGCCCACCGACCGGTACTAACTGCCGACCGTTAACGGCCCCAAACCCCTCGCCTCAGGCGCTGGCTCCCCATTGGCCCTTACCCGCGCGCGCTACGCGCGAGCGAGCACCGCTGATTGGCGGGGCCGTTCTTCTCCCGGCGAGGCGGGAATAGCTGCCGCACGTGCAGGGGCGTGCCCGGGGGCGGGGCTGGAGAGGTGCCGGGCCGGGCGGGATCTCGAGGCGGGAAAGTGGCCGCGCGGCGGCGGGAAGGGTTGATGCTGCGGCGGGAAGGGTTGATGCTGCGGCGGGAAGGGTGTCCCGGCGAGGAGAGCGCTGGCAGCACCGGGCACCCCGCGGAGGGGGCCCCGCACGGCCCGGCCCGGCCCGGCCCCGCACGGCACGGCCCCGCCTCTTCCCGCCCGCGGTGTCTCCATTGGGCAGCGAGCGGAGGCCTCGCCGCGGCCATTGGTGACCGCCGGGCAGGGTGTGGGGCTCGCTCCGGGAGAGCCGGGGCCGCCATGGCGGGGAGGGGGCCCGGGTGAGCTGCGGCGGGGCCCGGCCGGGGAGGGGGACGGTGCAGGCGGGCGCAGGAGCGCGGAGCCTTCGAGGCCGTGCTCCCGGAGGGGGTTTCCGCAGGGCGGTGGCATAAATGGTTCCAGGTTAAAACCTCGCAGGCTCAGCTGCAGTGAGCTGAGAGCAAAGCCTTTTCTGCCAGAGAAAATGGAATGCCGATAATACAGATAATTAGTAGGAAAATCCCAAAGTTTGCTAGACAGGGCTCTGAATAGTATATAGAAGCATTTTAATTGATTTTACTCTTAAATTAATCCAACAGCACAGTAGGATAGTTTTTGAATCTACCAAAAGGCATTATTACATATCGAGATTTTACTGTTATGTATTACTTGGTTGAAGCAATAGTGTTGATCTTCACTCAAACATGGGTTAAATGCATGAGCAGGGATGTGTCCATCTCTTGGCACCCAGTAATGTGAGTTTCTAGATGTATCCCATCACCTAGAGGGGACCCGCACTGACAGAAGTTTGTGTTAGAGATACGTAGTGCAATTATCCGAGTTAGGTTGGAGTGATTATCTCTGAAGTTTATAATAAAGTGACAAGAGATGTCAATGTGTGCAGGTAAACTAAATAAGTACTTAGGGAACAGTTGTTTTAGCATTTCAGCATTTGTGGATACAGATGTAAAGTTACACAGAGTTAATCAGTTACAAACAGGTAATTTTAACCTTTTTTTTAGATGAGAAAAAGTCAGGTTAAGAAAATACAAGGGAATTTTACTGGGCCAGGTATAATTAGGGATATAACTAAATGCGGAGAAATCTTAATGTTGACAAAGAGGAAAAATAGGAATACACAGATACTGCAGTTTGGTCCCTTGTCAGCTCTTCATTGTAATTGGCTTAATGTATTTGAGGTTAAAAGTGACAGACAAAGTTTTCTCCAAGTAAAAAGCTTTTTTGAATGTTTCCAGGTACATGTTGTCTGAATACAGTCATAAAATGAGTTTATAGATAGCCTTACATAAAGGGATGAAAGATTACAAGGAAATAATAATTATTGTCCAGTATGTCACATTTGTCTTTGCAGAGACTCTGCAAGAGCATGCTCTCAAAATAACACCTGCAGAGGAGAGAGAAACTATTCCTGCTTTTCGTCTTCTGACTTTTACTCCAGTCTTGGATTGAAAGGCTTTGACTTTCTAGGTGACACTTCGGGAACAGAGAAGGATAAAGACTCATCTATCTTATATGGAACTTTGCGAGGAAGCATTGTTGGATTACGATACTACACAGGGATTGTAAGTGCCTGAAAAATTACAAAGCAGAAGATAAAGTTGTTAGTTTCAGAAAATAAGATTTAAATAAATTTCAAAAATTCATAGAACTGCTGATCAGGTATAATTTTAATAGTTGGTGCTTTTTTGTGTTTTTTTTCCTTACTTGCAGTATTCAGCATTCCTAATGGGAAGTTCTTAATCTAAAACTTTAATTCAAAATTGAATTAAGATAGCAAGCTTTCAAATCTGGTTTAGTTGTTCGGCAGCTCTGCTCACCCACATAAGGCAAATGAAAGTGACGGAAAACAAGAAATCAGATAGATTTTTAAACTGTTTACATGAGCAAAAAAAGCATGGTTATTACCTTATAAAACATGTTAGCAGTTGAAGATAGTTCTTGCTCTCAGGAATACTTTTGAAATCACTGACATCTATCAGGGAACTCTTCTGTAATGTGTTTGGTATTTTGAGGAAGTAGTAGATTATTAGATTGACGGAAAAGAGTGCTATGCCAAGTTAATCTTTAAGCTTCATGATGTTTTAGTTCATGATATATTTCTTTAAATAATTTGCAACTAAGCGAATGGATTTTGGTGTTTGTCTCTTTTGCTTTGTTAGGTTAATAACAATGAAATGGTTGCACTTCAGAGGGAGCCCAATAATCCTTATGATAAAAATGCAGTGAAAGTAAATAATGTGAATGGAGACCAGGTAGGCCATATCAAAAAAGAACTTGCGGCAGCATTGGCTGAGATCATGGACAACAAACTAGCAGTAGTTGAAGGGTAAGTGTGAATATGATGCTTCTGGGTTTTTTTGGAAACATTTTTTTTGTTACTACACTAGCAAATTCTGAAAACTATTTCTAAGTGTTCCTTTTGACAAAAATTACAACTCTTGTTAATGTACTTAAAGCTTTATGTTTTCAGATTCTTTATTCTGTTGAACTATTTGCATACGGTTTATTCTTTCCCATATATTGTAAAATGTAGAAACACTAATGTGAGTGAATTCCTTAAAGACTGTTGTGGAACACTCAATGGCATATTGTAGTTTGTATAAAAGGTTTACACAGTGTATTATCACCTATCTGGAACATTCTGTGTTTTGATGAAAATAAGCACTTTGGAGTATCTCTCGGTCAAGAAAGGTTTATTATTAAAAAAAAGATAATTAAACAAATAGAAGATTACTGCTGTGGGTTTTTTTCCTGCTCTTTATCAGGGTTGTCCCATATGGAGCAAAAAATTCGTTCACCATGCCAGTGGAAATGAGCTTTTGGGGAAGAGAAGAAAATAAGGAAGCAGTGCTAGATCAACTAAAAAGGCATGGATTTAAGTTGGCTCCTCCTCCGAAAGGTAAGCCTTGAAATTCTGGGCTTTTTTCCTTTTAAGAATATTTTGATTGACCTTGACACTGGTTGGAAGAAATGCTTATAAAGGGCTTAATCTTCATTCTAGTCTTGTCATTTGTAGAATGATTTTTTTTTTACTTAGTTGGGGAATAATGCAGAATTTGCAGCTATTAATTTTAAACTTCATAAGGAGTATACTTTTGTGTCCTGTCTTTTATGTTATCTGCCAGCAATTGGAGAGGCATTTGAGCATCCTCAGAAAAATACTAGATTATGTAAGTTCCTTAAAAATTCATAATGATCCCCTGCATCTTTCTAGACTTGAAAAAAAATTTTAAGAAACAGGTTAAGAGACACCTTTTGAGGGAGAAAGTTTCAGGGAAAGTGCTGCTTTTTAGCAGAGCACTAGGATGTGTATCATACTAGTGAGAAATGAACAAGTGAATGAGATGTCTCTGAACAAATAAGTTTAGCAAACCTGATGCTTTTCAGAGTGAGCCTGACACAAGAAAACACGTGTGGCTCCTGGAACTAGACTCTGTTCAAGCAGTGGTAGTCAGGAGTAAGGATGCTGCAGAAAGAAACATGTAGCGAGGGATAGATGTGTTTTACATATAGCAAGTTTTCAGTTCTTATATTGTAGGTTCTATTGTGCACGGAAGAAGAGTTTGGAGTAAAGTATTTTGTGTTATCATTCATCATACTGTCACCAAGTCAAATTTCATGTAGCACAACAATTTTTAAGAAACATGGTTGCCATCTTGAAAGCTCCTAACCCACAGCTGTGGGTCTTAAGCTTTGTGGAAAACCTTTGCAGTCATTGAAAGTCAAGGATAAATTGAGACTAAAAGACTAATGGTAAAAGGTTTAGTAGCCCATAATCTGACCAGCACTGTTGCTCATGAACCAGAGAATGTGGAGATTGGGAAGTCATGGTATCACTGAATTTCAAAATACTATCTTTTTAATGGCAAGTAGGTTCAGAAGATGGTTTTGGATCAAAATGGATTTCTGGGAGAGCTGGTCCAAGCTACAGCGCTCCGGTTCATGCTGCTGTGCAATTGACAACTGAACAGGTTTGCATTTCACACTTTAGCAGCTAGAAGCTGCAGTTTTAACAGTGGGAATTAATTAATAAAACAGTGCTTCTGAAGTGGAAGTCTGTTGCTTTTTTTATTTATTTTTCTGACCACAGATATCTTTAGAAGTCATCTTGAGCTTTTGAATTTTTTTCCTTTGTTTTTATACTGTAAGCAGACATTTTAGCTATGACAGCCTTGAGTGCTATGTAATTTTGGGAGGTTTTGGTTGTTCAATAACTTTTTTACGTTGTTGTGGCACATTTTCTTTTCTCTGACCTAATGCTTTACCAGGTAACAAGTATGTTAAGTTCTCAAAATCAGACTTCTGGATTTTGTCTTCAGGTTTGGTCCAGGTTGATAGGTGAAGGGTTGGGTGGCGCTTTGGTTTTGCTTTTTGTTTGCTCTTTCAAACTAGAGTGAAATAGTTACTTTAGTGAGTGTTGGACAAGGATGTGAATATATTTAGCCATTCATTCTGAAGCTCTTGCTCGTATTGGCTTGCATTTTTCTTGGTAAAACTGAACTCAATTTTCATTTGGCCATAGTGTAGCTAACAAATGTATTCCAGCAAATCAGGTCTAAAGTGGTAGACGTATATTTACTGATTACTGTATGTCAGGTAATTGTTATTTAATAAAGTAATTGTTTATTTAGTGAGGTTATTTTTAATTGCAGTACTTTTAATTACAATTTTTGTTTTCATTTATTCAGCTTAAAGGTGAATTTGACAAATTGTTTGAGGACCTAAAAGAAGATGATAAAACTTGTGAAATGGAAGCAGCAGAGGTATCTTTTAAGCTAGAAACCGTTTTCTTAAAAAATACAGTTACTTAAGCATCTAGATGTATATTTACTTTTGTCTGGATACAGAAGATACTTGAATGAGAAAAAAATCAAATAGATAGAGAGGACTTTATAAAAAAATTTTCTTCTGAAAAATGGAGTGTCATATTTAATAGGGGAATAATGCATAATGTGTATCTTTGACTTGCAGGCTATTGGTACACTTTTACTTCCCCATCAGAAGCAGGCCTTATGTTGGATGGTCTCACGTGAAAACAGTAATGATTTGCCACCATTCTGGGAAGAGAGAAGTAACTTCTATTACCATACGCTGACAAATTATGCAGAAAAGAAACGACCTAAAAATGTTCTTGGAGGAATACTGGCTGATGATATGGGACTGGTAATACTTGCCAAGCTTGAATCCTTTTTAAAAGAGTGTGTGTGCATGCTTCTTGATTGATTGATCATTTGGTTTGTTTTCGTCTGTAGAAAAGATTATGTTCTTTTCTATTATGCAGGGTAAAACACTTACTACTATTGCATTGATTCTCACAAATTTTCAAGATGGCAAGCCCCTTCCTGTTGAGAAGATGACAAGTGATAAATTTTATGAGGTGAGATGAAAGGAAAATAGTTTTAATGGTTGAAATAGCAGTTAAAAATACCTGTGCCCAGTGTGGTGAACTTTTTATACGTTTTGTAGAAAAACTTATTCACATATGCCAAACAAGAGGAGTTTGGGTAGATGAATTGAAGGTAGGTGGACTATGTTACTTCAGAGTGTTTAATTGAGCTGTAGGCTGTTATCTTAGGAGTGTATGCTTATGTCTACTCTAAGGAAGAATTTATGATGACATAAATGTCTTTCCTGTTCAGAAGTTTCTTATACGTTTCTCCTGTAGGTAAACTGTGGCTGCACAGATAAAGTGGTATTTTTTCTGGGAATGTGCATGCATAATTCCTGTGTGGTTTTGAGGAAGTACCTGAAACAACCAAAGCAAGCAGAGGGTCCTGATGTAAAGTAAATAAATCAATCAATCTCAGTTTATATTTTTGCCAAATACTTGAAATGAGGAGAGGAGGGGAAACTACAGTTGAACTAACACTAATGTACAAACTCCACTTAGTTAGTATAGTTAAGTGCTTTTTGCTTTCATTATGACATGATTTTCAAGATGGTGAAATAAACTAAATTCTAGAATTAGTTGATGTTTTATGCAATATTCCCTGACAATGTTAAGGCTGGGGTTTTTGTTTTATTTTATCATACTTGTCTAACTTTAACAAAATAATGCTTTGTTTGACCTCAGAATGTTAAACTGGGAAATGTTATCAGTGTGTTCTGTGTTCTAGGACGGCTGTGTAGACTGAATTTCTCTCCTCTGCTTCTCCACGGTTTCATTTAAACTCTGTATGTGACTGCTGAAAAAAAGAAGTTTGTCATTACCTTTGAGTGACTGACTTGCCACTGGGCAAGTCTTTCATGTTTCAGAGCAGTAATTAATTGATGGTCCTATTAGTATAATAATGTTGGCATTTTTTCCAGTTGCTACACTAAAGAATAAAAGTTTCCATTCCTCAACAGGAATCTGGTACTAACAGCATGAGCAGCGTTGGACTCAGACTTTGTAAAGGTGACAGCAAACTAATCTACTAGTCTAGTAATGTTTGCATGATAATTAATGTTATTATCTGCGGCACTCTTTGTCTGTGATCAGTGCTAGTCTTCACAAACCCTTCACAAACTATCTTGGAGAAGTAAATAAAACGTACCTTTAAAGTGTTTCAGTTGACACATGAGAATATTAAGTGCCTTGTGATAAAATTGCACCCTGCTAGGAAAGTTCCCACATTCAGGAAATGGATTCTGAGATCTTTTTGCTTTTTCCTTCCTTGCAAGTAAAACAGGAGCACTTATGCATCTGTTAAAATCTTGTTTATTTAAACAGTAAACATCAGTAGTTAAATTATAATTGGGTTCTATATTAAGTCACTTTTTTTGGAAATATTTTAAGGTAATGAGGCAATTGCAAGTATTTAGAAGGATTTTATCACACCTCTAGTTTTCAGGTGGTATTAGGAGAATTTATAGACATATATAAAAATTACAGGTACTGTTAGTATGTTTTATAACTCATCGTGCTCCTGAAAATAACTGAAGAAAGGTATGGGGCTTGAAGTTTTCTTGCAGTAACTTTTGCTCGCTGTCCTCCCATGCAACAAACTTGAATACGGATGGCCTAACGGGTAGCATACGAGAAATAAAAGGGACCAGTAAGGAGAGAACACATTAGTATGAACTGCCTCTGCTGAAAGTTATTTTTGTCAGTTCTCTGGAAGCGAGAAAATGCATACTTTAACGAGGGTCAATATGAGTAGCACCAGAAAGTGATAACGTTTACCACAGCTGATAGGGCTAGCAGCATGCAAGATTTTTTTTTTCCCAAAGCTTTGAGCATTTTAATAAGATAATGTTTACAGCAGTGAGGGAAGAGCCTGTTTCTGCTATTATTTAATCTGAAAAAGTGATGATAATGTCCTTCAAAGCCTTATACTCTCCTGCTCCCATTTCTCATTGTATTGTACATTAAATTGCTACCTATTTCTTGAATCTTTGCAAATTTTGTCATCTTCAGGATTGCATCAAACTTTCTTTTAGTTCTACAAATATATTTATATTTACTGAAGTTTAAATCTGGAATTTGAGAATGAATTTACTTACCTGAGTTATAGCAAAACTATTTCTGCGAGAAATGTTGCTTCCAGTTTTGATATCAGCTCTGTTCTAATGCCTTTTTTTGGTGTGTTTGCTTCTGATGTGCTATTTTTGTCAGGGTGCAGAGGTGACTTTTTGTTCACTTCATAATAGAAGACCTTAAAAAACACCAACAAAACAAAACAACATGTCCTCTGCAGTCTGTGATATTGTCACATTTTTTCTGTTTATGTTGCTGTTATTAGTTTTAGGCAATGCAGATATCAATATTTACAGGTGTGACCTGTAAAAAACCTTTACAATTTAGTGTTATTTAAAACTTTACCCTTACTGTTAACTGTACAATACTTATATTTACTTTCTCCTATTTTCTTGACTGGTTTTGACTACCTGCAAACCCAGTCAGTACACATTTTATGACTTTTTAAATATTTAAGACTGTTTTAAGAGTATTTTTTCATTTGTGCTCACAGTATCAGTAAGTAATGTTTGTCCCACGCAGTACTAAGTATTGTTAAACAGCTAAAGGTTGTTGTAGTGGAAGTTTGTACTTGTTCTTAATCAAGGTATGCTAAAGTTGGTTTGATAACCAAGCTAAACGACTATGTATATTTTTCATAAATACCAATTTCTTCTTTATGAAGACTCTAGCGATGTGATGGAGCCTGGTGTTTCTAATGTTAAAAAGTTTGGAACTACTCCGTTGAAATACTCGAGTTGTCGTCCTAAAAGGTATATAGCTGGAATAGTCTTGTTGGTTTGCCACATAGATTTTGAGTAAAATTAAAGTGGTACTTGGTTATAATTAATCTTAGTCTAAAATATGTACTTGTTCTCTTCCTCACCTTACAGTATTCTCTGCTTCTGCTTATATTTATCATAAGTGTTCTATATTTGAGTTACGCTTTGGAACATGTTAACCCGTTTAACCCGTTCTGTGTGGCTTGTTACTGCATGCTTGTATATCTCCTTCAGAAGTAAAGGTGCCTAATAACATCTATATATGGCATCTAAAAAACTGGCTATGAAGTAATCTTCCTTTTAGAATCAGTTGGGCTTTCAAGGGGTTAAGAAATACTTTGTAGGCATGCTTCTGACAGAGACGCCTTTGATCTGATGAAGTTGTGAAGCTTATGAATGTGTCTGAACCTTCCCACCACAATAGCGTCTTACAATAGATGTGAACTTTGGTGATAATCTGTAGCAAGTTTTATGAGTATCATTCACCCTGCGGCTCTGTGTCCTGTGCTTTCCCTTTCTCAAACTCTTGTGAAGAGAAAATTTTCAAATCACGGTATCTTATTTGCAATATGAAGTTCATTTGCTTTCTGCTCGTGAGATTTAATGTGTAAATTCAAGCAATAGGAGACTTGTGGGTTTGTTTTGTTCTGTTTTCATTTTTTCTTTCTTAATAATAATATCTTAGAGATAAAGCTAAGAAACCCAGATATTCGGGAAGCAGTGACTTGGAAGAGTCTGAAGAATGGCAATTACAACGAACAGAAAGTAAGTTTCAAGGACTTTTTTGAGGTTGTGTTTTGGTTTTTTTTTTTTTTTTTTTTTTTAATTGGTCACTGTGACACCTGGTGTCTCTTTCGAAGCCAAATTGGAAAGGATTTCTTATTAACCAGAAAAGGAATTAACTAAAATACTTGAGGTTTTGAGTTTTTTAATTTTGTTTGTTTGTTTGTTTTGCTTTGTTTTCTCATTTGTTTGTTTTTTATTTAACCAGAATTTTAAGCAGAAAATTTTAGAAATTGCTGAATGGGAAAGCAATATTTTAGTCCTAAATATTTAGTCCAGTTGTAGTTTGTTTTCTCTGCTGAGTGAGTGGTGGTGTAACAAGTTGTGAGCAGGGTCAAATGGATGATGAAAACCAGAATTGCTAAGACTTTTAGAATTTGACATAAGACTTGTTGTGAGAGCACTAGGGTTGGAAAAACATCTTTTGTCCATCTTTTGTAGCAAATACCTGAAATGTGATCATGAAGAGGTAATATTATGTCATTTGTTGAACTAATGTCTTGCATGGAAAAAAATATTAAGATCTGCAGGTACTCTGGAGTAAGCAGTTTAGATTTAAAGCACTTGAAGTGAAACCTGTGCTAAACTATATATTTTTTTTTAATGACTGGTAAACTATATTCCTCTGAAGATTTGTAACTTCGAAGAGATGTATAATATACTATATTTCTGCACACATTCATATCAGAGGTCAAGGAATATCTGGAGGATGCTTTTAGCCATATGGTTCAGTTTAGGCAGTCCTGTGAGGAACAGGGAGTTGGACTTGATAATCTTTATGGGTTTCTTCCAACACAAGAGACTCCATATTATTATATTTGAGAGGTGAAATACTTTGGCTAACAAGTTTGACTTTTACGAATCGCGTTATAAAAATAAATGTAGGCATATGCTCTGCATGGTGTGAAAAATCTGTTTTGTCTGGCTTTTTACAGCAACTTCTTGTGTTAACCAAGAAGATTCAGGTTTTGCATCTGTTCTTCTACCTTCATCTGGTTGTTTAAAAAGACAAAGAAAGAGAAAAGGTAACAAAGGGCTGAACAGATAGTTTCTGAGGTTTTTAAGCTTAAATATTACACATATTTAATAAATGAAGCTTATGTCTTTTTAAATTGTTTTAATGCTCTTA
Source organism: Pyrocephalus nanus (assembly GCA_038380795.1). Taxonomy (NCBI): domain Eukaryota; kingdom Metazoa; phylum Chordata; class Aves; order Passeriformes; family Tyrannidae; genus Pyrocephalus; species Pyrocephalus nanus. The sequence goes on along the minus strand of CM076270.1, from coordinate 138,780 downwards.
GGTGAAGAACTTCAGGAATCCATTACTTCTACTTTGCTTTAAAGTGAACTGTTTCACCACTAAATGGCTTCTGTTTTCTCAGGTACTGCTAGTGTTCAGTCAGTTGAGAAGAAATATTCTGGTGATGGCCCCAGAGCAACACTGATTGTGTGCCCACTGTCTGTCCTAAGCAACTGGATTGTAAGTGCTAAGCCTTTTTAATATGTAAATGTAATCTGTATTGATTATGATGCTGTAGAAATAGTACTCCCTGTAGTCCTTAATTATAGTAAAAGGTCGTGGTTATCCTTTTTATGAAAGAGAGCTGCTTTCACAAGGGAGAATGATTTGATAGAAATATAAAACCGGACTAGTATTGCAATGAGAGTGCAGTTCCATCAGTAGTGAGCTCTCTTTCCATTTTCTGCTTTTGACTAGGCTGATACACTTTGTCACTTCTGGAACTTGTGCAATTTACCTCTTTAAACAAGCCGAGGAAGGGGAGGAGACCGGTTCTTTTTGTTACATGCTCAGAATAAAGTATTACTGTATTTCATTGATAATGCATGTGACAGTTGATTTACTAGAGGAGTTCAATAATTTGGTGATAACTGCTGGTGATTTGTGGGATTCAGTCTGCTGTAGTGAAAAGGCTGAAGGACCCTTCTAGCTCTGTCTCTGCATTAGTTAAATTTTTTGTTTTCATGACATTTTGAATACAAATATTAAGGAGATATCTTTAACTTGCAACTTATATTTCGTTTGGAAGATTTTGCTGTCTGTGGTTAGAACATTAGTTTAATCTTTGTAGGTGAAACATGAAAGTCATATAACTGAGAAACATCAGATAGTATAAACAAAGTACTTTTTGTCAATTCAAGGCAAATTAAGTTTTTCAAAAGAAAACTTGAGCCTGGTGCTTCAGAAATAAAATTGTTGATTTTTATTGTCTGTCAAGGTTACTGTATACTGAGTCTTTCACAGAACAAATATAGGAAATATAAACACTGGTTTTACAATTAATATTTTATTTTTTTTCAAACGTAATTTTTTTATGCTAAAAAAAACCACCTTAGGTAGTTAAACCAGTAATAAGAAGAAGTAGAAAAAAAAAAACAGTGAAAGAATAAACAAAGAGATGTTTAAGGTAGAAAGTGAAAAAGAACATAAAAGCTCTTCCATTACAGTTTGTAAGGAACAGTGCATTTTGAAGTACATATTCCATCAGGATGTAAACCAATACACTATAAGAAGTAAAGCTAGAGTTACCACAACGTGATACAGTGTCTGTTACTAATGACTGAGGTGACTACTTCTGTTCCCTCTTCACACCTGGGCAGAGATGTAAAAAGCAATCCAAATTCAAATTGCTTTTGTTATGTAAGTGGATGTAGAATGTCACAGAGCTAGAGAAAGTGGGTTTTAGATAAGGCGACTTACAAGAATAATACTACTAATAATAACAATTTACAAGAAGAATAATTCTAGCAATCCTTTAGTAACACAATATGTTTTTGATTACTTTTGACAACTTTTCTTTCAGGATCAGTTTGAACAACATATCCACCAAGATTTTAATATAAAGATTTATGTTTATTACGGTTCTGAGCGTAGCAAAGACCCATCAGTTCTTTCAGAACAAGACGTTGTATTGACAACATACAACATTTTAGCTACTGACTATGGGGTAAGTAAATGAGAAGGTGTTTGAAGGTTCCTTACTGTTTAAGACTCACAGTGTTTGGGCTAATGATGGCAGCATATTCAAGTGCTATTCTGGTAGGCAGTCAAAAAAGTTTAACTGTGTTTTTGCTTTTACATACTTCCTTATGTATTCACTGTGGTAACAGAGAGAGTTTTTTATTAACTGCTCCTCTACAGAAAATTATTTGATTGCAATTATGACAGCTTAAGGAAAGGACTTTTTAAGGATAGAAAAGGGTGTCAAGTATGCAAATCTCCCCAGATCTTGGTGGCATGAAGTTCCCATTTCTGTGTTGCCCTATCAAATTTGAAGAGTATGGAGCATATAAAAGTTTAATTTCATAGTTCTTGTTGCACTCGGGCTTCAACCAAGTAGCTCATTACACGAGATGTATTTGTAAAGTTATCTATATAGGAATGACAACCATTTTTAAAAGCCTGAAGATTACATCTTTAAATATAATATAAACTTCTGAGTTGCTCTCTGATCCATTTTCCATGCTGAAACGCTTCTTTTCAGCCTTAGCTTGTTTTTACTTTAGCTCAAGTATGAGGAGATCAGTAGCATTTTCCAGGAATCAGTATGTCTAAAAGCAGGAAGACCTTACTCTTAGTTTTGCCTTTCTGTGCAGATAAATAAACAAGATGCAGATAAATACTATCCATTTTTAAATGTGGGGTTGTTGTATTAATATCTTGCTTTATCCAAATTGAAAAAGAGGTGTTTTAATTTGAGTCAAAGATTAAAAAAAAAAAACCCTCTTTTTCAGATCAGAGGTAATAGCCCTTTGCACAAAGTCAAGTGGCTGAGAATTGTGTTGGATGAGGGGCACACTATACGAAACCCAAATGCTCAACAGACTAAAGCTGCCTTAAATCTGGAGGGACACAGAAGATGGGTACTTACAGGTAAACGATTTGCCACCAGTGGAAATGCAGTGCAAATTACCTTAGTACAGCACCATCTTATGTTTCCCACATGGTGTTTCCATTTTGGCTTTTTTTTTTTTTTGGAAATAGTTCATGTCTGCCTGTCTCAGATTCATTTGGAATGTTGTCTTTGAGCGGTGATTGTATCTTCATTTAGTGGTTTTTGATTTTGTTTGCTTGGTTGTTTTTTTTTTTGTTTGTTTTTTTTTTGTGGGTGTTTTGCTTATTTGTTTGGGGGTTTTGTGGGGTGGTGTTTATTTTGTTGTTTTATTCAGTTATTAAGGTGGATTGAGAGCTGTCTGAATGGCAGATCCCAGGGAGTCATAACCAGTGGCACAGGGTCTAGTTGGAGGCCTGTCATTAGTGTTGTCCCCCAGGGGTCAGTGTTGGGCCCAGTGTTGTTTAACTTGTTCATCAGTGACTTGGATAAAGGGGCAGATTCCTCCTCAACAAGTTTGCTGATGACACAAAGCTGGAGGAGTGGCTGATTCCCCAGGGCTGTGCAGCCCTTCAGAGGGACCTCGACATATTGGAGAGATGGGCAGGGAAGAACTCCACAAGTTCAACAAGGGCAAGTGCGTGGTCCTGCACTCGGGGAAGAATAACCCCATGCCATAACTGGCACAAGCTGGGGGTGACCTGCTGGAGAGCAGCTCTGTGGAGAAGGACTTGGGAGTGCTGGTGGACAGCCAGCAGCTGTCCATGAGCCAGCAGTGTATCCTGGGGTCCAAGAGGGCCAATGGGATCCTGGGTTGCATTGGGAAGAGCATTGCCAGCGGGTCTGGGAAGGGATCCTGCCCCTCTGCTCAACCCTGATGAGGCACAGCTAGAGTGCTGTGTTCAGGTCTGGGCTCTTCAGGACAGGAGGGACGTGGAGCTCCTTGAGTGGCTCCAGTGGAGGCTGTAGAAATGATGAAGGGATTGGAAAGGCTGGGGAGAGAGCTGGGGCTGTCCAGCTTCAGTAAGAGACACTGAGAGGGGACCTCATCCATGTCGGTCAGTGTCTATAGGGAGGGGTCAGAGGATGGACCAGGCTCTGCTCAGGGGTGCCCCAGCAATAGAACAAGATGGAAGGTCAGAAACTGATGCCCAGGAAGTTCTACCTGAACATAAGGAAGAACTTCTTTCCTGTGCAGTGACCGAGCACTGGAGAAGAGATCACAAAGGGTGTGGAGTCTCCCTCATGGAGATATGCCAGAACTGTCTGGAAACAATCCTGTGCCGTGTGCTCTGGATTGACTCTGCTTGAGCAGGGAGGTGGGACCAGATGACCTACTGTGGTTCCTTCTAGCCTGACCCATTCAGTGATTACAGAGAAAATTCAAAATAACTTTTGATACACAAGTTTGGTGGAAGTACAAGTAAAAACAGACCTATTTATGAAGTTAGCAAGTTGTGTTTGGTTAGAAGCTCACACTGATGCATACTTATCCCAACCTCAGTAGCTTTATAAAATGTATTAGGTATCATAAAAATTGCCACAGACCATGCAAGCATATGATCCTAAAAATGTAATTTAAAGATCATGACCACTGCTGGTGAAGCTGAAACAGGAAGATAACAACCAAGTATTCTTGACACTGAGAACCGTGGTTTTCTCGCTCTTATGTATTTAAGTGTTTTGTAATATTTAACTTAAAAAAATAATATTACACTTAATGACATGTCAACCTAGTTTTGAGATTAGGAGAAAGCACACAATTTGCTCTTTGGTAAAAATTTGTGAGTTTTAGTTTCTTTGAGGTTTTACTGTCTTCATTTTCTATTTAGGCACTCCTATTCAGAATTATGTAAAAGATTTGTGGTCTCTTATTTCCTTCTTAAAACTGAAACCTTTTGCTGATCGAGAGTGGTGGCACAGAACAATTCAACGTCCAGTCACAATGGGAGCTCCAGGAGGACTTTGGTATGAAATGTTCCCAAAGGGTTTGTGAATGAGTATAACTAGCAGTGCTTGGGCAATTTGGCAAATTAGTGTTTCACATTTAAACTTGAAATGCCTATATATCATCAGTTCTTATTTCAATTTTTTTAGTTCAAATTAGTAAATATCAAATAATTAAAAATGTTTATATTTCAGATTAATGAGTTATATTGTACTACTGGGCTTGAAATCTGTACAAAAAATGAATTTATGCAGTAAACTGAAGAAAAAAAAAGAAAGAAAAAAAACCCCCACACCTAACGCCACTTGAGTAATATATTGTCTATATATATTTTTAGGCGTTTACAGTCTCTGATTAGGAGTATTACCCTTAGAAGATCTAAAACAAGTCAAGTTAAAGGAGCACCGATTTTGGATTTACCAGAACGTAAAGTACTTATTCAGTATGTTACACTTACAGAGGAGGAGAGACAAATCTACCAGTCTGTGAAGAATGAGGGGAAAGCTACTATTAGCAGGTAAGTCAGAGGTTTTCTTTATCCTGAAGGTTGAAATTTGATACCACAGAGTTATATTTCAGAAGTTTTGATTATGTTAGCTGTAGTAGCCAAGTGTGTCAGTTTGTATATTGTAGGCTAATAACTGCAAATTATTTTAGCATCTGTTCAATTCTGAAGAGTGAAGCAGAGAGTGTTACAGAACTATATATTAGAAGTTCTGTCTTGTGAGAACTGGAAAGAGAAACCAGATATGTAAAGAATGGCCTTAAAACTTTTGTCACCATGTATTAACATTTCTTCTAGTAGAACGTGCTACTGGTAGCATTTTGTGCCTTGTTTAAGAAAAGGATTTGAGAAAAGGTAGTCAAACAGAAAGGTGAAGAATCAGAACATCATTGTAACAGCTAAACTCTTATCGTATAATGTCATCTGTTATTTCAGGCTGTAGTATTTCACACTAACCATAAAACTCTTACTCAGATTTTTCAATGAAGGGAGTGTACTAGCTCATTATGCTGACATCCTTGGAGTTCTGCTGAGATTAAGACAGATTTGTTGTCATCCTCATCTTTGTATAAATACCTCTTCTAGTTTTTCAAATGGTGAGTGAATACTTTTGGTTCCTGTGTTTTTTAAGAACAAGAACTGGCACTTTGTATTCAAGAACAGAAATATATTTATGTTTTCCAAGCTTTGTAGCTTTAGCCATCCTCTTTTCAGCATGGATTATTGAACTTTCAGCTTCCTTTAGTTTATTTTTTTTTTTTGGTAGCATAATAGGTTTGAATATGTTTGAGAAGGTGATATTGAGCACATTCTCACAGATGAATGAAATAATGAAGTATGAGTAGTTATGAAGGCCAGAAGGAGGAGTTAATAAGCTTTGACAGCCCATACAGAAATGACCAGAGAGGACCTCTGCAGAACCAAATGCAGAAGGCTTGTTAAAAAGCAGCATGTCTGTTGTTGTAATAATTTACAGAAGTGCTTTTACAGCAGATTTTTTTCTTTGCCTCAGGAGAGAAGATGTAGAGGAGATTTGGGGAATGGCTTGTAAAGTGGTAGCTGTGTCAGCAGAACCATTGTCTCTTCAGCAGAATAGGACACTGTTGACTTTGTCACAGCTGTAAGGAAAGGTGAACACAGAGGACTGAAAGGAGAGTGAAGTTTTATTTTTGACAAGCCAGAACAGTACAGCTGCATAGTGTTAAAAATTTACATGTGTTTCTTTCAGAAGAAAGAAGAGTCTGTTGGAAATATTCTAAAGCTGAGAATTTGCAAATGTAATATTTAGGAAAAACCTGTTTTGAGATGCCATTGGCATAGGTGTGATATGGTCAGAACCTTTTTCAGAAGGTTACTGTTTATCTTCCTTAAAATTACAGGATGGAGAAATTATTTGATAATTGTTCCATAATTATTTAGAAATTAATTAATGGCTAGTAAGTATGAATTTAATTTTTTTACTTTAAAAGAAGCAATCTTGATTGTAAGTAGTGTCATGTTCATAAGATTTTTGCTACTTGAACAGCTGCCACATGAAAATTGCTTGTTCTCATTAGGTATTATGTTGCACTTATACTTACCATTGCACACAGTTGAGGTTCTTTGAATTCAAATTACTATTTTTTCAAGTAAGATTACTCATAATGTGTTCTGAATTAGTAGGTCAAAATTTTCTGTAGTGTGGGGCATCTTGTGTTTTTATACATTGTAAGCTATATCCTCATTGTGTATAAACTGTTCTAATTACATTTTGATCAATGGAATGTTTTTGATGCACGAGAGCTCAGAGTGTTTCTATATGGAAATCTCTGGGTTTAAGTGTGTTTCTATATTTCCAGATAGTAGAACTCCTGAAGAACTGCATGTGAGATTAGTGAGTAAAATGAAGTTGGTTCTGAGCTCTGGTTCAGATGAAGAATGCGCAGTTTGCTTGGAATCATTGACTCTTCCTGTGATAACACACTGTGCACATGTGTTTTGTAAACCGTGTATTTTTGAAGTCCTCAGAAATGAACAGGTTGGTTGTTCTATGGTTACAATTCATTGTAATAGCTATTCGAAAGCAATGAACTAGTATCACCAGGAGGCCATCTAGCTATTGTTCTTTTAAATCATGGTGAACAATGTAAACCTAGTTATCAGCTGGCTTATAAAAGCTATTGGCCTGAAGTTAAACTGTGGAGAGAGTAGCTGTCAAACTGATCAGTGGTAAGGTAAGGTCCATCAGTATTTTCGAAGACCTATTCCATAGTTGTCACCTTGCTTTGTCCCTAGGGTCAAAGTGTGCAGCATTGTATGCCTCCATATGACTGGATGCTTCTTCACTGCTTGTATGTGGTGTGATAGATGTGTATATTGTGCTTAAAAGCTGATGAACTTCTACAGTGAAATAGCTGCCTTGTTAGAGGGTCATCTTTATGACCCTCTCTGGACACTCTATCCAGAATAAGCTTGTGGATGAGCATCTTTTGATTGTTTTTTTGAAAACCATAGTATTTATTTTTCTTCTGTACTTCTAAGCTATGCTTTTCTTTCTTGTTTGCCCTTTCATTTCTATGGAAGTCTTACCATATGTATTGAGTGCTACTGCACTTACTCTCTGGAATTGTTCTGCCTCCTCCTAGCCAGAGTAGAGCTGCAACTGCCAGCCTAAACCTAGGTGTTCTTTATTAGGAGACAGCAGGGAACAGATTAGTTCCTGCTTGTGCATAAGCAGTGAACAAGACAGAGGTGGGAAGTGTTGTCTGTCTGGCTTGTAGATTGACTTTGTTCCATTGCCAGATACGCAAGGTTCTGATGCAGATATCCCACTCCAGGGTTTCTGAAAAATTTGAGGGAAACTAGTGTTGTGAAATTATTCTTTAAGGGCAGAGCACTTGCAGAGTGCTTTTTCCAGTGCAGAGATTCTTGATGTGTCTGTGTCAGAGCTGGCGCCCCTGCTGAACCTTCAGGTGTTTTTAACATGCAGAGAAATAAATTGGGATATGTGATGGAATTATTATAGTGCATTACTTGACTTTACAGTCAAGTTACTTACTATGTTTCGCCTGGAAAGGACCGTGGAATCTCCAGAACTAGTGTCTTTGTCCAAACCCTTGGTATTCCTACCTTCATAGTAGTGAAGTCTAAACAGAGACGGGTGTAACTTCTGCTCTTTTGAACTATCATGAGTTTCTAAAACAGTGAATGAATAAGCCTTTCTTACTCTCAAAATGATTCCTGATTTAAACCAATTCCCAAGGAAGTTTTCGCAGCTTCCAGCCAAAACACTGACTGCGTTGAACACTGACTGAAAAGGGGTTGCAAGCAGAAGATTTGATGAGGAGGTGTTTTTCTTTAGCTGTTTTCACTCAAGATACCTTTGCAGCTGAGAGTGCTAAGAGTAGTGTTTCAGTGTGGGAATTTCCATGCCCTGTGTTTCCTTTGGGTTGTTTTCTGTCTGTTGAAAGAACAGAACTTCTCTCAAGGAAGATAACAGAATGTTGTTAAAGACTTAAAAGCAGACTTGAGGGGAATGGGAATAGAGAGTTCAGAATTGTGAAAACGCAGGCTGATGGCCCTTTTCACAGGCATTAGGCTTTGGTATGTTAGTAAGGCAAGGCTGGGGCCTTCCTGGTCCTTTTTGCCCCTGAGAAGTTTGGACTCAGTACTGTGTATGTGTTCCTGCAAATGATGGAATAAATCTGTCTTCACACTTCAGCTGTGAGTGGTGGCCATCTTTGTTAATCCGCATCTGTCAGTTTCCACACTGGCACACATCTAAATTCCAGAGTTGGGGAAATCAGTGTTTCCATATGATAGGTATTTTTGTTAATACTGCATCTCAGTTGGGTAATCGTGTGCCTGAATAGTTATAAAGCAACTCTCTCCTAGTAAATAGCTCAGGGAAGTACTTTTAGGCATCACCTTAAAAACAAAGGAAGCCAGCAAACTGCATACCCTCTCTCCAAAACATCTTGGGTTCAAACAGGATCCTTCCAGGCAAGATGCCTGGAGTTTCCAATATTAATACAAATGACAGCATTAAGCCATCAGTGATCAGTGAGAAGTGAAGCTGCAAACACAAAACTGCTGAGTGAAAAGTTTGGCCTTTTGTTGTACTATGAACTCGAAGATTATTTTATCTTTCTATTGTTAACCTAAAAGTATTTACCGAAATTGGAAAAACTTTTTAGTAGTTAACACCACCTTCATTTCCATCTTCTGCTAAGGTTAAATTCAGAGTTGTGCAAATAAGTGAAGATCCTATGCAAAAGTCCCAATAAAGCTATAAAACCTCTACAGTAATCTAATGTCTTTGTGTATTAACTGCATTCTTGTAAAAGCTTGCCAGATACGAGTTAAAACGTTTTTTCTTCTTTTAGCTGTTGATTCTGAGACATTTTTGGTCATTTTCATGTGCTTTTACTGAAAGTGTTTGGTGTCTCTGTTGGCATTGTTCAGCTGAGTTTTGTGTTTTGTTTATAGTTGCAGTACTAAAGTGGAGAAGGGATGCAGAAAGATGTGAGCCTTGTATTTAAAAAGAAAAAAAAGTCTTTATCAGCACTGTTAGGATTTTTTTTTTCCAGAAAACCTTTTTCAGATTTAATGGAATTCATTTATTTTGTCTTGTCACTGGAGGATTTTTGGATTGGTGCCAAATCAGGAATGGTTCATTGGTTCACTACATTTGGGAGACTGTTATTTCAGATATGTTTGTGTTAAGATTCTCTCTTCTGAAAGGATAGCTTTATTGTTGCAATAAATTAATGTATTCAGACTGTGACTGCCGGCCTCTTTAGTTGGCTGGCAGTTCAGTCCAGATTAGCAGCCCCCAGTATTCCCATGCTTTGTAGGTCTGCTTTGTAGCCTGTCTAAAGATGCCTTGGGTCTGTGGCCTGATTGCTATATAAACAGAACTAGCTACTTTTAAAGGGTTGCTCTGTTGGCAAAGGTTTTTCGTGTCTGTCATCTTTGCTTCACAAAGTTCTGTATTTGTACAGTGCTCACAGTCTTTTGTTAAATTTTGTGAGTTAGTCCTATGAAAGTGCTATAATATAAATTTTGCTTTATCCAGAGTATATATACTTCAGAGAAAAAAGCTTTTGGTGTTAAATTATGTCTCGTTTCTCATGTCTGCTGGGGAAAAAGAGAAGATACCGTGTTTTTTGTCCTGACAAAGCATATTTCATCAGACTGCTGTTATTTCTATGCAGGCTTTGAAGAAAAAGGGTAAAAGGTCATTCTTTGTTTGTAACTAAGAAAGATAGTATTTGAAAGATGGATTATTTTTCTGATATTTTAAATAGTCTATCCGCCCATAGCCCAAGTATTTGCTTGCCTTAAAATATTGAGCTACTTATTTCAAGTATAAATGTGCTCCAAAAGAAGACCACTTTTAATGAAGGCTGAGTGTTTTTAAAACATGTAGTGTTTGTGTCATGTTAATGTTGTCAAATATAAAATATTGTGACTGTCATGTCAGAAACGACAGTGTGTTACAAGAATGAGTCATGTTTTACATGAATATCAGTATAATAATTATAAAGGTGTTCTTTAGTATTCACTATAAATAATTTGATTTAATATGTTTCTTGTAATGTTTTTGGGCCTTTTTTTCTTTTTTAGCCAAATGCCAAGTGCCCTCTCTGTAGGAATGAACTTCAAGTAGAGCACTTGGTGGAATGTCCCCTAGAAGAAGAAATAGACTCCAATAGTGGAAAGAAGCCTGATCAGGAGTGGATATCCAGTTCAAAGGTACATTCCATTGTGTTTTATTGGGCTTTCATTATGATTTTGTAGGGCATACTCTGTCCTTCTTATGTAAATATGCTGAATATATTATACATGTGGAAAACATACTTTAAATTATTATTTAAAAGTCTGCCCAGCACATCTATAGCCAGCACAGAAGAAAGCGTGTAATAAAATCCCACCACAGCCAGATTTTGCAGCAGAGAAACAAGACGGAAGGAAGACAAGTTGCAATTTGATGCTGGTCATTGTTCAGTACATAGATGTGTATTAATTAAATAAAACTTCAGTAAAGGGCTTTGCCTTTTTTTTCAGTTTCTGAAGATAGAGCAGTTTTATAACCACTGAAACTTACCCAGCTCTTAATTTACTTTTGGAAACAAAATCTAAATAAATCCTTCCTTCTTAAATCTTGTATAAAGAATATATATTTTCCTCTAGAAGGGAAAACTAAATGGGCAGTATATAATTACCTTGTCAGATAAACTAGTGAGATACTGTTGTTTTACTTTGCAGACCTGTTTGTCAAGGTCTGCCGTATCATTTTTTTTGCCTAACTCTCATTGTGCATTTGTTGCCAGAAATTAAATCTTCCTGCTTAGATTTTAACCTTTTTGTTTTGAGATTGCTTTTCTGCACGTTACTTTAAATGAAGAAATTGTTCTTTCAAATGCTGGTTACAAATCTATTCCCTAAAAATCTTTCTGTGGAGACCTAAGAACTAATTTAGGACATTACGCTCTAGAATAAATTCAGATTTATTTTTTTGTTTGTTTGTTACCAGGTGCTGTTACTTGCATTCTCTAGTTAGTGGTTCTTTATCTCCTCACAATTAAACCTTACATGAGAAAACTGGCAGTGTTCTTCTGCCTCAAATCCAATTCCTTGTTCCTTTTATTCTCATGCTGGTTTAGGAGTGCTTCTGGTGTGTCCTTTTTCCGTCATCCCCAGCCAAAAGTCTTGCCTAAGCTTATTTGCCTGAGTATTTCTAGGGAAAGCCTTTCTCACTTCCCGACTATTGCTATAGTAAAGCACTTGCCCTGTGGCTGTTCTTAGCTTAAGCCTTATTTTTTGGAGTTCCAGTACTTTGTTCCTATTTTCCATATACCCTGGAGATAGGGGACTTGCTGACTCCTGTGGGAAGTATGTCTGGAAAACAGGTTGTGACCAAAACATCCTCAATATCACCCTGTGGTTTGTGTCCATTAAAAATGCTCAACCCTTGGTTTCCTGTGGAAATTAAAAGAAACCCTACCCACAGAATTCAAGATTAGTTCATTTAAAAGATATTAACTGAACAGGGATTTCTCTCCGTTGATACGAACTTTATCAAAGCCACCTGTAGGAATAGAATCTAAGTTCATTTAATTTCAGATAAATGCTTCATTTGATTTCAGATAAATGCTCTTATGCATGCTTTGATAGAACTGCGGAGGGATAATCCAGCTGCTAAATGTCTGGTTGTTTCTCAATTCACAACTTTCCTGTCCCTGATAGAAAATCCCTTGAAGTAAGTAGAACTACTATTATTTTTAATAAACGTGTTTTTACAGTGTCTTAGATCTGTCAAAGAAAATAGAATTTTAAATACACATTTCAAAGTAGAGGTCAGGATTTTAATGTACTTATTTCCTGTTGTCACAGAAAATGGCTTGTTAAGTTGAACATTTTTACTTTCTCTTTAGAGAATCAGGGTTTGCCTTTACTCGTTTGGATGGGTCAATGGCACAGAAGAAAAGAGTGGAAGCAATTCGGTGTTTCCAAAGCAACCAAGCAGGGTCTGCAACTATAATGCTTTTGTCTCTGAAAGCGGGTGGAGTTGGATTAAATCTGACAGCAGCTTCCCGAGTGTTTTTAATGGATCCTGTGAGTAATGGATTGTTCATAATGATCTGGCTTAATCTAGGTGAAGCTCCTTTGGTGTTTTCCTAAGAGGTAGAAGGAAAGCCCCATGAGAATGAATTAGACTGATGAGTATTTGTTAAAGGGCAAGTAGGACTTTTCTTCATTTGTTTCCCTGGGATTTTTTGTTTTAACGCTATATTTTTGTGCTGTCCATCTATTTACTGTGAATGGAAAGAAGGCTAGTAGGACTACCAAAAGAGTGGTATGACACCTTACAGTGTAGCATATGCTATCTGTTCCTTCTTTATTTCTTTCTGATATTTTTGAGTGTGGTTTTCTGTACTTCAGTGGTTTTGAATGTGGTTCAATATTTTTTCAATATTTTTCAATGTTATTCAGTATTTTTGAATGTGGTTTTCTGTTAACTTCAAAAGCCATGAAGTGGAATTTCAGGAATATATAAGTATATAATGCAGTGTTTGTCTGCTCTAGTCTCTTCTGATGTTATTGTGAATTTATTTATAAATAAAGACATTACTCTGAGGTTACTTTTTGTAGTCTTAGGAGACTAGTAATATTTAAACTTTGGAAGTTTTTTTCCTTTCATTAAAGCACTCAGGAACACAAAACTACTTGTAAGGAATAGAAATGTAAATTACATTTATTGATAGCAAAATGGTATTCTTAACAAAATTGGTTCATGTGTTGTGTCGTTGTACAAAATCAAAGTTTTTCTGTTCACTTCCTCCACCACTATTTACTCCTCTGATGTCCTAGTTTTTTGGCAATTGGAAACTGAGACAAATTTTGCACTTAAAAAACAAAACCAACATTGTTTCTCCATGTGTTGCATTGATGTGTTCATCTGGAAGGGACCTACATGACCTCAACACCATCTAGTACAACCACTGCACTTTTTTAACAATTCTCTGAATATTTGTGGAAACTGCAAGAGAATTTTAATTTTCTGTGAAGATAATAAATGAGGTATAATGCATTGAGTATTGCAGCAAGCGGTCGTAAGAAAGTAGGCTGAGCCTTGTTAACACTGAGTCATCTACAGTATATAGTTATACCTCACAAACCAGAGCCAAATAAAATTGCAGCCTTTATAGACCATTGAACAGCATCTTCTCATCCTGCTGGTAACCATCCTGTGATGGTAACCATCCCAAGTGGCAGTGGTTGACTACTTGTATTTGATGGAGGTGTAGTGGGACCACATGATTCTTTATGATCTCCCTTTTGAATAGTCAATGCCAAATGAGATCCAGTCACACATTAGCATTCCTTGAAGTGCATTAGTAGCAATAGTAGGAATTAAGAAGCAGAAATACCTTGAGCCAGTGAAGTAACCAGTTTTTCAAATTCTGTGAATTTGTTGTAGCACTGTAGCTTAGAGGTCTGCATTCCTTCTCTGAGAGGTGTAATATGACAGTGCAAGGGAGGAATATTTATCCAGCCATAGATTACTTTCTCCCTCCCCCTGCTCTTTTTGAATTATTTGTTTGCTTCTTTAAATACAATTATAGCTGCTGAATTCTCACCTTTAGGAAGAAATACAAACCTTTAATGAAAAAGTATCACAAGTACGCAGATGTTTCTCTAAGGCTCAAGTTTCTTCATATTTTCCCACGTAAAATACAGTATCCTTTGTATGAGATTGCAGAAAGGGATAGAGGTATTGCAATTCATTTTTCCTTTGCAGGATTGATGAGAAAAGAGAGACAGTAGTACATTTTGCTCTTCCTCAACTACAGCAAAGATAGAATGGAACCTGCTTCTGCATGTTTGGGCCAGGTGTTTCCTCCAGACATCATCTTGTTCATACAGTTAGATTAATATTAGAATGGCTCGCCATACATAGCTTGCCGGGAATGTTTGTCTTGCATTGACAGACATATAATTTGTTATACTTTTGATCACTACCATAGATTGGAGAAACAAGACTTGTCTGGCTTTTATCTTGCAACTTGATGTCTCTGCGTGTGTGTAGGCATCGGAGTTTCTTAGAATCTAAAATGAGTCATTCAGAGTTCTTAGGTAACTTGCAGTATGTGGATGACATGGCAAGGTGAGTCTGTTCAATGAGACTTGCTTATCAGAGACAGAACATTATTACAGTTTAGGTAGATCTAATTATCTACTCTGTGAGAACTAGTTGTACTGTACCTTTAGATAGAAAAAACATGCTCGAAAAATGCACAGACTGGGCGTTTCACAAATCCTTATATTTAGTGTTAAATCCTAAGCATAAGTAGGAACAGATACACTCTCATTTTGTGTTCAGCAAAGTTTTTTGTTTACGTAACATGGTGATTATTGTATATACTAGTGAAAGAGTAAGCGGGTTTACTTAACAGTCCAGGGCCTTAGTTTACTTCTAAGTAACTGCCTGAGTTCAGCTGGTTTAGATTTTGCTATCAGGAAAAGGGTACTGAGGCAGTTAATATATGCACTGTTTATTTCAGAATTAAAATAACAGGATTGTTTTGATGTCTTTTAGACTCCTGACAAACTTTGTTTTTAAAGCATTTACCTGAAGTTCTTGCTTGTTATGAATATATAACTGGAAGTTCTCAAAGCTTTCTTTACAGTGGGATTCTTAAGGAGTGAGACATTAGGTTGGGAGTAATTAATCTGCAAGCAATATTTATTCAAGAGGTGATAGTACAATATCTGCTTTGTGATTCCATGTGCATATTATTAGGTACTTTGAAGTGAGGTTATTTAACTTGTTCATTACTGCAACTGCTAGGCTTGGAATCCTGCTGCGGAAGACCAGTGTTTTGACAGGTGTCACAGGCTGGGTCAGAAGCATAATGTTATTATTACTAAGGTGAGTTGAGAGATGATCCCAACAGTTTTCTGGTTATGAATAAATATTTTCAAAACTTTTCAAAACTATGTGATAAAAATAATTGTGACATCATAGTCTCACCAGTAAACATAAATTGTGGTGTGACTGTTGAAGTGCGGGCTTTGGATTGTAAGATTTTAATATTAGAAGTCAGATGTCCCTGTTGAGATATTTGGAGTGACTGAGATGAGTTAGTTTGCTATTGCTTAGCCTGGCTATGAACAGTTCATTATCTTGGAAGTATATAGAACACTTCTGCCATTGTCATAGTAGCTTGATTAGCTGTGGAAGAGCAGCTGGTCTGTCTTGTTAATATCCAATCACAAAAGTATTATTTGGAAATTGAAGCCAAGTTCTCTTCTAGTATAAGTAGCAAAGAAGAAATAGATATCCTTCCAATTAATTTAAAAAAAAAAAAAAGGTTAAAAAACGCCAAACTTTTCCCTTCAACTGCTTTCCAACCCTTTTCTTTGTGTTTTACTTACGAAATAATGTAACTGTACTTTAGGCTGCTTAGCTTTTTTTTTCCAAAATACCTTAATTTTTCATCCTAAACTTTTATTTAAAAAACATTTAACATCTTCATTTCAGCGTGTTTTTGTTTGCTTGTTTGTTTGTTTTTATTTCAGTTCATTGTGAAGGATTCAGTGGAGGAAAATATTCTGAAAATTCAGAACAAGAAGAGGGAACTTGCAGCAGGAGCCTTTGCTACCAAAAAGCCTTCAGCAAGCGAAGTAAAACAAAACAAAATTAATGAAATTAAGGCTCTGATTGATATATAGCTTCATCCTGTTGTATTTTCAGTAAATAATATATTTAATATTTTAGATAATACTACTCTTCAAGTTACATGTCCAATGCTAACTTTCAGTTTTGCTGTCTTTGTGCTCAAAATATAAATGCTTCAAATAAATTATAAAAACTAATTTGCTCCTAAATGTTAATTTAGAAGCGCACAAACTCCTGAAATTTTTCCAGTGTTCATTTCTTCAACAGATTGCCTGTTACGTACAGTGCTAAAGAATACATAAAAGTCCCTCAAAACAGAAATGCATATTCATACGTTCTAACTTGCAAGCATTTCATCTCTTTCTAGAGGTCAAAAGGTAATAAAAGGTACACAGTGTGTGTGTTTTCTCCTTCAGACAAAACCCTTTAGAAATGAATTAGTTTCATGTTTCTGTCTCAATGTTGCCTGATAAACAGATGATGTGGATTGTTTGTTTCAGAATAGGTGGCCAGTGACACTTTGTAAGGAATTCTTACTTTTTCAGGCTATTTCCAAAGATGGTATTTAGTTAAAAATTTTTAAATATTTTGTACTATTTCTGAATAATACACAGGTGCAGCAGGGAGTTCCTCTGTTGATTACTTTACAGGAGTTAATAAAAAGGAAGTACTTCAGTTTGTAAAACACTTTCTTTTAATATTTTACTTCTCTTAGAAGAATTCCAATGATTTTTATAAAAGTGAAGAGTTTTTTGTTTGGATAAAATGCTAGAATCACAGGCACGTATTGATAATACACTGGTAATTTCGGTAGACACTTTGAACAGTAAGACTGTGCTATATTCAAAGTAGATTATAAACCACTCACATGCCAGTGAATCAGTTAGTCCTTGTACAATAAATTAAACAAATTATTTTAATAGCTGCCAGCTTTCTAACAGTTTTCTTGTACTGCTTTTCCACTTGTAGTGGAAAAACTACGTGTTTTTCACTTCCATACATATGTCTTTATGGAATGCTGATCTACATGCTGCATGATTTCTGGAGGAAGAATTTGGTAAGCTGCTCATGTTCATGTCCTGCAAACTAATATATAGCACTGAAGAATCTCAGCTGAGTATTAGTTGAATATTCTTGTCTGTTCCTTTCTTTCCATTTGATTCTGGTCTTCTGATATGCATTTACTAACATTTTGCTGCCTTCACCCTAATGCTCCGACTTTGAATTGGAGGCAGAGGTTGCTATATCTGGGTTCTGTTTAGATTTGGGAAGTGCTCTTGGCAGAAGAGAAATGGAATCTAACTTTGCTTGTAATGCCTTTCACCTCTTCTTATGTCCTAAGAATGCCAGCCAGCTGATTATATGATGAATTGCAAGTATAGGAAAGGGAAAAGAACTGAGAAAATAAAGGGAAGATGTCTACTATTTGGA
The DNA here is from genome assembly GCA_038380795.1 of Pyrocephalus nanus. NCBI lineage: Eukaryota > Metazoa > Chordata > Aves > Passeriformes > Tyrannidae > Pyrocephalus > Pyrocephalus nanus. Next base: position 121,178 of record CM076270.1, on the reverse strand, counting down.
GAAACAGTGAGCTAATGGAAGAAGTGAGAAAGAAATTAAAAATATGTAACTTAACAAGCTGATGCAGTTTTTGGGGAGCCAGCATCTTAGCTATGGAGAAAAGTGTGCTCTGTTAGAGAAAGAATCAAAAGGGCATGAATGATGGAAGACAGCATGAACCCCACTGACTGATTATCCCTGGAGAGTTGACAAAAGATCAAGAAAACAGAGCTAAACCTGACTGAAGTTGTTTTTTGGGGAGTTTTTTTGCATAAAGGTTTTCTAGTTCAGATTCTGATATTTAGAGATAAGCTGGAGAAATAATTTGTGATTATGAAGGAAAGATTTGTCTTTGTTTCATTATTTCCACTCACCAAGTTAAAATTCCACAGGAAAGAGACACATTTCTTTGGCTAGTCAAGCTACATCATTGCTTGTGTGAAAATGTGCTGACATTTTGCAGAATGTCTTAGTTATCATTATGAAAACAATTACTAGTATCTTTTTCTTCTATTAGACAATTGTTTCCATGTTCCAAAGCCAAATAAAAACTTACTGAAGGTGGTACTAAGCTATATGATATCTGCCAACAAAGTCATTAATTTATCTGAGAGAACAGATAAATGTCAAAGCTGAGAACAGAAAAGTCCTGTCTGATTTGATGGAGCCCTTCAGTTACTCGGGTGGTTAAAACCCCCAGTGTTCTGGTTGGTTGGAGTTTATTTCTGCTTTTCATGACCTCTGAGTAGTCTTTGGGTATTGACATTCTCTTTTGTGGAGTGTGAGTATGTTCTAGAAATGAGCTTTTGGAATTATTTTTAATTCCAAAGACTGAGTTAGTAGTCTATCATTATGATTTTTTGGGTTTTACCTTGTACGTAAAATAAAGATGTAAATGTAAAAATTGCTTCTAAACTCCCAAGAGTTGCTCTGAGTTGTCACCATCTAAGGAACACCTTAGATTATATGCTTTATAAAGGCAAATGGAGTTTCAATACTTGAGTTGCAATCTAAACCACCCTATGATTTTTTCTGAATAGTGATGTTTGAGTATAGTGCTTGGATTCAGTTACTGCTTTGAGTACCTTCCGTTCAGAGCAGAAAACTGCTTGATGAATCAAGTGATACTATTGCAAGAGAAGAAAAGGGATCTCTGCTTTTATGCAAATGCTGCCTGCAGCAATTGTGGAGGAAATAGTGGCAGATAATGACATAAAGGTCATTTTATTGAGAATAAGCTACATAGAATTTGGTATAGATGTCATACCTTTCGCTTTCCTGAGGCTGTGGGTAAACACTTGACCATAGTATGAGTTACAGAGGCTAGGACAGAATGATTTTTACAGGTTTTCTTTCTTTACTAGCTATATTTGTTAACCCAAAACATGCAGGTTTTCATCTTATTCAGCATCTCTCCTTGTTGTATTAACATAACAGGATTTACATGCTAACCCAAATTTTCAGGCAGGTAGTAAGTCTCATACCTTTACGTGTTCTTGATTCTCTCCAACTAGGTTTAAAAAGAAGCAGTGTGCCTATTCTCTAGTATGAATATAGACAAGGGGAGGAAAATTAAAACTGTTTAGCTGTCTTGAAAAAAGTATTTTACTATTTTCCGTAGAGTATTCTGTGAGCATGCAGAACTCCAGTACTTGTTTGATATACTTTTGTCATTACAGACTGTAACTAGTAATCCCTCCTACTTTCACACAACTTCAAATGTATATGTTTTAAACAAAACAAACAAACAAACCACAGCAAAAAAACAAACAAAACCCCAAAACAAAACAAAACAAAAAAACCCAAAAACATACAGGAAAGGGCTACTTTCAACTGGGAGTTCAGATACTATGTACTTTTAAATAGCTACAAGCTACTTTGTTTTGGACCTCATCTTTTAGCATTTTTCCCAAATGGTTACCAGCTGATCTTAGGGCAATTAAGTAGTGAAAACAAGTTAAAACAGACTAACTCTCATACCCATATTATGTCTTCTGCTTTACCACCAAATTGTGAGAGCTTGTTGATTATTTATTTTATCTCTAGGTTAAAAAGTTTAGCACCCTCACTAGGTTCCAGCCAAAATCCTCCTCTATTAGAAAATAGTGAAATATTTTCTTACTGTTTCTGGACTAGTACAGGGTATAGCTGTCTAAGAACACTAATTTTGTTCTGGTTAGACTTTTCGTTAAAGCATAAATCTGAACCTTAGTATAGATATCAGCCAATCTCTGTCATCAGCATACTTTATTTTTACTGCTTTCCCATGTATCTTGGAGTATGTGTAGCCTGAGTGTGGCAAAAAAAGCCCTTTTACTCTCTGCACACATGGAAAGACTAGTTTTCCTAATCAAGAAAGTACAGTTACTTAAGCAGCTGCGTAATCTTTCTTTGCCAAAGCAGCATCTCCACTGTATGTAAGACTAAGTTCAGTGTACAGGGCTTAAGTTAGAGATGACGTTTCTTTAGTCACTTGAAAGAAAGAGGCCCTCTTCCCAAACTCCATGCTACTAATGTGAGTAGCTTCAGCAGGTACTTCCTCCACTGCTCTATCCTATACTTAGGGCAAGCTAATAAGGGGATTGGCCCTAAACAGCTTCCTAGCAAATTACTGTCTACTCTGTAAATAATTACACAACTAAAAGCTGGACATTTGCTAATGAGAACCTGAGTAGCATTAGCAAAGCTTAAGGGTTATACCTCTTGAATATTTTAGTTAGAGGACTTTGGATCTCCCTTTTTCTTAATTGCTCAAGAGTTTAGGGAAGACAGAAATGCATGACAACTTTTTATTTTTGTATCAAGTGCAACATTGCAAGGAACAGATAAAACTCAGCTTACTAGTCCCATAGTATACAGAACTGAAAAATGCATTCTGCCATGCTGTAGGCACTGTGCGTAAGAACCTGGTCAAAATTTCAGTGCAATTGTGACTGGAAGAGCAAAGCAGTGCTATTACTGTTACAACCGTATGTATCCCAGTGTCATTAATACATTTATGGTAAAGCAGAATGGCTACCACTCCAGTGTATGAGCAATCTCATGAATTAGATTTTACATCTAAAACAGCAAGCAAAGGAATCAATGCTAATCACCTTAATGAGGTGAGGCAACAAACCCAGTTTCAGGAATATCTTGAGCCAATTGATCACAACAGAAAAAATTTTAAGCTGAAAATACCTGGTTTTATCTAGTAGGGAGAATTGGAAATTGGGCAGTAATAGGTGGCCCAAGGAATTCTGCTTCCTAGCTTTTGCTCAGTCTTCATCTGTAGCACTGCAGAGGCCTTCAGCCAAGGAGTTTTTCATCAAGCTACTAGCAAGTGTAACTGACCACCATCTATACCTTTCTAGCTGTTAGTTCTGGAACAAGTCCTTGCATGACCACTGTTTGAGACAGGCATTTCTACTGAAGGTAGGTATCAAGTTTCTTCTTGATGTTGTCAAAGGAATCCACTCCCATATAGTCAGCTTGGCCCTGTTCCCACCGTTCCTTGCGTTCTTCTGAAGATTCAGTTGGTAATACTGGTGATACTGTTAAGTGGGACACTGCCTCTGTAACCTCTGCCTAAAAGGAAAGGCAGAGTAAAAATACAGAAATACTTTGCATAGCTAAAGTGAGCAACAGGCCATAGAAGAATGGGACAACAAAGTAGATGTTCTCATGCGCAGTAGCAAGCATTGCCAACGGGCAGGGATTGTGTAGCTTTCCTAGCAAAATAACAAAGCAGAGTTACAGAAGTTAGCAAGGGGAAAAAAAATAAATTAAAAGTTCTTCATACCTCTCTACAGAAGCCACAAGAGAAAGCCAGAGTATAGACCAAGCCCGATAGCTGCAAATAGTTTGTTAGAAAGATGCAAGATTACCAAGAGAAAGCACATCTTAAGAGACCATTAACTTTGGTATTGGAAAGGCTGAGAACTTAAACTGGCCCGTGTACTAAGCTAAGACTAAGAAGTCAGCAGTCAGGTGCAAGCTACTAAACTCTGAATGACTTAGAATCATTACTTTGGCTTTAATAATTATTGGGATTCATCATTGCCATTTTATTTAAGTATTGATTCTCTAGTTATCCTAGGTTTGCCTAAATTTGTTTCGCCATGAAAGATCTGTATGTACCTATTTGCATGCTGAACTGGAGTTCTGCTTGAGAACCTTATTAGCTGCAACACATTAAGAGTTAGGGCCCTTCTCTGTATATGTTAAAGAAGTTACTACAATATAATATGTGGTGCAAGGTTAGCTTCTTACTAAGTTTGTTTTAGGCAAGCATACAGCTGTGTTCAAGACCACTATAGCATGCTTCTTTTCTGTGGTATTTTTTATTCCAAGCTTAAAAGAGCAAAACCAAAATACCCTGCAACCCCCAAACTAAAACACACCCATGCTATGAATTGGACAGAGGGAAGCGAAATCACTGCAATGGTAAATAACCCATCATCCATACTTGAGTATGGACATACAAGATTATTAAAGCACCTACCATGTTTACACCTGTAGTAATTTCTTTAACAATTCCATGCTGTTCTAATAATGGTAAAACATCAGCTATGTAGGTATCCCACCACATGTTGAGGAATTCTGGGTGAACTATTTTAGGGTCGTCCATGTTGCCTTTTATGCTTTTTGTTCTGGAGTCGTATGTGTAGTTCCATGGCTTTGTGCTTCCCAGGAAATGCACCACTTTAGTACTTGCACCAAACCTGTTGGACAGAAACATTTTGGAAGCCATTTTATACATATGTCTAGAAAATGGGTTTTGACTGGCAGACAGGTTTTTTTTTTTTAACCTGCAGTTTCTGTATTTGTCCAGAAAACAGAAATATGAATATACTTAAGAGGCTAAATGCTAAATCATCAAACTGCCAATGCCTACTGGGACTGAAAGCATTGCTATAAAACAGAAAAAATGCAAACTGAATTCTACATTACACTATTCAGAATACAGCCAAAACCTAATGATCTGGACTATTTAAATACTTACAGCCAACTCAAGTCTTTAGAGTGGTGTCCATAGCTCAGGAGAGAGCAGTCTCAAGCAGCCGTTGCAATCGAAACTGGTTTTAAAAGTGAAAAAGATTCTACTCCAAAGTCAGCAAGCCAGAGAGTTAGGCATTACATGCATTAAGTAGGGAAGGGTCAGTGTTGAGTTACCCTTTCAGTTTACAGCACCGTAGAAATGGATCATTGGAAGGCCCTGCTGCAGGAAGACCATTTTCCTGCAAAATAATAGCTTTGTATAACCTAGGCATTTCAAAGGACTCCTGATCCTGGTGCAGCAGGGACCTGCTAGACAACCATTATTTCGTAAATAACCCTAGTTTAGGCACGGGGCAGGGGTTGGTGGTGGGTTGTTTTTGTTTCTTTTAAAAACCATTTTAACTTAGTTTTCAATATGGACTTCTAGCTTTGTTGTCAGTATGTTCTTCTGCACGAAAAGTGCAGATGAGATGTGCCTCTTCTCAAGTAAAGAACTTAACAGTAGCAGAAACAACACTCATTTCACTCTTCTACAGTTCCAGAAGTGGATTTCAGCTTGAGTCAGTTTTGTGAACAAGTAGTACCAGTCTCTTGAGTAACAGTGACTGTCTTGCCTAGTTCAATTTGTATCACGTTACGATTTCTTCTCAGCGTAATATGACTGAAATGGATAATAGTGCTGAAGCAGTTTGTCTAAGGTTTTTTTAAGCACATGCCGGTCAGCTTGACCAGGACTCAGGCGTTTAAGCAGTGTTACATATGGAAACAATACAGGTGTGTTTCAAAAGCTGTAGAATATTGAAACCAAGGCAGTATGCATTGGGGTAGGAGGGGGGTTCCACACTATTGTAAGATCCTTGACTGTATTTCAGTATTCATGTTCAATGTTTTGAACACAACTGATCTTACTGCAGAGTGAAGATGCACACGTGTGTGAAACAAGGCCAAATATTTGCACTAGCTGCAAGAAAAAATAGTGTCTTCAAGAGGTCAGTTACTGGGCTCTAACTTTAAATTCTGCCTGTCAAGATTTGGCATAAGAGGACAACATTAGTTTTATTAGCTGTCACAGTACTAAACAACCTGAATTTTCTTCATCTTAGGCTGCTGCTGTTCTGAAGAAACTTGTTACTGTTTAAAAATCAAGGCTATTTAAGCAAGAGAATGCCTAAGAAGTGTTACGCTACACTGGCTGCAAATGGGTAAGTGTACTCTTGATATTCTGTACACTTATGGCCAGAACAACAGTTGGCAGATGCCAAGCTTCTATGATATTTTCAGTGTCTGCTTTCTAGATACCTTCTGGATCTGCAATACTTTATTCTGACATTTAAGCTCAACTGTTAGGAAGCTTTATGTCCACACTGGCCTCTGCAACTAATCTCTTTCCCCATCTCCCAGAAAAGTCCTTCATCAATGTTTTGAAGTTAGAGAGCATTTGTCATGAACTGGCATTTTCCTTTGGAAAAAGGATTACCGAGGCTGCTGTGAAATCTAGTCTCGCTGTACAAAGCTGCAAAAACTTAGCTATTGATGTCAGTAGGTTTAAATTTCAGTATATTCCAACTGCTGGTTATCAAGAGCATAGCTGCTGATCTAACCAAGGGAAATTATTCCACAGGGAATTTTACTTACAAGGGCTACATTTCCAGCATTCTACTTTTGAACGTCTGATGAGTTCTGTTAGGCAACTGATTCAATCAGTTAAATGGAATTTTTGTCAGGAGCCCCTAGATCCAAGTGTTTGTGGCAACAAGGTAATTTGTACAATTAAGGTCGTGCGACTAACAGCCAGCCATGGAAAGAGGACGTACTTTACAATAGATGTTAGCTTATCAAATGCTATCCAGCTACTTAGTCATTCTGAGGCTTGCATATATTTCTTTAAATAAGTGTTCCACTTTTAGCATGACAAGATTCCAGATGGTATTCTGATCACAAGACACAGTTTGATCTTGAGCCAGCAACAGTCCTGCTTATGCTAGCCACTGCTTTAGACATTAGTAACCTGATGTCATTCAGAGATCAGATTGTTTTTATGCAATTGGTACTTTCCATCCCCCTTGCCCTCATCTTCTGCAGCTCTTAATAGATAAAGAGTTTCTATGTAACATTTCAGCTTCCCTTGCTTCCCCCCCTCTTCCTCCTGTGTTATTGTAACTCTTTGACCCTGCTTCTGACATACAGTTTATGTACATGCCAAATCGAATACTGCTAGCTAGGAAGGATACAGTTTTTCTCACAGAGGAAACATGTGATGGTATGTGGTTGGCTGTAGACTTTGTTCCATAGTGCTGTTACTTAAAGAACTGACAGAGGTCTAGACCGTTAGGAAAGAATTCTAGCTTTATACAAGTCTTTGCTCACCACATTTATTTGAATGGTATAGGCTGATTAGATGAACTTTAACTACTGGCTATTAAACACCTTAAGTAATTTGAGTGAGAAAAGGGCAAGTTACCTAAGTGGGAACAATACCAGCTCAAGTTGATTCAAGAATCTACTGCCATTGGTTAGAACTGTACTAGACTGTGTCCATACTGGAGAAGTGGTTCTTCCTTTTGCAAGTGACCTGTCAAATGTACTTACTCTAAATTTTGGTGTTACTACCGGGGATAAGTGGTTTAAGCTACAGATACAGCTCTCTCTGCATTTATCTTGAGATAACTCATTTGACTTACATTAATTCAAGTTGTTTTTTCTTAAGAGAAGAAACTATTACATATTCGGTGACAATAACAGTCTCCTTCTAGAAAACCTATGTAAGCTCACATCATGCCTGTTCATTCTGTTACAAGACATTAGTTTATGTAAGCTCTGAAAATCTTCTAAAAAGTTTGAACTTACGCTTTAAATGCTGGAAGGTAGGAATATACAGAAGTGCTGCTCAAATTATAAATAAATGGTAGATGTTTGCTCATGTCTGTTGTTGCCCAGCTGCTGAAGAAGGTGTTTAGTAACCCCTGATCTGCACCTAAAAGAGAAAGCATTAATAGGCTACAAGCATCAGATAGCTATTTGAGGATGTTTTTCAGTCACTTCAGTAAGTAAGAGTTGGTAATGCAGTTGTCATGTCCAGCAGAAGTTTGGCACAGAGCACTAAATTGCTATTTGTGAACAACCCTGTAAACCTTGCAGCCTTTGAAAATCCAAAAAATGTAGAAAATTAAATAATCTGTGTGGGGTTACTTTTGCTAAAAGATAGCAAGCTGCTCACAAACTCTGCCATTCAGTTTCTTTTACAACTGAAGTTCAAGCTGTATAAGGCAGAAAAAGCAAAATTGACCAGGACAGCAGAGTACTGTTCAGCTTCAGGAAAGCTGTAGCTCAGACGATTAAGTGGCAATAATTAGTTTTATTACTTATGCTTTTAGATGCATAACCAACATCTCACTGCCAGAGTAAGGGTATCAGTGGCCTGTTAGACCTGCAGTCCCAGATGCATCTACCTCCACAGTGATCTGATAAAAAAAGGGACAATCAGTCTTGGTGACAACTCTAGTACAACTTCATCAAATCCCGTAACAGACAGGAGGTGTTCCTAGTTCTGTACTAAAAAGTTGCTTGGCTAACTGCTAAGTGAGGATAATAATCTGTGTGGGAGGAGCCACCTCAGTTTGCAAGTAGAGGTTGTAATGAGGTTGAGTCAGAAGTTGTTTGGTATCACAGTAATAGAATAACTAAAAAAAAATATAAAAAAAATAAAATAAAGCTTCCGGGCCACAGCAGACTGGTTTATAAGCAGCTAGTGAGAAGTAAAATCCCATTTATTTATATCCATTCATTTTTTATTGCAATGAATATAATTAGTTTTTAAGTAGTAATAATTCCCCTTATCAAGGAGACTGAAAAGAGTCCCTCAACTTTCATTTTCTGTATTCCTTTCATCTGTAACTGCATTCACAAGAAGCATTACTAAAGAGTACATAAACGGATAGCTTAGTTAGTATAGACAAAGTTTTATTTTAATCTTTAATTTTCTCAAGCACTCAGTCTCTGCTGACTCAGAAAAGGGTTTTTATTTGCCTGTGACTAAAGTTAGGACAGTAATAAGGTTTATACCACCAGTGCTGTTTGAGCAGAATTTGCTTTTTGCAACTGAAGTATCTAGACGCTGGGCATAAACTTAGATGTACAGACAGTACACTGACAAATATAATTCTAAGTATCATGTTACAGCTGTCAGCATACATGCAGATTGCAGAGTGAGAAACTGCCAGAGGACTCAGTCCAGTAATTTCAAATCTCTGACTTGCCTCTTAACCCCTAAAGGAAGGAAAGCACTTTTGAAAGAAGTTGTGTCCATCACAAGAGAACTAAAGGGACAGCAGCAGCGTATTTAACTAACACTCTGCAGGACTTCCTCTCGCTCAGATTGTTTTACATACTCGGCTTTTTTTTTTTTTTCAGATTGCATGCATTTGTGCTAAAGCAGACAATGAAAGCAGCATTTAGCTGTCCTAGTCCAGACTTCAACAGTAGTTGTGTTACAAAAACTGGATCTTAGACATAAGGTGAAAGAATGAGGCAGTACTTGTAATAACTACATATTTACAGACACAAATATACAATACAGCGAGACTGTAAAAGCAGTTATTTTGGATCCCAGGCTAAAGAGCCAGAGGATTGTCAAAGCAATAGCAATGTTCCTAAAGTATCAATATTACCAGATTTCTTTTAAAACCAAAATTTTCTTTCCCTTCCACTACTTTTAGATGCTATCTAGAGTTATTGCATGACATCGCTTTGTATCTAGAAAGGTGAAGTTCAGATAGACAAAGTGGTTGTCTACTTAAATAACTATCATTCTGCCATTTCTGGTCAACAGCATTACATGGAAGGCACCTGTCTGCCGTTATAAACATGAAATACTCTGGAAAGTCTTGCATTCCCTACTTACTGCTACTGCAGATGAGGTACTTGCAGCTTGACTTCAACTACACATAGTTTGATAGCTTGTTAACTTTGTATCCCTATGTCCTATTAAAAGCAGTGACCCTTCACTGAAGGGTCTAGGTTTCCTAGAAACTTTTATTACTGTCTAGGTCAATTTAAATTTCAATCCTCTTTCTCTCCACCAAGTTCCTGAGCTCGGCAGTAGCTTATACAGGTGGACTAAGTCTCCATGGTCTCATTACTCAGATCAGTGCTATCATTTAATAAAAACTAAGTAAATTTTAAAGCTGAAATACAATTTACATTCTAGAAATTTGGTACCTAAACCATTAACCCACTTCTGCTGTTAAGTGCTCCTACAGTTATTTTGCGTTTAGGACACTGAAGAAGTTTCACCATTGTGTGGCTTTAGCTTTCAAGTCAGAGAGTATATTGTGGAAGCAGTTCCATTCTTTTAAAGGACAGGGGCCTTCAAACTAGAAGATGGGGTCTGCTAGCAGTGAAGCACAACTTGGAGAGGACAACCATCAAGTCTCAGATGGTCTGGAGCTACTCAGCAGTCAGTTTGCACAAAGATGTGTGTTTGTTTGGTTTTTTTTTTTTGGTTGGGTGGCTTTTGGATGTGTTGGTGGGTTTGGTTTTTTTTTTTTGCGAGGGGAGTGCGAGGGGGTCTTTTTGTAGGGTTTTTTTGTTGGTGGTTTTTTGTGTTGTTTTGGTTTGCATTTTTTGATTTATTTTGGTTTGTTTTTAACACAACAATTCAGAACTATGATAGAGATTTTGCCACAGCTGGTGACCAATTTGCACCAAACATCTGAGAGTGCTCACAAAGCTATCAACTGCTACCTTGACAGTAGCAAGATACAGACCCTTCACTACATGGCAGTACCCATTTTCACTAGAGTCTATTCCTGTGGTAGCATTAAGTGTCCAGCTGTGACTAATGTTCTTTAGAAAACACACACAAGAGTCCACACAGTAACAGGGATTATTCTGCAGACTAGGAGTGACTAGTGAATTTTTACTTTTTGAAAAGTATTGAAAGGCAAGTCAACAGGCTGGCTAATTACTTTCTATCCAAGAGCTCCATTTTATGGTCTTATTTACAAATTTTTCTGTAGCTTTTTAAGGTAGACTTTGTTTTGTACCACAGTATTTATATAAGGAAATGTAGTGACAGGAGACAGTGATACTCAGAAGCCTGCAACTATAGCGGTCTCCAAGCAACATGTGCTTTTACTGCAATGGTAGTAGATTTAGTAGACTTACAGGACAGCAGAACTTGGCTTCTCAAGCTTAAATTTGGTACAGTGGCCGATCTCAAGTGACCTATAGTGGGAAGCAGCCAAGGCTATATGCACTTGATATTGGGAAAGAGACAGCCACCACCCTAAAATGACAGGAAGCCATCACATAGCATATGAAGAGACAGTTGTTTCTTCAAATGTTTGATTCTGTGAAGCAGTGCTCAAGTTGACCAGTGCTATTTTTTCTGTATCAACTTGAGTTGGCATAGAACATTCAAGCCTTGAGTGTTAGGAATGCATGAAGCATAGTACTGCAATTTTATTTGCTAGAGCATGTACTATGCTTGCTACTTCTTAAGATTTCTTGTCATATGAACACTGTTAATGCATACAGCTGCTGGTTTGGACGCCAAACTCAGGGGTTTTATTTCACGAAGTCTGAAGAAAGTAGTTTCACTACATAATGTAATGATAGCCTGTATTTCTGAGAAGGATACAATTTTTGTGTAGTTACACTGAATTGAGAATCTGTCATACAGAGTCCTCATGACATGTATGTAGTTACTGAGCCATCCTGACTACTGTTACCATTTTGGTCTAAACTTATATTGAAATACAAATTAATACATACCATCAAAGCTGCCTTTCTCTGTGGCAAACTGTAACAGCTGATTGTATGTTTCAGTGGAAGGTCGGTAAACAAAAACTCCTGAATTAAAACAGTCAGGCCAGCCTGGATCTGGTGCTGCAGACAGCTCCTCTCTCTCAAAAAGCTCATCGATATTTGACAAAACCTAATTGTAAAGGGGTAAAAAAGAAAAAAGTGTTTTTAGGTTGGGAATTGTGGTATCATGTTTTCATGGATTATGACATCCACTTTAAGACATGAAAGAAAGTTCTCATATCAATGCTCTTGTCCTATAGAAGACAATACTTTATGAAAATAGTCCCCACAGACTTCATTACAATTAATTTAGATTAAAAGGCACACACATTCTTGCAGTTACTAGTCCAACTAGTAAAAGGTTTCTATTACCCCTACTCTTAAAAACAAACAACAAACCAACATAAACAATGTCGTACAAGGTCATTAAGAGGTACCAGGACATAAATCTACTTACCATTGTGTCTGCGTCCATGAAAACACACTTCGTAAACTGTGTTAATTCCCAGCAGTGAAGTTTTGTTAGTGTGACACCTAACTCGGGTCTTTTCATTAATGCCAAGTGTGCTGAATCCCCACTGTCCAAGACGTTTACCAATATGACTTCATCAAAGACTTTTTCCAGCACTCTCCTAGGGAAGAGTCAAGATTTAATTCTATTGTTACTCCAGCATGAGACCACATGAAAGATTCCATAAAGAGAAGTGGTATAACAGGGAACCTGGCAGCATTTCTTATTTCATCAGTAAGAGTTGACTGCATATGATGGAATGCAAAAGTTCCCCTGTCTGCCTCAAAGTTTCTAGTTTGTAATGGGCACATTTTGGGGAAGAAAGAAGTTTGGGGGTTTTTTCTCTTCCACAAACAGGACGTTGCTACCAAGTCCAGTAAGTCATGGCTATGTAGTGCAAACTTTCCACAAAGCTTTTTTTCATCCAGACTCTGATTTTTGGCAACTTAACAGTCTACTTTGAGCAGGCAATTAAGAAATGGGAAGCTGTTGGAGTAGCTTGAGCAGGACAGTAGCTGAATCCTAAACACCTGAAACTGAAGTTTCTGCAACAGTTACAACAACGCTCTTCTAGATTTTGGACGTCTGGGACATCTGACTAGACCCAGTTGCTAAAACTTAGTTTATCCCATAAATTTTTTTCAAAACTCACTTAGTCGTGGGTTTGTGGGTACAGAAATGTTTTGAACCAGTATCATGTTGACTAAACAGTGACAAACTTTCAGGCGCTGTAGTGAGTTTTTGTGGCAGATATCCAACTTCTGCTTTGCCATCAATAAAGCATTACCATTAGTTCAAGAGAGATTAAGGCACTCATGCTGCTTAAAATAGGAAGCATCTGTAAAGTCTTGGTATTCTACAGTGTATCTTGAATGCTCAGCAATTACCAGTGCAGTTTGAGCCACAGAGCTTGTAAATGAGTTTTGGAACTCTGCCTTGCAAGGCTGATTTTATGCTGACAATTTGGTGTGGACAGTTGCTTCTGAACTTAAGGCATACCTTGTTAGTGGAGACAGGGTGAGAAATGCAAGTTCTAGTTACACCATTCTGTAGGAAGGTATCAGTCTAAGGGCATAGTACTAGCTGGCTTGCACTAGCACATAAGCACATTTAGGATTGATTCATCTTAAAAGAACACTTGCCTAATAGGCTGGCATGGATGTTCCTATATGTAACATCTTAATATTGATATGGCCATTTAGCTGCCAGGAGACGGCAGGGAGAGTTAGACCTTTTTTTTTTTTTTTTTTTGAGCCACCTCTCCACTGTCCCTAAATATTGAGAAATCTTTTCAGAAGAACTTTCCCACTTAGAGAATCTTGACCTATCATCTGTAGTTTTACAAACAGTACTGATTAACTGTTTTGGGTTTCTTTTCTTTCCTCGTGCACATGGAAAGAGAACCCAGTCCCCTCCATATTGAGATTATTCCAGAGAGGCTGTAGGAAGCAGTCGCCTGTTAATTTAATTTGTTGTACTGTGGTGACCTTGTTAGATGCCTCTTTGAGCTACTGATTTGATGTACTTATTGATAATTTAGTTCTGCTTGTTTTCTTCTCTTGTGATAAAATTTGAAGTATCTGCTAGATTTCAAGAGAGCTTGTGTTATATTATCTTAATAAGGAATATTTCTGCAAAACAAATGCCAAACCCCTACTCCCCACTCCACAGCACACAGACAACGCTAATGAACGCACAGGCAATATTGTATTGTTGGACAATACTAAGTAGGACTATGAAAGAGCAAAGATCCAGCTGAAATATCAGTATCAAGTCACAGCTTAGTAACTACAGACTATTCGTTTAACTCATCATAGGGAAGAAAAACAAAACCCCACCAGAACATAATTATAAACAGTTTCATGTTTGAAGAACGTAGAGAATTCCAGATAATGTAGATAAGTTGAATTCCACTAAACTTAGCTGTTAAGCTTCCATAGTTTTGAAAAGTTGCTATTAAGGAATTTAACTTTCATTTCTCAACCTGCACATCAGCAGGAACTGGAGCAGTTTGAAGTATATAAGTGACCTTACCTCATAAGATCTGAGACCTGAGGAGTTATGAGCACAGTCAGCTTTCTTGTTGTTCTGTACTGTTGCAAGGATGAACCAAGTACCAGTGCTCCTTTCACATAGGAGTCATTTGTGGCTAGAGTCACAAAAGACTGGTCTGGAAGAAATGAACTTGATCAAGTTAGTGTGATCTACTACTTTATTCTGAGACAGGTATACTAGAAACCTAGTATTGTTAGGTAATCATGCTGTGATAACTAAGATGTGCTTTTTAACTCTGTATGTAGGGCCTACCTACATGGCTGAACAAAGTAGATTATATTTGCACAGCTATACTTGCTATTAGTAACTTGACACATGGCGAAATGCAGTAAAACACCCCACAAAATCGAGACCATTGCAAGAGAAAACCAGTTCAAATTTGCCCCCAAGTTAAATGAGTCATGCCAAATGTAGAGGCAATCCAAAAAGTCTAAAGATCTTTACTTTGGCCATTAATATGCTATTTTAACCTAAAAGCATTTGGATTCTGTGGGCTTGCATTTGGCCTGAAGTTAGAAGGGTGCTGTAGAGTTACTGTGGGTTCAGCTCTCAACCCTGAAGCTAGGGCACCGTAAAACTTGAATTTCATTTTCAAATGAAAGTAAGCAATTAATTAGATCTTGGACAACAGTTTTAAGTTTTGCTAGCTCAGGATTTTGCAGATGAGTAGTTCTGCAACCCACAGTTGCAGCTCTATCACCAAGAATGCAATATTTAAATGGGAAGTAACTAGTAATACAAAAAGCAATTTAAAATTTGCAACAACAGTTTTTACTCTTCAAGCAAAAAAGAGGTAAGTTTGGATTGTTAATATAAAGTATAATCTGCTCAAAATGTACCGCAGAAATAGATTAAGATGTGTTGTTTTGCCATATAGTGCTTATTGAGGCCATATAATATGAGCTTTGCATTCTTTCAATTGTCATGTTGTTTTAAACTGCCAGGGTGGGACTGACAAAAGCAAAAAAGTAACTTACAAAAGTTCTTCAGTTCATTGTTAACTATTGTCATGTAGACCTCCTTTCAAAGCTACAGCTCTTTATAAAGTATGCTCTTTTCTACCAATCCATTTTCAACACTATCAACAAAATAGTTTCTTCTTAAGAATTTCAAGGGTAGATTTTCAGATTCAAGTTTATTTTAGCAACTGTGATTTCTTTACAGAATTTAACTAGGTTAGATCAGAGTGAGGGTTCTGGACATTTCAAGGCTTACTTTCAAGCCTAGTAGTAAGATTAAAATACTGACTTCTTTGGGAGAGATTGTTTGGCACAACTCCTAAGTTCATAAGGGAGTCATCATTAATATCTTTTTCATTTAATAGCACCTTAACAGTTGACGACAGAAAGTCACGTACAGTAATTGTCTATAAGCTCTGCAAACCTGGTTTGCAAGATCTATAGACCAGCTACAAAACCTTCTATTTCGCTTAGCAGCAAAACCAACTAGTCCCAAGGGATTTAGATTATAGTGGTCAATCACAAAGATCAAAAAAGCTTCTATAATGCCAGGAATAAAGATATTTTGTTTCAATTCCCTTTTAGCTGCCTATTTGTACCAGTTCATATTCAGCACGTCTACCGAACAACTTTATATTTCTTTGAAATGGCAAGTGTGTAACATTTTAAGTGGTGTGAACATCCTCCACAGGTTTTTCACTAGTTAATTTGAATGTTACTACTCAATACATAGAAGTCAGCCACTCTGTGCTCTCAGACAGCTCACTAAAAATCCCGTGTAGACAAAGTGGGATTGTGCCCAACATTCATCTGAGTGGGTTTTTTTTTTTTTTTTCAGCAGTGTAAGACTAATTCTTAAAGTGACCTTGCCATTGAAAGAATAGTCTTTTTTTCATTGACCTGTTAGCAGGTATACTTCTACCATGTCTTCTCATTTTATTGAAACTGAATATTTACACACAGAGGTCTATCTTAGAGAAATTAAGTCCATTTAATGATGGAGTAAAGGCTAAGAACCCCCGTTACATTCAGCTCCAGTAGGAGACTGTACAACTGCTTGACATGTGAATATTGCCAAACTTGTAGACCATGCAAGTCAGCACAGCTTTCCAAAGTTTTGAATTAACTGTGTTGTATTTCAGATCTTCTCTACGTTCATAAGTACAAGAGTCCATGCTACAATTCAGGCAAGACCAGTTCCTGATAATTATGGAAGTTACATCTGCAAGAGACTAGTCCATTCTACATAAACTACAGGTATTTCAGCTGTTCGCGTCTCCCTTCTCAATTCTCTGTAAACATTTCCTCCACAGGATCTCATGTTTACACAGCAGCCACTGTTGCACCTGATACCTGATGACCTCTAGTAACAATGTCTGCAAAAACAGAGAATGAGATACAGTTGCAAAGCTTCATAACTGAGTTAGCCAGACAAAACCATGATACTTCAGAGACACCTTCAGCTGCCCGGTTCAGAGGCTAGAATCTCCCTTTGTAAGGGTCTTTGTGCCAGCCCTTACACAGCCAAGAGCATCCTGGAAGTCTGAGCTAGGAGCAGTCTTTCATTTGACGGCGTGCAGGAAGTGACTGGAGTGCTTACCCCAGATCTTTTCAAAATTTCCCCGGAAGCTTTTTCGTAAGCAGAGCCAGAGTTTACAGGTGCTTGCCTTTCCCCCTGTTCTTTGAATTAGGTACTCGTACATCTGAATTTTTTTTGATTACGGGATTCCTAGAGAGACAAGAGCATCCAGCAAGACAAGCACCGGGAGGCAGACTTCCTGCAGGCTTCTAGATCTGAAAATGAAACCTACTCCGCTGACAGCCTCAGGTACGGTAAGAATCGGGGGGGAAAAGACGGAAGAAAGAAGCCAGACGGACTTCAAGAGGCGGTAAGAAACTACTCATTTTAAAGTATCAAAATCACCGAAGTCACACGCTCTCTGTAGCGTTTCAGGAGAGAGCCCCGTTTCCCCTGTGAGTCGCTGCGGCCCTACAGTGGCCCCTCTCGCTCGTCCTGCTCCCCGCCACGCCGGCTACATCCCTCCCGTCCGGGGCCGGACCCGGGGCCGGGCAGTAAGGCAGGCGCGGCGCGAGCCTGCACCGCGCCAGTCCCTCAGTCCCCACGACGGTGCCCGGCGGGGCGGCTCCAACCCCCCCGCCAGCAGCCGCTGTCCCCACCGGCCGTAGCCCACCCCCGGAGCCCGCTCGCAGCCGGGCCGGTCGCCTAAAAATAGGCGCGGCCGCCCCGATCCCTCTCCCGGTCCGTTCCGCTCCGCTCCCGCGGCCCTCGCGAGCGGCGGCGCGTGCCGGGCGCGCACTGACCTGCCATGGTGCCCGTGCGCGGGTCGGCTGCGGGAGAGGCGGCGACCGCGCTCGGGGCCGCGCTGAGGCCGCCCCTTATATTATAGGGGCGGGGCCACGAGCGGCGCGTCCGTGGCCGCGGGCGGAGGCCCCGCCGTGAGGAATCCCCGCGGCGCCGCGGGCGGGGCCCCCGCCATGGCCTTCTGCGGCGGCGGCACGTCACCCCCCTCCTCCGGCCGGGCCGGGACCGCGACCGTGCCCGCGCCGGGAGTCCTCAACCCCCCGCCCACCCCGGGTGCCTCTCGGGTAAAGCGGAGCTTGAAAATACTCCACTGCGCGAATAGAGGGTAGAACTGTGTCGGGGAGCTGTGGCTCAGGCTGGCAGCGGCGGTGGCGAGGAGACTGCCTCTCCTGTGGCGGCTAAGCCCTGCGGGAAAAAGACTAAAACCAGGCCTGGTCCAAAGGCACCCACAGCTTCGAGAAGTGGTTTACAGTGTCCGCACGTGTCAGACACCCCCAGTCCTCCAGCCGCATTAGGGCCTGTGGCTGCTGCTGGCAGCCTGTGCCAGTGCTTGGTCAGTGCCTGTGCCAGTCACTCTCACAGTGACTGTTTCCTGATGTTTGGAGGGAACCTCCTGCGTGTCAGTTGGTGCCCGTGGCCTCTGGCCCTGTCCCCTGGGCACTGCTAGGAAGAGCCTGGCTCTGTCCTCTTGGCATCCTCCCTGAAGCTGTTTGTACAGGTGGATGAGATCCCCTGAGCTGCTGCTTCTCCAGGTGGAGTGGTCTCAGCTCTCTCAGCCTTTCCTCCTAAGAGAGGTGCTTTCTTGTCCCTTTGTTATTCTTGTGGCCCTTTGTTGTCCTCCAATATGTTCCTGTCTTCCGTTCTGGGGAGCCCAGAACTCAGGACAGTCCTGCAGGTGTGGCCTCAGCAGAGCTGAACACAGGAGAGGGATCCCCCTCTGACCTTCCAGCCAGACTTTGCTGTGTGCAGCCCAGGATACTGTTCACCTTTTCAGCAAGGGCACATTGCTGCCTCATGTTCAATTCAGTGTCCCCCAGAACGCCTAGGTCCTTTTTCACAATCCATTATCTTGCTCAAGACAATGACCTATACCTGCTTTTTGATCACAATAGACTGAGGGAAGTCTGTTAGGAAAAGGATTTCTTTCTAACTTGAAATAGCAAATGAGGTTTGTCATGAAAGGATTTTTAAAAACCACAGACTCTCAAGTGCAAACTGATGAACAAAGAACACTCCAAATTTCCCCAACATGGGAAATTATGTTTGAGCTGAGACAGTTTTTGTACACCTGTTTTAAAATCAAACTGCTTACTTTTCAAAATACCCTGACTAACCACAAAAAACCCCAAGCAAACAAAACATGCTTTTCAGCATATAATTAATTTATAAAACATCATGTGCATAAAAATGTGTGAATCATAATTGTAGGCAGTGCTGGTGGTGGTGTATATGTATAGGGATTACTAATATTTTCTGGTATGCAACCCTTTTTCAAGTATCCATGGCTTTGACAAACTTTCTCTGTGATGGTGTTAGGCATGGTTTGTGTCTATCTCAGATGAAAGTTTTGAGAAATTTTTAGCCAGCACATTTCAGCTGTGTCTAGCTTGTTGCTTTGCCAAGTTTTTGAGAGAAAACAAAAGAATAGCCGCTGTTGGTGACTGCCCTCCCCCCGTCCCCTGGTTCCTTTGTATTATGTTAGAGTGGTGCAAAAGAGCATAATTCCTTCTGATTTCCATGTTAAACAATCGGAACAAAAAACCTAGAATTGCCAGTGTTTAGCATAAAAGTGTGACAGAAGTGCTCTCCCCACCCCTATGCACACACCTGTTTGCACATGCCTGTTTGAGATTTTTCTGATGTTCATAGCTGAACAGGCTGTAAATTCTGTGGATCCCTGGTATGACTCAATTTCATGTACATCTGTGCCTTTTACTGTCTGATTACACTCTTTTCTCCTCAACCTGAAGGGAAAAGTCACAGGAGGAACCTGAGAGATAAGCAAGTGTCCCACTGGGTTTCAGTTCAAATGGAAGAAAAGATCACGTGACATGAGGGTAGAAGGGAAAAAGCTCCCTATAAAGAGAAGAATGCTTAGGACAAGCTCTCATGAGATGAGTGCTTGGATGGGAAACATCTAAGCTTAGGATAAGCTGAGCAAAAAAACAGCTAGACCTCAGTTTTGGCAGAAGGGAATAAATTTGAGACCCAGTAAAAGATAAGTATATGAGGATAGGAATGAGACATAGAAACTGTGTTACTTGTCAGCACACAATAGGACTTGATAAAAACCTAGTGAGGAGAAAGAAGGCATAGATTTTGCTAGATAAAGAGACAGCATTCAGAAAGAACAGACAAAGTGCTGCATAGCAACTCATTAGGTGAATACTGGCACACAGAAAAAGGTGCAAGTCCTATGATCATGCAATTTAAAAGTTCCACCACCATGCATGTCACTGAAGTCAAATTGCACATTATAGAACTTTCTATTTTTAATGACTAATAGTTTTATTTTAATAGGAACTTGTTTGTAACTTAATTAAAAAGATATTTCAAAACACCAAGTACTAAGAAATATCTTTGAAATATAGTTATGACTCATGTAGCAGTAACAGGAACTGCTATCCTTGCAACTGGACCATGTTAAGTGTAACTTCTAAAGCACTTAATTAGCCATTTACACCTAAAGTAATTAATAATTTTGCAAATGTGCACAGTGAGTCCAAGGGTTAAATTAATAAAAAATTCTGGAGAAAGTTTCACAATAAAGCGTTATTTCTGCCTCTGAAAAATCTGGGGGAAAAAAACCCTAAACAACCCAGAACAGCTGATTCCATGTATCCAATCCAAGTTTGAAGTACTTAGTAGAATTTCGTTTTTACAACACTGCACTGAAATTGTAATCTCTCTGGTTAGGAAAGAGAGTTCAACAGTGTGAAGTGCCTAGCTGGATAAATGAAAAGAATACAGCCTGATTCAAGGCTGTATTGAGAGGTTCGATTCCCATCTCTGTCTTGCCCTAAACTTGTCACAAACTTCTCTGATGACAGAAGCTGTTGTAGATCATTCCCTCTTCTTTTTGAAGCCCTTCTCACCTTGATCTTACAGTGAAGCTAGACTGGACATTTATTATTTGAGACCTTATGAGTATTTAGCACAAATTTTCCCCAGTGCTGGGATTTCAGTATAATGTAACTTACTCAAATATGACTGAAAAGACCTCGGTGTTTCTATTTGAATAATCAAAATGTTATGTTGTCACTCCAACTTATTTCAGGCCTTCACATTCTCCTTTCCTAATGGGCATTCTTTTTGTCCCTCCCAGAGCCAGTTACAGTTCTGTCCTTGTTTTCTTAAAAAAAAATTCCACCTGTTACAAAAATGTGATGATCTTCTAAAAAGCTAGGCTCTATTATTTGCTTGGTGCATGTTACTTAACACATGGCAGTGAGCACATGTTTAGAGGATTAAGGAATTTTTACAGTTTCTTCTAACTAACATGATAAACATTCTTTATTTATAAACAGTGAAGCAAGTAGGTCTCAGTTTCTTTTGTATTATCTTTTGGTTTGATTCTCGGCGGTCTACAATATAAGCCACAATAGAAGCTTTTCTCCTGGTTGCATGAATAACCTGGCATATATTAAGAGGTAACTTGCTGATGAGCCTTTCTTTCTCATTGGAGAAACAGTTACCTCCCTCACCAATCTTTACAAAACTGTTGAAGCGCTGAGATTTTCCTCTGCTTCCTTAAACTTAATAAAAAGGTTTAAATATTAATGGAGAACACAGATCCATGAACAACTGATTTTTAAACTTCTTTTCCTTTGGCAAATAGTCTAAACAAGGCACACGTATGTGTGTTTTTCTCCTAAATTGGCTTCTGCTTCATCTCTGTCTGCTCCCCTTTTCTAGTGATTCCTCTGGGATGGCAGACCACAAGACCTACTGTTTAGGACACATAGCTGGGAGCAGAAAGCAGGGGTTTGTCACCAATTCCACTCCTCATTTGCCTACAGTAGGTGCAGACGTTGCAGATACTTATTTCTCTTTTTTTTTTTCCCTCTCTTTACCACTTGACTAAACCCAGTAAACTCATCTCTTGCTCTGCATTTGTACAGGGGAGTTCCCATCATGTATCCAAATTGTAGCTGCTGCCTCACTAGGTAACAATAAATCCTACGGTTTCTTGCCTCCACAGATGTGCTGAGCAGAGTTTTAGACGCTCTGAAAATAGAAAAATTCTAGTATCTCATCTGAACAGGCATTTTCTTCCTTACCACAGGAAGTGCTAAAACATTTAAAACAAGCTAGCGGATGATAAAATTCCTGCAGGTGCAAAGTTTTCAAGGTATAGAAATTCTAGCAGGGATTTGAGAAGAAGCAGTAGTAATACTTCCACGAAGTTACTCAGACTTGCAGCAGTGCTCTAGTTCCATGCTGGACTTGTGCTGAATTTCAAGCTAGTACTTCCTCCAGTCTAGGCCATGTCATTAAATTTAGTTGCATGCGAAAATAAATTAAAAAAAAAAAAAATCAAATCAGTCTCATATACTGGGAATGACATTTATGATTAAGTGAATTCAATTACACCTTTTTTGAAAACCCTTAATATCTCTAAGTTGAGATGCTTCAACCCCTTTCCTAGCTAAAGACGTATAATAGCATCAGGAATAGAATAGAACAGTTCATTTGGAAGGACCAACAATGGTCATCTAGTCCAACTGTCTGACCATTTCTGGACTGACCCAGTGTTAAAGTGTATCATTAAGGGTGCATGTAGCCCAAATGCCTCTAAACACTGACTGGCCTGAGGCACAGAACACCTCTCTAGGAAGCCTGTTCCAGTGGTTCACCACCCTCTTGGTCAAGAAATACTTCCCAATAATGTCCAGTCTGAATCTCCCCTAGAACAGCTTTGAGCCATTCCCAAGCATCCTATCCCTGGATCCCAGGGAGAAGTGCTCAGCACCTTCCTTTCCACATCCCCTCCTCAGGAACCTGCAGGGAGGAATGTAGTCGCTCCTCAGCCTCCTCTTTGAACTAGACAAAGCCAGAGTTTTTGTGTTGGACTAGAATATTACTATAGAAATGATACACTAACAATATCATCAATTACAGTTGTAAAAAATCTACACAAGCATTAATTCCCCATCTCTAAGTGGTTAACCATTGCATATCCAATTTTAATGAAGAGATTATAGGACTCATTTAGGTTAAATGAGAACATAATTTGCAGTTTCTGCAAAAGCAACAGCAGTGTTACTTGGGAGGTCATTTTCATTGACCTCAAAGGAACTGTTTCAGCAGTGGTCTTGCCAGGCAACAGTGGTCTTTTTTACATGACTTCCTCAGGATTGCACAGAACATCAGCAATATAGATCTGTGGTGTAACAGCTTCCACACCTGACCTCACTGACAAGGTCTTCTATTCATCAGAGCTGAATGATGTGAGCTTAGAGGTACATATTTCTGGGTCCTTTACCAGCTGTGCCAGTGTGCTCAAGGGCTAATTAGTAAGGTCTTCTTTAAGTGGAGTTTTATCTTGGGATGTACAGGTTTGCATTAGAAAAAGGTCATTAGACAAGGTTAAAAGATGATGATCAGAAATTCTTGTTGTCAAAACTAAGCACAGAATGGGCTATAGGTGTTAGACCCCACCTCTCTGCTAAATCCAGTGTCATACATGCTGAAAGACAGAGGTCTTGTCACAGTGCTGAAAAATACTTGGGCTGGACATAAACAGATGCATCTGGTGAACAGTTAAAGGAGTGCCAACTGAGTCAGTCTTATGAATTCCTTGTTCACACTGATTGCGTGCTGTAGTGCTGTAAATTCCACTAAGGAGATCGGTAATTGTTTTTCTGTTGAAAGTCTGGAGAAAACAACTTCTTGCTCTGTCAAATTTACAGTAGTCTTGTTGGCTGTCCTGGGTACATTTACTGTTTCAGGTACATCATTCCAAGTAAATGTCCCCATGTTAAAAGGTTGATTTTAAACTCTATCATAGTTACAATAGCTGTTAAATGTAGCTGCCTGGAGGTATATGCCCTGTGAAGTGTGTTTCTTAAAAATGTTTTGGGGCTATATTAAGATGTTGGACATGATTAGTTTGACAATACTTTCTCTTATTAATTGGTCCATGGATATCAGGCCTAGCTCAATGGTGATTTTCTAGCTGCGTAGTTCACACAGACCATAGCATTATTTATCTTGTGCAAACATTGAAACAACACTCATGCTTTTCTCACTGTACAGTCTGGTTATTTTTTCATTGTCTTTTATCAGGATTTTCATCAAAGTTTCCCCACAGCTTCCAGATTGTTCACAATGCAGATGCAGCAGTTCTGTTCACTGGGCTGGGCAACAGCAATCACGTTACCCGTGCCCTGCATTCTTTACATTAGTTGCTCATAGGAAGACAAGTAGTACTAATTGGGTATGGACGAACACTTGGTTGGTTGTTTTAAAACTCATGACTGACGAAGTAGGAAGTCCTAAGCTCCATTTTCTTCTTTCTGATGCTTTTGCTAGTGACTGTTTATATTTTGATGCAGCCTATTGCCTATGAAGGTCAATCTGTTATAGCAGTTTACACTGGTATAGCTCTTGTGGTTGGCACTTGAGATCTGACGCACGTGGGTTTGAGTGCATTTTGAACCTTAAGAGTTTTTCAGTACTATTTTTGTGGCTGAATTTTTATTTTCCATGAATATTTAAAGAATTTAGAAGCCCTGCAATACTTCTGACTATAACCTCATGTATGAAAGGAACTTCACTGGTTAACTTCAATATTTTGTCAGTGCTAAGTCTAGGCTACAGATCCTTCCCATTCCGTGTTCCCCAGTATCTTTTTCAAGTGATGTTTTTTGTGTTTCAGTAGAGGTTTAAGGCATCTTTTTTGTTATTTGAGGGATCCTATATGTTCCTCTAATAACCATTATCAAGGGATGTTCTGAATATTTTACATCACTTAGGGATGACTGCTATGAAGTTTCTGGATTTTATTGTGGTATCCTCTGCTACAAAAGACTGGTAAGAATTCCCAGACTATTTTTCAACAAAGTGTATATTTTATAGCTTTTTAAAAAGCTATAGTACAGAATTATTTGTGACATGAATCTTGCTTTAAAAAAAAAAAAACCAAACAAACAACAAACATCCCACTTGTACATAAGTTGAAAATTGTTTTATTTAAATGTTTAATGGGTATAATGGTCCAGTTGAGAGACCACAGGGTTTAGCTTGTAGTTATTAAGCACTTAAAAGTGATAAAGCCGATGTTCAAGAGGCCCATTTGGATAAAGCGCTTATGTCAATACATGTTGAGGAAATGTGTGTTTCATTTAGAAAAAGGTACAGCAAAGAGTAAACCTATCTTTATGAAGCCAGTAACAATTATCAAAAGCATAGTAGAAAATGTTTTGCTTCCAGTGTCTTCTTCATTCCTGGCACATTTATGTCCATAGCTTCACTTACATTAATGTGTTTTTAATTTCTAGCATTTTAGGTATGTTTAGAGCCACTGGTAATCTTCAAATAATATGAAAACCTTTAATGAGACCCTTCTGTGATTACTTGTATTACAGATGACAGTTTTGTTCTGAAGTAATAGAAATTAAGGAGAGAGCACTGCATTTTCCTAATAAGTACAATTTATACATTGTTTTTCTGTCCAGTTTTGTCTTGCTTTTTAACTGACCTTGGAGACTTAAGACAGATCAAAGCTGTGCATTGGTCCAAATAAGAAGTGAGAGAAAAGCAAAGGGCAAGACATGAGACAGCAGCAGGAGCAGCGACTTGGGGCATCTCTGATAGCTGAAAGGCTTAGAAGATGTCAGATAATCAGTAAGAGGGCTCTTACGCACTACAGAGTCATGCCGGACAATGCAGTCACTAAAATATAAAGATGATAAACAAAGATGGACAGGACCAGAAGCTAGATATTACAGTAGCATTCCTTAAATTTTTAATCTAGCTTTTTAAGAGCTGCTCATATTAAACAACTCTGGCAGGGAAATGTGTATAATGCTTGTCTTGTAACTGCTCATCACATCTTTCAAAGACCTGTGTCCAAATATATTTTCAGAGCTAATCATGGTTGGTATGAAGAGAGTTTTAGTGCTGGTTGCAGCATATGCAGGAGTGAGCTGTAGAATTCCACTTAAATATGATGTCTGTGACAGTGAAACATAACCATGGATAATACAACAGCACATAAGAAACAGAAATTGTAGCTAGAAGTCTTTTACTAGATCAACTGATTTAGTTGAAGAAAGTAGACAATCTTTTGGACACACAGGACCTTCTTAAGTCTCAAATACAACAACTATGGACTCAGTAGCCTTACTAGTTTTATTGCATATCATAATATACCTCCTCATTAGCTTTCCTGTTAATGGGACAAACCTATTTCTCTTCCCTAACATTGCCTCCACTGTTATCCCCTTAATAATTATTTTTTTTTTCAAAGCTGTCAGCTATCTTTTCTTTCAGAGATGATAACTAACTGATACACACTTTGCTAAACTCTGAGCAATTGCCTTCTAGTTGTATATAGCTCAGCTAATTTTTTTTAGGTCAACCGCATAATTTTTGGACCTGATAAAGGCCTTTGAGTATTTTTAGAAGCTTGCCTTGTTTGTGGTTTTGGTCGTGTTTTGGTTTTTTTTTGGGGGTGTGTGTGGTTTTGTTTGTTTGTTTGTTTGGATTTTTGTCTGTGTGTATGTAGCTACTGGTTTAATGCAGCATAATACCTCTCACCCCATCCCTGGGAAGTGATCAAGACCAGGTTGGATGGGGCTTTAAGCAACCTAATCTAGTGGGTGGCATCCCTGTCCATGGTGGAGGTGGGGCAGGAGTTGGAACCAGATGATCTTTAAGATCCCTTCCACCCAAGCTATTCTATGATTATCTGCGAATCTAATGATTAATTTTGGAGGAAATGAATGAAGAAAAACTTGAATGCATGCTGTACCCACTAGACTGAAAACGGCAGACATGAGTTTTACTTGTTTAAGAACTGTTGCATTTTACCTTTGTCTTCAAGCCTTACAATTTCTTACCATATAAGGAAGCAGTTCAGAAATGCTGATCTTCATAATCCCTAATACAGGAATGTCTAACTCTGCACATTGTGAAGGCAAAAACATTTCCTGGGCCACGTAACTTTTGTGACAGATCTTGGAATCATTTGCTGGTGTAAGTGCATTTATCACCATTTTCTTGTCTTCTTAGGCATATTCATTGATACTCAGACCTCTGTCTGTACGCCAGTGAGTTTAGTAAGACAGAAACTTGTATTTTTTGCCTTCTAGCATGCAGTCTTCTGAAATGTGCTGCGATATAGCAGGAGTAATTAGTGCAACTTATACAGCTTTATTTCTCTCCTTCACAACAACAAGGTTACTGACCATCCCAGGTTTTCTAAAGCTAAGCACTGTTTTTTCAGTCACACTATTTATAGGAATAAATCTCCTGTAAAACAACAAACCTTTATCCCATTTGACCAGGCAGGCTATCAGTATTTGTATAGATCATCTGTTACCACGTCCTGGCAGCAACTAGGTGACCCTAGTTCCGTTCTTGAGTAGACTATGAACTAACCTGGACAAGCAAACATGCATGCTCCTGTGAGGGCCACCACTGAGGTTGTTCCCAGCCCTTCTTTGTTGCCAGATCTTTAGTACCAGATCAAATCAGTAAAATGATACCTCACTCACCTTGGGGTAAATCTTTAAAGGGCTTATGTCATGCACATTTCCAATGTTGTTTTTCTTCTCTCTGCTTTTCTTAACTTTCTGTTGGGACTCCACTGCAAGACTTGTAGTTCTTTGAAAATACATTTCACTTGGCTGAGTCTGATAAGAATACATTCAGTGACAAACACTTAATGATAAATGTTTCTTTTGTAATATCAAAACAAAAGTGTTTCATTATTTTGAGCCTTCTCAGTGTCTGTTATATTGCTGCATTGCAGTCTTTGAATGACACAGAATGTTAGGACACTGCGACAGGAACATTTTTATTATTGGCTTAAAGGTGGCCCCAGTTTTAATTACAGAGAGGCATAAATCTTGCTCTACCTTTTGCCCTCACAGTACCAACTGAAACTGTCTATTTAGATTTCTCAGTGTTCCTTTTCAGAAAAGACGGAGAACAAGCTCAGCAGATAATAGTTTCTGTAGGCTGTGGCCTAGCTCCCTGACTTCTTTTATTATGGAATGGAAGAGAGTAGCCAGTCCAAATAATGATGGAGCTCAGCTGAACTGAGTGGGGCTGAGACTCAGTTGCTGGGCTTGCAGTGGAGTAAAAAACAATTTCTGTGCATCTATATAGTGAGGGTGAGTGCAGGAAAAGCTGTAAAGGAAAAGGTTGCAAAAGAAAGGAAAGTTTGAGAGAAAAATGGGAGAGGGCATAGCATAAATGAGAATAAGTGAAATTGAGAGACAAGAAAGGCTGAAAAGATTTTCAGCTCTAAGGAGTTTTGAGAATTGGAAAAGGAAGAAACCTGTAAGAATGAAAATAATGTTTCTTCCGTGTTCTTGGCGAGGAGATGACGATGTAGTGAAGAGGGGAGAGACAAAATCAGGGACTTCAAGTCTTTTCCAGCCTAGCTGATTCTATGCTTCTGTGACTTTGCCTGGGATGCTAAGTAAGATGAATTTTTAAAAGGCTTCAGTGCTGAGACTAAGACAATAAGGAAACTAAACAATTATAGGGGAGAGAAGTCTGAAGGTGTGTTGCAGTGCTTTCTTAGGCAGGGATATTTGGCAGTATCTCTTGAAACCATTGCCCTGAAAGACCTGTGGAAAATAAGAGGGGGATATGCCAAGCTTCTTTATAGCAAGACCTTGCTAGGAAACCAGTGAATTCAGATATGTAAGAGTGAGATACAGTCAGCAGTTTCCCTTGGGCAGGCATATGGCTACTAATGCTTCATGATACTTTACATCCCACTTTGCTTCAGTTATATTTTTTCTGCTCCATCTTTCCTTAACAGAGCTACTCCTCTGTTCAATTTCCAGTGAAGGAATGGAATTAGCTGAAATAATTCTTGGTGGGTCTATATGCAGCATTTAGTATGGTGCTAAAACCCCTCAGTACTTAGATAGCATTACCCTTCTTATGCTAATGGCTGAGTAGCAAGAAACGAGTATGCCTCTTATCTGTACCTAATTAAATTTTTAAAAATCTGAAAATTCTGCTTACATTTTCCTAAGTGTTCATTTTTTCAGCCAAGCTATGGGTCTGAAAACTGACATGCACAGACATAGTAATTTTTTAAATTGTACTTTTACTGAGGACTGAATCTTTCCTTTTTTATTTTGATGAAGAGCCTGTCCTGTATCAAGAACAGTGCTGCCTGCAGAACAGTAAGAGTTCAGGAAAGAAGTGCTTTCAAGCCACCCTATAGTTACGCACACAGTATAAAATGTATCCCAGAGGGAAGGGTAATTTCTCTCCATCAATGTGGAGGTGAAGGAGGAGAGCCAAATCTGAACAGCACATTTAACCACTCCAGAACTTCTGCAGCCATTGCTCCTTGTGAGAATAAAAACATGTGCTTTGAGAGATTTAGAATTTGACTCTTTGCCTTGACTTTAATCCATGTGTACTGGATTTGGTGTATAAAGTTGACAGAATTCATTAGCTGGATTCAAATGATATGGGTTGACAAAGCTTCATTTGTATTGAAGCCCCTGGGTGATTTTGATGCTTGGCCTGTACAGTAAGTCTCTCCTCATAAATCTCATTTCATGAGCAAAGATTTGAATGCAGTTGTGTTTAAGAATGGATGGAGAAAGTACTGTTAATGAAGAAGAATTATCTTTGGAATCCTTCTTTCTATGTTGCTGTGTGATGTTTTTGTCAGAAAAAAAGATTTGCATTTTGCCTTAAAGAACATTCAGTTGTTCTTGCTTTTCTGATCATTGTAATTTGTTTATAGTGCAAGATTTCGTTAAAGTATCTGATACAACTTAAGGATGTTAGATATAGTTAAAATATTGCACAGAAGAGGAACTGTGCTAAAGCCACATGCTGTTGTGTATTTTCAGTTCTTGATTTTCTGTGCCTACTAGTGAGATATGGGGAAAAATGTAACTCAATTCAAAGTAGCATATTTCTCAAACTTCTCTTCATGGTTTATGCAGTTAAGTTGCATGTTCTGTATTCAGACTGACAAGTAGGAGACGGAGGAGGCTGCCTTAATCCTCAAGAAATTTTGTATGACATGATAAATAAAAAAAGGTCTGAGGTCTCAGTTTACCTCACGATGCCCGGGAGCATGGTCTCCTTCTTGATTTGTGGCTGCGGAGGACCAGACCTAAGCATGTTTTGTCTCAAACATTCTGAGTATTGCTACAGGAAAGGTGATTGGAGGAGAGGGTCCCATGGAGATGGCGTAGTGTGTTCTGAGCCAGCTCCCTGCTCCATCATGGGACTTGTGCTCAGTGCCCTCATGCCGACTTACTGCCTGGAGGAGGCTCAAAGGGGCTGTGCATGTGAGAACAAAACAGCACCAAAAATCTAGTTTTACATAAGAGGTGTGCACCAGGTTATAATAGGGAGCAGATCAGGCCCCCTCAGTCCTTTTCTCTCTCTCTCTCTCCCCTGCCACCACCCTATTTCCTTCACTTTCTTTGTCTCACAACCCCAGCTCCGGATCATCCTCATGGCAGGACCAACATGGTATCTGAGGACTGGTAATATTCTTTGTTTTCTACCCTTGCTTTGCCTTAGCAAAGCATGGCTATCATACTCTGCTCTGTACTGTGTCCTGAACTCTGTTGTGGAAGTGTGTTGTGGCTTGCTAACCAGCAACCTTGCGTAGTGGTGTTGTGGTCTGTGTGCCAGAACCTTTGATTCTGTGTTATGGCTCGTGAGCCAGCACCTTTGAGGAGTTTGCTGTGGGAGTTGAGAACTTATTGAAGTGTACTGTACAAATTTAAGGGCTTGTTAGCCAACACCTCTTGAGTCTAAGCAGTAGGCTGGTTGGTGGAGTTTATGGTGTCTGTACAATAAAAGCATAAGAGTTCCCTAACATGCAGGTATCTTTGTTCAACCTGATGAGAATTTATAACAACCATCATGGCCCCTACTGATGAGTTGCGTCAGTGGCCAGTGCATGTGCAGTGCCCGAGAGCAGCATGGCAAAGGGCAGGGCCTCTTTCCCTGTAGAAAGAGCATGTGAGGGTCAGGGGCACCAATCAGGTGAGCAAGACCTTCAGCAGTTATTCCTGCCCACAGTGGCTGCTTGGAAGTGGAGGTGCAGGCTCAAGGGGGGGTCTTGGCCCAGCCCCCTCACTGCAGGAAGCTGAGAGCACAGGTCTGACTTTCCCATCCCTTGTCCTGATTTTAGGGCCCTGGTTCCTCCCAGCCCCAGCCAGTCTGTGCAGTTGGCCCTGTGGACATGAACAGCTGGGAGGTGTGTGGTGGAAGGCAAGCCCTGGAGCAGGATGTCAGTGTGGGACTGGTGGCTGATTGGTCCCTACCTGTGAGTACTGGTAAGTGACAAGACTGCTTAAAATTGCCTGGTGATTTTCAGTGGCACTACTGTGGATATTGGACCATGGAGCTGATGAGATCAAAAATACTCTTCATTGTCTGTAATGAAGAGTTAGTGCTTGTGGTGATACTGGTAGATTCATTGGAAGTGCAGCTTACACAATCCTCTGGATTGACTCTTGCATATCGTGGCTAAAATCAGACCTATACAGCATCTCTGCAACACATTCCTGCTATGTATGCTCCTGTTCTGCTACACTTCCAAAGGAAACGGAAACTTTAAAAGCTGTAGACAAAAATTCCTCAGCTTCTTTTACCGTTTTCCTGCTTTTATGTGCTGTGGCGTACATTGCTTTAAACTGGGGGTTCAGTCACTCATGTTCTGTCAACTGTTCAGAATTGTTTACAGTTTCTCACTCAAGGGATATGGTTTATGACTGTGGGACTTCATATCTGTCAGTCAGGGTTTATACTTTACTTACTGACTGCTCAGGGCGTGGGTTTTAAAATCTAACCTCAACCAGAAGTTGTAAAGCACCAACAATCATATGTGTTCCAAGATACGTAGTTTAACACTGAAAGTTCAGACTTTACAGCTTACTGTTAAAGGAAAAGGTCCAAATCCTTAGATGATAAATTTGTAAGCCCCGAACCCTAAACAGTAGGCTGTGAATCATTTGGGAGAGTTCGTTTCCCCTGGTGCCAGCCAGCATTCAGCAGTGTGGTCTGATCTGAGACAATGAGCAGGAGGGAACGAGGCAGGTTTGAAGAAGTGGATCTGTTTGTGCATGCCTGAATTAAAAGAGGAGTGTGGTATGGTTATGACAAAAATGTAGATACAGGAAGTTCCTGAAAGGTTAAACTTGCAGAAAACCCAAATGCTGTTGTAGTGTTCAAAATAGGAGTGGAGGGGCAGTGTTTGTGGCTTGTGTGTTCTCCTTTACTGTGTTAGTGTGTATTAGATTCAGTCCATAGGTTTGTATACTAAATTTGTTTTCTTGAGTTTTTCTGTAGGGTTTTCAAATTTTGCATTGCTTTATGCTTTGATAGGATGATGCCTTTTACTATGTCAGTCAGCAAGCAACTAATCACAAATTACTGTCACAATGGATACTAAGGCAGAGGAGCTGAGAGACACTGGTGAGTGCCTGCTAGCCTTGAGCACTTTGGTGCTTATTGCTCACTTGACTGGACTCGATATGTATTCTGCAACTGCGGAAGTTCTTTCACCATTCTTTGTGCAGAACCCTGCCTCTCTTTTTCTATTCCTCTGCCTGACCATCCTTCCCACCAACTCTAGCCATCTGTCCAGCTTGCACACCGCCCTTCACTCCCTGTCCCAGTGGCTCTGTCCTGCTGATTGTCCCTTCTCCGCCATCAATCGCTTCTGCTCACGTTGAGACACCAAGGCACGCTGCTGCCTGCAGATCTTGCACATGCGCAGTGCTGCCCTGGCCCCACAGCCTCTCACCACAGGTCCCAACCCGGTGCTGAGCATGTTTGGAGCACCGTGGGGGAACGCAGCTGAGGTTAAGCCTGGTGCAAGACCAATCTGTGAGTGCCGAGGTGAGGGGCAGAGAAGGGGAGTGGTGTGGTACTGTGCTCTTGCCGCCTCTACCTTACCCCCACCCACAACGTAGCAGCCAGTGCAGGCAGGGTGCTTGCGACCAGCGTAACGGTGGCATTCAGGCCTTGAGGGACACTCTGTGGTATGTTCAAGACCCTTCAGTGGTCGTGGGCTGGAGGACACCACCGGTCTGCTGGGGGCAACGCTTCCTTGCAGCAAGTTGAGGGTCTCAGCCCAGCCACACTCAGGCCTGGAGTGGATGGTAAGGGTCTTTCCTGCTACCTGAGTCTCTCCAGTGTTTAGAGTTTTTAAAGGCCATGGGTTTTTTCCTTGTCTTTGCTGAATGCTGCTTTCTGAGCAGTTTGAAGATGGCCTAAAACATTAAGTGCTGTCAGTGTTGTGTGCTTGTGTTTTCTATGGGAGAAGGACTAGGGCTGTGCTAAGTGAAGAAGTGTAGGTTGTGTGTAGAAGATGGCAAGATGGAGAGGTGGCACAGGACTATCTGGCTTCCTTGATGTCTGGGTGGATGAGAAGAGTATTACTGGTGAAATCTCACTGAATGTGTAGTGCTGTCAAGCCCAGTGTTGGGTGGTCACTTTGGAATCTGAAATCTTTGCTTTCCTTCTGTCTATGGTGAATGAGAGGATGGTTAAGTCAGTGGGGAGTGTATATTTCTCCTTTCTGTTTGACCTGTGTATAGTTTTATGCTAAGTAAGACAGACTTCCAGCATTGCAGTGTCTGTGCTGCAGTTACCTTGAGGAGTGCCATCTGACATAAGCTGACATTAACTGGATGCCTGAACAAGTCTACCATCTGTGAGGACTGCACTGTGGCATCTTAGTGATGAAACAGAGCCTGAAATCATGGCTGAAGCAGCACAGTGGGTCAGTTGTAATTGTGGGAGCAAGTATGGGCCTTGGATTTGGGATAGTTCTGGAAGGGCTTTGCAGTTTCTTGCTGTCTTGGTAACAACTGTTCTGGCCTTTTGCAGGTGCTGAAGCATAGTTTGGCAGTTGAAGCAGCATCACAGGTCTGTAGGATCGGCAGACGCGAAGAACGAGCTCTGACTTGCAACATGCCCACAGCAAAGTCCTGGCCAATGCTCTGTAGTTGAGGGAGGCTGTGTGGGTAGAAGGTGGTTGTGCCCTAGTTAGTAATCAGACAGACTTGGTGGCATTGTGGGTACTGCTTGGTGAAGGGAGCTGGAAGTTGTGCCTGGAAGACTTGAAGTTTGGGCATTAGGTATGCGATGTGCAGGCCCTGCAATGGGAATTTGCTCGATGTGCCAAGTGGTTAGGTGTCTTGGACTACAGATGTTCAGCATGTGACTAATAGCCTAAAAAAAACAATCTGTTTTACATAATAAAAAGTATTTTCTCAGCTGCAGTGTTTTATCCTTGTTTTGGTAACTCTGTGAGACATTTCCTGATCCTTTTTCAGAGTGGGAATAGCTGGACAGAGGAGGAGGCATTTGGGGTGGTGTTAGTAACTGCAGGAATGGTATTACCAGCTGTCACAAACACTTCTCTCTCTCATCAGGTACCACTTCCCTTAAAGAGAGGCTGGTTGGTGGCTACAGATGTCACTGGCTCTGGATATTTGCCCACAGAGATGAGATGACCATAAATATTAGTTGTCTTAGTAATAGCAATGCAGATTCAGTGGTTGCTGTGTTGCAGGTAAGTTTAATGGAAGTGCAGCTTAGTGGATCAATCTACAAATTGAGTCTCACACATGGTCACAGGCATGGTGGCTGAAATCAAGCCTATAAACAGCAATTGCAGAGTGTTTATGGTGTGTGTTCCATCCTGCTGCCCTTGCAAATGAAAACTTGTAAAGCTTCAGGCAAAGATTCTCATCTTCTTTTTACTTCTTTTTACTTATCTCTTTACCATTTTCTTGCTCTCTTGAGTGTTTTGAGTTCTTCACTTATGGTTTATTTAGAGTTTGTGGTTTGCAGTGGTTTTTTTACTTAGGAGTTATGGTTTATTACTTCGTTCTGTGAGGCTCTGTATTTATTATGAATTACTGTTTACTTATTTATAGATTGGGGCACCGGATGTAAAAATGTAATCTCATCCATAAACTCTAAATCCCTAATGACCCTTAGGGTTCTGAGATTTGTAGTTTATCATTTTAGGGCTTACTGTGCAAAATGGAAAAGTTGAAGTCCTTGGATAATAAACTGTAAGCCCTGAAGCTTAAACAGTAGGCTCTGTGATTCCACTAAGAAAGGCACTAAGACTCTGTAAATTACTGATAAGAATTTCATTTATTGAATCTACCATCATCAGGAAAAAGAGCATAGTATAATCTTACATACCTTCAGATGCTGGGAACGGCCTTCTGCAGAATTGGAGAGATCTCTAACTGAGGTACAGCTCACAGTGCAGCTCCTGTGTTCTGTGGACATCTTGATCTTTGTAGGTCTTGTGGGATTTTCTTGTAAGAAAATAATTCTATTCACCCTTTTGCTGTCAAATGAGAATGTTCGCTTGAGAACCTGCTGCTGTGCTTTCAGATCTGAGATCTTGGTTTGACCCCTGTTCCCAGTGGGCTCCAGCTGTGGGCTGGGGCAGCCTAGGTGGGATGGATGACATGATGATGGGACTGGATCAAGGGTTTAAAAAGGCTGCACATAGGAATGGGCTTGGACACTTACAGGTACAGCTGCTGAAGGAAGGGCCTGCAGTATATGAGCGACAGCCTCTCCTCAGGGAGCTCATGCTGCTCCTGTGCTGTTCTGGGGTCAGTGTGCTGCTGTTCCTTCTCTTCCTGAGCTGCCTTAGCTCTCTGTGCAGGTATGTTCTGGCATTTAGAGAAGGGGGGAGGTGTCTGTCTCACGTAAGGGCTGCAGGACCAGTTGAGGTTCAGCAGCCTGGATAGTAGAAAGTACACTTGTATGCAGCTTTCAGGTTTTTTCAGGTCAGTAAGTTTTTCCTGGGTGTTCAGGGTGGCAACATGGTTGAATAGTTTGCTTGGGGTTTTTTGTTTATTCTAGCGGCATTGCATTTTCCTGAAG
This sequence comes from Pyrocephalus nanus, assembly GCA_038380795.1. NCBI lineage: Eukaryota > Metazoa > Chordata > Aves > Passeriformes > Tyrannidae > Pyrocephalus > Pyrocephalus nanus. Next base: position 85,465 of record CM076270.1, on the reverse strand, counting down.
TTCCTGACTTTATTGAAGATGAAACCTTCATCAGTTTTACTGTATACAGTATCAGTTGCTGATGTCATCTCTCTTAATAGGACCAGTGGTGAGATTATCATCAGAGATTGGGGTGAGCATCTTGTCTGCATCTGGACATGGAGCTTTAGCATTTCTCAAGAAAGCAGCAGGGGCATAAGGCACGGCGCTTCTCAGGTATTGGCTAACTTACCACCTTCACCAATTGCCTGCAGAATACCAGGTTGTCTCTAGAGCCTCTGTGGCTTGTGACAGGCCCCTTGTAGATTATAAGTGTCAGGGCTTGAATTATTTTGTGGGCCTGTTGCAGAGCTGAGAGCCCATGTGAAGATGGAAGGTCAGAGGTGGCCGCAAAATGCAGGATATGGCTCAAAAGAGCAGCTCCTGATGGCCACAGTGTCTGATGCTGGAATCGGTGTGGAGCAGGTGAGCGACAGGTAACCTGCTTTGGAGGAGGAGGTGCTTGTGGAGGAGGTCTGGTGCTGACCAACGTGATGCTTACTGCTGCCACTGGTTTTGCACAAATAATGAAGAGGAGCCTGGCAACTGCAGGAATATCCTGGTCAGCAGATGTGTGTTTTCTGGGAATGAATTCAGACTCTCAGCCCTCTGAAAGCTAACTTGAGGGACTGGTGTTTGGGAGGGGATTTGGAAACAGTATGCAAGGTTGGGAATTGCAGGGAGAAGTGCTGAAGTTGGTGCAGGGAGTTCAGAAATTGACCTGTTTGGTCAGGTTACGAGTTACTCCCACCACAGTGCTAGCGTGTTCTAGACAGTGTGTTCGTGGCTCCAGTCTAAGTTATTGCGTACTTTGTGTAGTGTGTCTTTGGCATCTTAGGCCTTCCTCAGGTTTTGATAACCTTGTGGCACTTTGCATTCAAGGAACACATTATCTGCTTAGGGTGCCATCTCTAGGGTCTCAAATGCCTATACTCATTGACATAGCACCAAACAGGTACTTCATTTCTTGCGCCGCAAGCTTAACACGTGGCTAGGTCTCGTGTTGTGGAAGATTCTGGTGGGCCAGCTTTTGCAGCTTCTTTCCACGCTGTGTCAGCATCTCTGATCTTGAGTGGTCTGTTTTCATAGATCCCTTTTCTGGTACTCTTTCCCTGCATCCTATGTTCTTAAGGCCTTTAAGAAAGGCTTCTAGCACATACTTCATCCTGGTTGCAGCCATATCTTTTTGACATGGGGGCTGTGACATTTGACTTTTCTTGGTCTGCCATAGATTTTCCTTACAGTATTCTCCCGTGATGGTATCTCTGGTCTAGTAGTCATGGTTCTTAAAGAGCTTTTTTTATGTCTCTGGGTAACATTTTTTGTCTTGCTTGTGTGCAGTGTGTGTCTGTTTGTGTCTCTGTTGGAGCTGCTCTGCGTGTGGCCACAGCAGTGATAGTCTGCAGAAGGATAACCATAAGAATCTTTATTTTTTATTTTACTCTTTGAGCTTGGTCTCAATTTTATTGACAAAGTGAGCGGTAGGTGCAGCAGGGGCACAAGGGCCAAAGCTGTTGGATGGGTCTGGGAGCACAGATTCTGATCCCGGTCCAGCCATGCCCTGCAGTCTCCCAGGGGCATGTCCCTGCAGCAGCACCTTGGAGAAAAGAATGAAGCATCTCCTGGCACTGCTGGAGTGCAGGAACAGAGGAAAGCCTCAGTGGGAGGCAAGGCACTGTCCTCAGACACACTGTCCCTGTGCCATGGGGCAAGTGCTGGCCTGTGGGATAGGAGCTGGGGGGCAGGGATTTCAATCCTTTGGGGTTAACAACTGTAATGCTTCTCAGCTTTATATGTATTGAAAATGAATATTAATTTACATATAATTTTATTTCAAAATACAAGCCCTTATCTACGTTATATACAGGATCTTAAGAGTGTAAGCAATTCTGAATATGGATCTCTAGGGTTTGAAAATAAAAATGTAACTTTTGGATATATAAATTAAACAGCAAAGGGCTGGAAAGAGCAAGGAAAGATGGACGATATGAAGGAAATGGAAGCAGCTCTGTGTATTGGGAGGTTTTTTCTGTCCCCTCTCACTGTCCCCCAGAGACAAGGCCCTCGGCTCGGAATAAAATCGTTGCTGCCGCCTGGTGAAGAGCGCGCCGTAGTGACCCTCTGGTGACACCTGAGCGACGGCACTAGTGGAAGGAAGAACGTGCGCACGCGCATTGCCTTCACAGACGCGGTGGATCACACGAGAATTTCTGGCAGCATGGCGAGAAGATTTGCGCATGCGCTTAGACGTAGGTCACGTGGTCAGTATGGGCGAAATGACGCGTGCGCAGCTATTTGTAAGACGCCCGCGGTCACGTGGTACTTAAGGGCACCCCGGAGACAACAGACGCATGCGCAGTGACTCTTCGGACACCGCAGCGTCCCCCTGCTGATCTAAGGCCGGCACTGCAGCGAAGGGATCCGCGCACGCGTGGTGCCCGTCGTGGCTATTGTTGGAGTCCCGTGGGCCGCTCCCGCACCAAGGGGAAAGGCAGCGGAGAGCGGGGACCGGGTGGTGGCCCGGCAGAGGCCCGCTGGGGGGCTTGCTGCTTGGCGTTGCTTTTGCCCAGCGCCGGTACCGCACTGTCTGCATAAGGCTTGATCCTCACCGTTCAGTTCCAAATGAGAGGGAAGCAAAAGGCAGAAAACCCCTCTGCTGCTGGGTTGTCTGCAGTGCCTGGGGGCTGGGCGGGACTTGGCCCTGCTGCCTGCATGCTCCGCAGTGGCCAGGGAGGGATCCCAGAGGTCACCCCCCCTGTGTGCTGTGCTGCACAGCAGGGGCTGGGCAGCCCGCTTGCCTGCTGGGTGAACCCGGGGGAGGCCGTGGTGGGGCTTGTTATAGGTTACCAGAGATGCCTTAAATAAACTGCAAAGGCCAATTTACAATAGTAAGCAAATTTATTAGTAAACGGTAAATGAACAATCGGCATGCCGGGAGGGGGGGCCGTTTAGAACAAAAAGTTCTTTCACAGCTCGCCGCCGCTCGCCTTGAGCTCTCAGATTTCCCCTTTTGAATCCTCCGGGTTCCTGTCCAGACATGCTCAGTGCTTACATTCTTATTCATACATAGTCCTGGGCATGTGCTGTTTGCACATGCTCAGTTGCAAAGTTTTCCCTCATCCATGTTCCTGGGCTGTGTTATCGGCGGTTGTGGTCTGGGGTCTTCCCTGTGGGCCGGGGTCTCTGCGATGAAGATCCCTCGTCTTCCTCGGTGCCCGCAAGATGAACCCAGGTTTGGGGCATGCGCATTCAGTAGTTAATTTTCGTCCTTCCAGGCTTATCGCACCTATAAATCACTTTGATTCCTTGTTAGAGGAGAACTTCTCGGTGTCTCGAGTTTGTCTGCTTTCAGACTTCCCTCCCCCTGTTATCAGTCCCGAGAACAAACGGCAGCTTGTTAGAAGCATTTAACAGCTATGTGGGAAGTACACACGGAAATCATACATCAGTCCCTAAGTTTTACTAAGCTTAAAAAAATCCCTTCTAACAAAATATATATAGTTTATTACAGTACTCACGCGTGATTATCAAGGGCAACTTATCCATTTTTGTCTCTAGTCTGTACTTAGAAAATGAATAGATAATTCACTATCACAATTTGCTAACACAGCTTGAAATGCAGTGTCCTCTGAGACAAGTCAGTCCAAGTTGTCTCTGATGTCTGTGATGTCTATCTCCTTCTTCTAGTTATTTTTTACCTTTAATAAAAAGCTTGTAAATTTGTTATTAATAGTTTAGTCAGTTTTAAGTGGTGACCATGGCAGAAAGAGATCTTAGAATCAGGTAATTTTGCAGTTTTTCTCGAAGCTGAAGGCCTGATGATTCTTTGCAGTGTAATAACAAGGGAACTTAAGCAGATGACTTTAAGAATTTAACACCTCTAAACAACGTTTAGCGACTTTCAGCTTTAGCAATTCAAACAAAGCTGCGGGGGAATTGGTGAAAAGATAGGACAAAATCTTCAAAGCTTCAGTGTTCTTTAGGGAAGATTCTCGAGACTACAGACACGATGTTAAGTTCAACGTTAGAAATCTTTAACCTAAAAAAATAACACAAGGGAGTTAGAAACTTTTAAAACGTATTAAAAAGGCATTTTTGAAATCTCCTTTTCTTATCAACAGTTTATAAACACACAGTTAAAGGGAAAAGCATTTCAAGGAGGTCTTGTTTATTACAATTTTTCTCAAGTGGATTTCATGTTTTCTGGAGGATATGTATTTGCCTAGTTTGGTAAAATCAGACTCATCAGAGGGGTCCAGAACAGAAGACGACTGTCACTCACAGGCTTCAGGCTACATGGCTTTTTTCTTGCTTGTTGTTTCTTATTGTTGTGAAAAGTAGAAAAGTTTCGATTTCTTCCACCCAGTTACTAAGTAATAGTTTACATTTGAACGGCTGTGTGGCTGGAGCAAAGCAGCTCCTGCCCGGTAACCAGATAACCCTTTGTTTTATCTCTTAGATCTTATCTCTCTCCCCACAGAGGTGGAACTTTCAGCCCCAAAAGGCTTTTTCTTCTCTTTTCCCTGTTAAAAATTGCTTTCGCCAAATAAGGTATCTTGAAACTAGGCATTGTAGTAAATTGTTCTACACAAGAATCTACCCAGTAATTTTTTTAAAGATTTGTCTGCACAATACAGGAGGCTTTCCGGAGGCACGCAGCCAGACACCAGTGTAATTGGAGTCGTTCTACAGTGCGGAGATACTCCACTCACAGAGCTCGGTTTTCAGCGATCTGCTGCTGAATTGGAATTAACCAGGTTTTGCAGGGAGACTCTCCAGAGGTCTACTGACTGAGCAAAAGGTATGCCTGTTATTCTTGACAGCAGCATGCAGCTGAGAAGAGCAGAGCAGGCCGGAAGGCAGGTTTGTAACTACAAAAAAAAAAAAAAAAAGGCAGGAAAAATTAGAAGAAACAGTCTAAAAATCAAAGCCCTATGGTTCAGATGGGTTATACATTGCAGTTGGAATTCCTTGAGCACATAAGCAAAGGTTCAGGTAGGACTAAATATGAAACCATGTTTTGTTGTCGTTGGGTTTACTTTTGGGGTTTGTTTCTTTTTTGTTTTGAGTTTTGTGTGGTTTTGATTGGTTGGTTTAGTTTTTGGTTTTGTGGTTTTTTTTTTTTGTTTGTTTGTTTGTTTTTGTTTTGTTTTCTTATGTGGTTTTTTTTGTTCGGTTTTGTTGTTGCTGGTTTTTGTGTTGGCTTTTTTTATATTTTGTTTGTTTGCTTGTTTTTTCCAAAGGATCTGGTATTTGAGGCTTCCAAGCTGAAGAGGAGTGAAAAATACCATGCTGCTGTGGAAGAGAAAGCAAATGAAGCACTGCATCATATACATAGTGGTAGGATTTGTCAGCCATAAGGTATATAAAATTAAAACCAAATCCCTCTGGCCCAATTTCAATGGAGTCATGTTCACAGTTTGAGGGGAATTAAAATCAGGAACCATGCAAACCATAAGAAAAGGGTCCAGAGGAGAGCATAAGAATAATTCTCTTTCCCTGCATTTTCTCTAATTCTTCAGGCAACCCAGAGTGTGAGGCTTATAAAGGAATTGGCACCACGCCTGGAAATGTTTCCAGTGCTGCTGTTTCTTTTTTTCCCACTCTTGGCCAAGGCTGGCCGTGCCGTTGGTTCCCAGAGCGAGGGGGGTTTTCTTGGATTGTTGGGATTGCACTGAACAAGTCTCCTGGGTGTTTGGGGGATGTGTGGTCTATTTTCTCCTGAATGGAAGATGGGGGGGAAGGGGGACAGTCCCGATAGTGGCAGAGACACGGGAACAGCCCACTTCCAGGAAGGACTGTGGTGCCCAGCTTGTGGTTTGCACCCCAAAGTGGTCTTTCCTGTTACTTCTACTTTAGAGCCTGTTGAAATGCTGGTATAGATTTGGGAAGAGCCAAGTTAGCTGGAGCTGTGAGGTTTTTCCTGCCCAAAATCCATGGGGATGTTTTGCCTGGCTTTCCCAAGTGGAAGCAAGAGCCTTGGAGTCGTTGCATCCCCTGGAAAACCAGGTCAGGAGGGTTCATCTGACTCTGCCCTGACCTGTGTCTTCCAGGGACCCTCCTGCTGTTCTGGATCTTCCTGGGAGAGGACATTCCCATGCCTGCTTTTTAGACGAGAAATGCCAAATGAACTAAGTCAGTCCCATCCTGTCTGAGCTGTGCCAGTGGTGAGGTGTGAGGGGGAACACCTCGTTCTGCACTTTGAGACATTGACTACCTCTTGACTACCTCAAGTTTACTGTCAAAACCTTCCCTGCTTGTCCACCACTGCCAGCCTCGTAATTACCTCCAGGTCTTCATTCTCTACTGTGGAGAAGACAGCTTCAAGTTTTACTCCCAGATTATTCCTGTGTGTCCACATCTGATTAGCCCAGTTGACCTCATAATGTACATTCTCTCTTCTACAGATTACCTCAGATTTTACCCACAAAAATTTTCCCTACCATCCCATTACTGACTGCCTGAGTTTACCTTAAAGTGGTCATTCTCTCCTCTACAGATTAGATCAAGCTTTACCCCCCAAATTTTCCTTCCTCTATGTTCTCATCACTTTTTTTAATCCACACCCAGCACAGCCCACCTTGGGGAAGGTCCAGCTGCTCATTCCCAACCACAAGCAAACATCCAGTGCCAGTGTCTGTCAGCCCCTGCTGCCTCTGCCCTTAACCCCTGGCACCTGGAGGCATGTGGCACCCCTGGATTGACTCGGTGCCCACAAACCGCGAATGCCACCGTCAGGTTTCTCTGCCCACCAAGGGCACACCACCCAGGAGGGACATTTCTCCCCGTCTCCCTCACGGACCTCCACATCCAATTCAGGGAACACCAACTTAGCTCTGGGCTGGGAAACAAGGGAGTGACAAGAAACGTCATTAAATCATTCCAGCCTCAATGGTGCCCAGGCCTGGGAGAAAGCCCTTGCCACCACCCTCTTGGATTCTTCTTTCCTCTTGCTTGCCTTGCTCCCAGCTTTGGAAGGTTTGTCTCAGGCTGCATTTCATGGCTGCTCAGGGCAGACATCTCGTGGCCAGCCTGGTGCTGATAGCTGGACAGAGCAAAGCTGGTATTAGACAAGCAGTGACTCCCATATTTGTGCTTCACTTGAAAAGCAAACATCTCTGTGCTGTTTGACAGCTCACCTTCACAAAGATGCAAAGGCTTTTCCCCTCAGGGTAGCAATTCTTTCCAGAAAAAGATTTATTGTGTCCTGGTGTTTTACCTAATTATTCTACTGAAACTCATTTCTTCTCTCCCTCAAGCTTCAGGGACTTGCTGGTGCTGGGTGTGCAACAGAGGAAGCGCTGGGGGGGATGGAATACCCAGCCCAAGTTACTCCTGCAAGTGCACATCCACCCCCGGGTCAGAGAGTCAGAGGTGTTTCCTGCACACCAGACACCACAGCCCCAGGCACCAGGAGCCTGCAGATGCTCTGCATTGCAATCCACAGCCTCCCTCAATCCTGCATGGGAAAACAAAGGGATTTTTCCTCCTTAGGGAGGAAAATACACAACAGCAAGTGCTGTCCCAGGTGAGCTGGCCCTCAATTAGGAGTTTAAAACGCCTTCTGCGTGGTTACAAAGTGCCACAAGGGGTTTGATTTTGTACTCCATCGGTGGTTTCAGGGCCAAAGTGCTCAGCAATGCCATCCCAGTTGTTTGGAGGCGCTGCTGTGGAATTGGGCTAGGGACGCTGCTGGGGCTGCGGGTGCCATGGCCACCGTCAGGTTAAAGCGTGGCAGTGGGCTCTGGAGGGGCTGCTGGAAGCTGCAGCCCGGGGTCCCAAGGCTGTGGGTGCACAGCTGGAATGTTAGGCTCTGGTCCTGTGTTTTGGAATGCTTTTTTTGGAGGGAAGGGAAGGGTGCTGCTGGGGCAGGACAGGACAGAAGGAAAGGGTGCTGCTGGGGTGGTCCAAGCCTTTTATTTTCAAGGAAGCTCCAAACTGGGTGGCAATCAGCTACTGAAGTATCTGTGTTGGGGGTTTTCCAAATGGTTGGTTACCCAGCGCCCTTGACATGGGTGTCCTGTGTTTCCACCCACCCCTTTAGACTCGCTTTTGGGAGACAGACAAACCCAGCAAGCATCAAGGGTGGAGGTGAAGGACAGGGAACGGCAGCTCTTGGCTAACGCTGTCCCCACTGTCCCCACAGGCCCGGTTCCCAGCAGACTGCCATTTCCGGGAGCGCTTCCAGGAGAACAGCTACAACACCTACGCCTCAGCCATGCACCGCAGCCCACGCTCGGGGCGCCAGTGCTACGTGGCCCTCAACAAGCGGGGCAAAGCCAAGAGAGGCTGAAGCCCCGTGCCTGGCCCCAGCATGTCTCCACACACTTCCTGCCTCGCTTCTGGCAGCCGCAGCCCCCTGAGCTCACCTTCACCGTCGCCCTCCCAGAGAAGAAGCCCCCGCTGCCGAAGCCGAAGGTTGCCCCATCCCCACCTCGGAAGAACGCTGGCCCCATCAAGTACCGGCTGAAGTTCCGCTTTGGGTAGTGCCACGGTGGGGACCCCGGTGCTGGAGAGACTGGGCAGCTTTTGGGGCTGACCCCACGGGACACCTGCGTCCCCCTCCCCAGAAGGACACATGAGATCTCCAGGTCTTCTCTTCACCGCCCGAGCCGGGTGGCATCTCCAGAGGTGTGTGTTGGGATGACACAGCTTGGGCTTTCCAAAGAGTATTCCTGTGGTGAACTGAAAACACTGCATGGACCTCGGGTTAGTGTTCTGATGCCGAAAGATACAGAAAGGTACCTCTCCAGCGAACGTATTTTTTTACCTTGTTTTCACTAGTGACTTCTTTGACAATCATTTTCATACGAGAGATGCTCAGAGCCAAGCGGCTTTGTTTGTTTTTCTTGCATCTCTTTCTTGCTGCACTTTTTCCTCCAACCTTACCTCAGACACCGGATATCCAGGTCTGCCCCTTCCTCTTCTCCTACAAATCAGCTCCTCCCTTCCACCCTGAAAGAGCAAAACCAAACTCTGCAAATTCACTCCCCTGGTGGTGCAAGGGCGGTGGTTATTAAAACTCCTTGTTGGCAATAATAGACACATGTATGTATTTTTGAAGGGTTGCAGGCTTGGGAAGGGCAGCTGTTTGCAGCTCCACTCCTGGGGTGTCTCCCGTTCTTCCCTGAACAACCGGAGGAGCGAGTCTACTGTCCCTCCAAGTATGGATTTGATGTCTGTGTTTAAATTACCTCTGCCCTGGTGCTGGGGCATAGCTGTTGCCTGGCAGAGCCCCTCCACACCCTTGCTCCCTGGAGACAGGGACACCTGTGGTCCCTGGGTGCCCACTGGTTTCTTGCAACAGTTTTTGCTGCTGATTTATTTTACCATTCACAATACATTTGCAGAGGTGGGGATCAAGGATTTTATTTTACAGTGAGCGTGGTGAGGTGGCAATAATACTGTTACAACTGCTTGTCCCTTTGGAAGTGTTTCCCCCTCCCCGGGTTGCCAGTGTTTCTCTGTGTGATGTACTCTGTGGAGTCACTGTGCCTATGGAGTTTGTATCAGTCTTTAGCTGAGCTGCTGTACGTACAGACAACAGTAGCGCTGAACCTCACCGGTGAAGCCTTAATAGGAGCCCAGGTGGGCTCACGTGGGCAGAACCCCTCCAGACTTGAGCTGCCAGCGTCTGGCAGCAACAATGAGGGTGAGCGGCAGGGCTGAGCCTCTTCTCCAAATGTCATTGTGCTACAAATGACTGTTTGCACTGAGATCACATTTTTTTGCCTGTCATCCTTCTGGGCAGCCCCTGCTCCACGTATGGGGATGGATGGACCTGCCGGAATAAAAGAGTTGTGTTTCATTTTATAACCTGGTTGTGTAATCTCTTGTCTGTCTGTGCCTTCTTTTCTTCTCCTGAAGGAGAAACAAGTGCTGCTGAATTGGCTCTGTGTGTTTTTGCCTGGGGTCTGGTCAGCGCAGTGTCGGCAATGGGGTGAAGCGCAGCCCACGCTCCCTGTGCCGTGTTCTGCAAACTGTGCACTGGGACATCCTTCCTGATGGCTCCTCTGGGGCAGGTGTTTGGATCTGGATCACGACAAGGTACAGGTGAGGATTTGGATCGCAGCAGGGTCAGGTGAATACGGGCCTTGTACCCCTGGTCACTTCCAGCCAGACAGCCTGACTGCGGATGTACGAAATGCAAATGCTGCTGCTGCTGCTGCTGGGCCATTCAGCAGGTGGGCACCATCAGGTATAACTAGTGCTCAGGTCACCTCAGTGAACTAACGGAATGAAAATTTTGCAGGTGCCATCCTCAGCACCACCCAGGCAGGTGCCTGGAGTTCTCTGGGCAGGTAAGAGAGAAGGGAACGTGCTGGACACTTGCTACTGCTGCCTCCCCTCAGAGGCAAAAGGTATTGTTTTAATTTTTTTTTTAATAGAAAATTCTTACGGATAACTATGACCATAAAAAAAAAAAAAAAAAAAAGAGTAGAGCTTTACTGTTAGAATAGTAATTAAAACATCGCTGTGTTGCAGCAAAGAGGTCTGTACCAGGCAGAGAGCAGCCCCAGCAAAGAGATTAGGGTCAGGAACCCAACAAACACACCCTGTTCCTTTTGAGCACCCTTCGGCAAGAGAATTCACTAGGTTTGCTTATCAGGAGGGGACTGAAGGCCTTACAATACGGTAAATGTTTCTGTTAAATTTAAAACCTTCCAGTGGACAACTTGAGGAGCTTGTAAGGAATAAAGCTAACTTGTTCAGGGTGCTTCTTGCATTTCAAAAGTGATTTCCCTGGTGGCTTACTCTTATTTACAAGTGCTGATTGCATTTAAGCCTTCCTGACTCCTGTTTTTGCTTTGTGGCACTGGCCAGCCCCTGCCCTGAGTAGGACAGGGAGCCCCGAGCCTCCTGATCCCTGCTCCCTGGGCAAGCGTCCCCTCCTGCCCTTGGGCAGGCTGGTAGGAGCAGTGCTGCTGCAGAAGCAATGGGGGGGGGGGTCTGCTCTGTGTTGTGACTTTGAGGGAGGCAGAACTTCTGTGATGGCCCAGAAAGAAGGCTCCAGCTTTGCAGCTCTGAGTGTGCCATAAATCATCCTGTCAGCCACTCCTGTTTCCAGTGAATAAATCCCAGTGGATTTATCCTCTTGGCTTCAAGCACTGGGGCACTAATTGCTGGACTGTTAAGCAGACTTCTCTACTTATTTTGCGTAAAAGCTCTTGGTCTTGTCTTTACATCTTGCTGTATCCAGAGGGAAAACCTGCTGGGAAAACGAACAGCGACGGGGGCTCTCCTGCCTCTCTTTTTGGGGAGCTGAGGGCAGCGGGCCATGCTAGGGAAGGGGCTCTGCATTTGGGGACGTGGGGAGGTCTGGCTGCTGGCAGCAAGCAAGGGGGTGGGGCTGGCTGGGGGGCCTGTGTGTGGGACCAGTGGCCTCTCTGGGGGACAGAATCCTGGAGCAGGCAGAGCAGCACTGGGATGAGCTGAGTGGTGGGTGGACTCCCGAGAGCCAGGATGCAAGAGGATAACACAGGTCTGTGAAGTTCTCTGCCCCAGGACACCAGCGTGGTGCCTCTGAGCTCTTTGTCAGCAGGGCTAAAAAGGGCACAATTACTCCCTGTGGACCGATAGGCCAAAGTCGTCTTTCTTCTCTCTCATTCCCATTCTGACTCCTCTTTTCCTGCAGTCTTGCCTGTGGCTTAGGCAGAGCACGAGGGGGTCGCTGGAACCTCAGCTCACACTACGATGGGAGCAGCATTGGAAAAAACCTCCGAGGCTCCCGTGAGGCCCGGACACCGTGTTTGCTCTGCAGAGCTGGTGTTGGAGCCCAGCCGGGAGCCTTCAGGCTGTGCTGCCCAGGCTGCAGTGATGGGGTGCTCCCCTGGGAGTAACCCCAAACTGAGTTGAGCAGCCGAGGGGTAGCCGTGCCTTAGTGTGAGGAGCTGCACGTTGTGAGGGGTTGGAAGGTATGCTGGGATTTTTTGGGGGCTTTTTCTTGCTTTTCTCGTCTCCGTTTTGACCAGTGTGGTGCTGGGGAAAAAAAGCTAGAAAGAAAACCAGTTGAAGGGAACTGTCACCTTCAGAGGAGGCGCAAATCCTCCTGGAGCTGAGGAAGGGGATGAGGGGAGTCCAGCATAGTGCGGTGAGCTGCCACTTGCCCCCAAGGCCCTTCTTTTGGAGGCATTTGTTGACTTTCTGAAATAAAAAAAGCGCCTCCCTATCATCTTGTTTGCAACCCTAACAGCCACCCCTGCAGGTATGTGTCATGTTCCAGACCCCCAGAGGGATTTGTGTATGTCCTGTGCTGGTGGATGCAGGACATCCTTTAGCAGAAGGGAGAGGATTTGGGGAGGAGCTGTCAAGCTTGGGTGCGTCAGAAACCCCCCTTTGCCCCCCACCTGTGTGCACCCCCAGATATCCTTTCTCCTCTCTTTTCTCCACCCCTTTCCTCCTCTCCTCTTCTTGACCCCTGTTTTCCCTCTGCCTTGAACTCCCCATCTTGTACCCACCCTCCCTCTCTTTATTTCTGCCTTTGGGGGTGAGTAAAAAGGGGTGGGGGAGTCCAGGGGTGAGGAGGTCATCAGGGGCATCCCGATGCCCAGCAGGTGAGTGGGGGATGAGAGGGGTCATAGGGAGTCCTCCCCGAAAAGGGAGGCTAAGCCCAAAAATGCCTGAAAATTTAAAGGTTACCATCTCTCTTTTTTTCTATCTATTGAAATGCTAACTGACATATACATTGACTTCAAAAGAGAGCTCCGTCTCTACTTTATTATATCCAGGATCTTGTAGTGTAAGAAATGCAGGATACAGAAGGAGGGGGGGCTTTGAAAGCAGGACGAATGAAGCTCCAAGGCGCGTGCCAGTGCGAGGACGGCAGGCAGAGCTCTGGGTCGTGGCTTTGCCGGCCGCTCTCCCTTTCCCCAGGGGGCTCTCGAGGATCGCTGCTGCCGCCTGCGGGCGGCGCGCGGTACTGCAGGGAAAGCCGCGCGGCGAGCCGGATGCAGCCCCGTGGAACTGCGCTGCTGCAGCGAGTCTGGCCAGGCGCCCGTTCCCTGGCGGCATGTCCGGCTGGCGCCGGCAGCAAGGGAAGGGCCGGCGGGCCGGGGCTTTGGCCAGATTATGGTACTTTTGCCCCGCTTATCCTGCCGTGAGTCGCTTTGAGTGGGACATGCCCCCTTTGAGCTTTCCCCGGAGCCTGTGCCATTACGGTCAGCACGGGGGAACGAGGAAAAGCCAAATATGCCTTAACGTTCTCTGCCCCGCAGGACGCCGTGACCGGAAACTCTCGAGCCACACTAAAGATGGCGATGACCTCACCGGAAGTCGTCACAGCCCACACTGAAGATGGCGCCACCCTACCGGAAGTCCTCCAGCCTACAAATAAGATGGCGGCGCCCTACCGGAAGTCCTCCAGCCTACAAACAAGATGGCGGCGCCCTACCGGAAGTCCTCCAGCCTACAAGCAAGATGGCGGCGCCCTACCGGAAGTCCTCCAGCCTACAAGCAAGATGGCGCCGCCCTACCGGAAGTCCTCCAGCCTACAAATAAGATGGCGCCGCCCTACCGGAAGTCTTCCAGCCTACAAATAAGATGGCGACCCTCTACCGGAAGTCCTCCAGCCTACAACCAAGATGGCGCCGCCCTACCGGAAGTCCTCCAGCCTACAAATAAGATGGCGCCGCCCTACCGGAAGTCCTCCAGCCTACAAATAAGATGGCACCGCCCTACCGGAAGTCCTCCAGCCTACAAATAAGATGGCGACCCTCTACCGGAAGTCATCCAGCCTACAAGCAAGATGGCGCCGTTTTACCGGCACGCCGTCTCCCCCCCCGCCGGGGCTGCCGGCACGCCGTTCCCCCCCCCCCCCGCCGGGGCCGCCGGAACGCCGTCCCCACCCCCCGCCGGGGCCGCCGGCACGCCGTCCCCACCCCCCGCCGGGGCCGCCGGGGCCGGAGCTGCCGCCGCAGCCGCCACGCCCCCCTGGCCCGCTCCACCCCGCCCCCCTGGCCCGCCCCACCCCGCCCCCCTGGCCCGCCCCGCCCCAACCCCCTGCCCAGCCCCCCTGTTCCCTCCCCGTCCCCGCCCAGCTTGGTGCTCTGATGGGGCTGGGCTGCGCCGCCGGAATCCTCTTTCCTTCTCCAGGAAGCTGCACGTGGCTCAGCCACGAGGACGACCGAGCGAGCGGCCGTTTCATTTCGGTGAGTGCGGGGGACTCCGCTTGGCTCTCTTCCATATCCCATCCCGCTCCGCTGCCGCTTCTTCGTCCCGTCCCGTCCCGCTTCCGCTCCGTCCCCCCCCAGCGTCCTGGTCCGCTCTGCTCCTTCCCCTCCCTGTGCCGCTGCCGTGCCACCCCGTCCCGTCCCGTCCCGTCTCGTCTCGTCTCGTCTCGTCCCGTCCCCACGCCCCTGGGTCTTGCGGTGCCGGGGCGATGGGCCGGGGCTGCGCCGCCGGAAGCCTCCCTCCTTCCCCGGAAGCTGCACGTGGCTTAAGCCTTTCTGTCTCTGCCGCGGCCAGCGGAGACACGGCCATAGCGCCGATCCGCGCTCGGGGAGCACTGGAGGGGCTGGTGGGGAGCGGCGGCCCGGCTGCAGTGCCGCTCCCGGCCGTGTCCGCCAGGCGGCGCCTGCGAGGCAGGGGGCAGCTCGTCTCGGCACTGCTTCTGGTCCGGACAGGGCTCGGGACACCTCGCAGCTCTGCTTTGGGCTTGGGGGGTTATTTCTCTTGGCTTTTAAGGCAGAGGGTTGTTTGGCACGTCACTCTTGCTGCTTGCAATTCTTTCTTTTTCTGGTAGTGAATACATTTGAGAAGCCGTGGGGTTCTAGGATTCAGTTGTTCTAAATAAGGTGATTGTCTTAGTGAGCAATTGGAGTCGTTCTCCAGTGCGGAGTGCAGAAGGATTTTTCTGTCAGCTAATTGTTTCCTAATTTCTTTTCAAGCTCTCCTACGAACCTTGCACCAGTGGGCTTAGCCGCACTTGCCGTGGGGGCTGAAGTGAGAAGCAGCTGGAGGTGTTTGCTCTCTGCTCGGTCCCCACCTTGCCCTCAGTTCCCTGGCCCTGCAGGTAATCACAGCTCACCTTGGCTTTTCCAGGGCCCTTGCTGAAGGGTTTCCAAGTGTGGCCCTCAGAATTTCTGCAGGTGGAATGGATGGCTGTTTCAGAGCACTTGTCACTGGGCCACCTGTGTTTTAACACTTGCCAAGGCAGGAGAATTGCAGCAGGAGAAGGGTAATTATTCCTCTGAAGTTGTAAGCGAGTGCAGGAGAAATGCTAGGAAGGCACCTGGATATGTATTTAGGTACCTGAGTAGCTTTGGCTGGTAGAAACACTCCATGGATGAGACAGAAAGGGCTGGTGCTGGAGCATGTTTAAGAAGCCAGCATAGGGAGCTTCAGTCTTCTAAAATTAGACAAAGCAGTGAAGGATGATGATGGAGTAGAACAAGTTGGTGTTTTCAGCTTTGGGACTTGACTTGCTCATGGGAACAATCTGAATAAGGGATGTTCTTGCTGAGAATTCCCCCTGGTAGATCTTCCCCATCTAGGGTTGTATCACGGACAGTGTTTCCAATAGGCTGGAGATAAAGTTGTGAATCTTAGATTTGCAATGCTTTGGAGCTTGGATGTTTTGTGAAGTAGGAGAAATTGTGACTTTGGAAAGTGACTGAGCTAGGCTCTATACATATAGCTCAAATCTTAGGTTAAGAACACCCAAAAATGAAAAAAATAGCAAAGGGCTTAGATTTGCACAGAAAGGAAAGCAAAGCTGAAATGTGCTGCAGAGCTGTCCAGAGGCTGGGCAAGGAATTTCTGTGGCTTTGGGGTTTGAAATAGGAAGTAATGGGAGTGGCAGAGAATAATTGTCTTTTGTTATTGCTTTGGAAGCATTCACAGCTACACCGGTCTGCTCCAAGGCCTGATGATGCAGGTGGCTGATGCAATCCTAAATAAAAGCACATAGAATGAAGCTAAATCTGAGCAGTTTCATTTAATCCAGTCCCAGTGGGGAGAAAATGAAAGAGGAGGGAAACTTGGGGAGTTTGGTAATTTTAATCTGAGCACTGCTGATTCTTGTGCTGGAGAGAGTTTAGTGACACATGAGGTCCTTGAGAGAATTCTTGGCTTATTGGTTCAATGAGAGGCCTCGAGCAGCTGTTAAAAAATGTTTTCTCTTCAGTTCAGTTTCAGAGTTCTGTGATCCCGGCCTCATCTCGTCCACCTCACTTGGACTCCCCGGAGGAAAAGGTAGAAGAGAGTTACAGTAAGAATAAAAAATGCAGTCACCTGGGATTTCAAGGTTTTGCACATGTGCTTTTTTTCTTGCTAAGGGGAAACCACTTCTTTATCTTAGATTGATATCATGAGGAATATTTACTGACACTGGTAGGATTGAAAGCTTTCCATAGATCCCATTACCGGGCCAGAGTAGAATTGGGCATTTTGCAATTCCTTGAAAAATATGTCACAACACAGTTCAGGCTTTGTGTTTTGCTTCAGGGAATTTTTTCCTGATTCGTGCCTTGTATTTTTTTTATTATTTTTTTTTTTTTTAAAGGTTCAGTACTTTTCATCTTCTTCACTTTTCTCTTGAAATTGTACATCTACTCATCTTTTCACTTGTGAGGTCTCCCACAACATTCTCACAAGTGTCTTGGAAATCTGTTGCAGAATTTGTGCAAACCCGGCCAGACTCTCCACTCACAGAGCGTGGTTTTCAGCCATCTGCGACTGAATTGGAATTAGCTGGGTTTTGCAGGGAGACTCTCCAGAGGTCTACGTCTTCGTTGGGACTGCTACTGACTGAGCAAAAGGTATGCCTGTTATTCTTGACAGCAGCATGCAGCTGAGAAGAGCACAGCCGTCCGTTTGTAGCCACACACACACACACACACACACACACACAGACAGAAAAAAGGCAGGAAAAATTAGAAGAAACAGTCTAAAAATCAAACGCTACTGTTCAGACAGATGTATGCATTGCAGTTGGAATTCCTCGAGCACATAAACAAAGGTTCAGGTAGGACTAAGTAGGAAATCATGTTTTGTCGTCGTTGGGTTTACTTTTGGGGTTTGTTTCTTTTTTGTTTTGAGTTCTGTGTGGTTTTGGTTGGTTGGTTTAGTTTTGGGGTTTTTTTCTTTGTTTATCTGATTGCTTTTGTTTGTCTTTTGCTGTTGTTTTTTTTGTGTGTGGTGTGGGTTTTTTTGTTTTTCATGTTCACAGTTCGAGGGGAATTAAAATCAGGAACCATGCAAACCATGACAAAGGGGTCCAGAGGAGAGCATAAGAATAATTCTCTTTGCCTGTCTCTTTTATAATTCTCTTTGCCTGCCTTTTTTCTAATTCTTAAGGCAGAGTAATGAAGTTTCTTTAGCCTATAGAACAAAGAGGAAGGTTTAGGAGGGGATGTTAAGAACTTTCAAATATTTAAAAGACTTTTTTCTGGCTGAAAAACCAATCCAATTCTCAAGTGCCTGTAGTGCTTATGTCAAGAGGCATGAACCAAGGGGTAAAGCTTCAGGAGAGGTGCAGATTAAAGCTTCATTCTGGGAGAGTACAGCAATAGAAATGCCCAACTCTCTGCATACAACCATAATCTTTTCTCCTCCAAAGGCCCCTTTTTGGTAAGAGAGTGTGAATGTGGCTATCATCAAGACTGTTTGTGTAGACTTCCACACAACGTGGTCCACACTTTTCAGCAGTTGTTTTCCATATGTTTATATGTTCAGCTTTTCTGTGGGGGGATGTCATCACTTCCATCATATGCTTGAGGACAGTTTTTTTCCAGAAATGATTATATGTAGCATGGTGCTGGGGAGGGGGGGGGGGGGGGAAGTAATCACTAAAATCTGTGCTTTCTCTCAGTGAAACTAAGAAATTTCAGACCTTGCTTGCTGAAGATTGTGTAGAGCTTTGTTTCATACCTTTCTTGAAAAATACGTCTTTTTGCAGCTCGTAACTCTAAAACCTGGTGATACTAAACCCCGTGTTCTTGGCAGCTTTCATCCATATGTGAGGCTTTTTCTCTGTCAAATATAAGCATTCATTTTCAAGGAAAGATAGCCAGTTACTGTGTCCACACATCAGGCACTGACTTAGAGTCTTCAGATATCTACATATATCTATATATCTACATATCTATATCTCTGTATACATATATGTGTATATCTACAGTCTCTGCCCTTTTCCATCCTGAGTTCAGTTCTCTTCTGTCGCCTCTTTTCATCCTCAGCCTTGCAGTTCCACTTCCCTACTGGTTTATGTTCCCTGAGGCCCTTTTAGCTTTCTGCTACCCTTTTTCCGTGGCTTTTTCCGTACAGTGACCCTTTAGAGTGGCCTGCCAGGGTTCAGATGGGTGGCTTTTCAAGCTCTTAGTTGTACTGCTTGATAATCTATGAGTTCACCTCACAAACTAGAAAAATCTCACCTGCAGTCATTTCCTGGCTCTTGGAAAAGTAATTGGAGAGAAGGGAATGATTAGACTGAGTCAGCATTTCAGGTAGGCAACATGTTGGTGTAGAGGATTTTTGACTATAGCTCTGTTTTGGTTTTGAATATGCCTGTGGCATCTTCTAGGAGGCAGAGAAAAGATTGAATTGTGCTGGTTGTTGAAGCGAAATGGGAGTTTGAGACTGTTCAGGGGTTTGGAAGCATTCCAATTTCTGCACCGATGAAATCCCCAATGTCTTTAGGAAACCAGTCCTGGAGGATGAGCCTAAGCAGTGTTTGTTTGTTTGTTTTTTTTTTTTTTTTTTTTTTTTCCTTCCCCCCCCCCTTTGGCCTTTAGCAGAAAAATCGTTTTTTTGTATCTAATCTAGTTTTATTTTTGTCTAATGACAGTATGGCTAATATTTATTTACTGCTCTCTCTCTGCAGAAAATTTTAATCCTCTTTAATGACAGAACAAATTCAATGTTGCTCATTTGAAACTATGTTTCGTTAAAGTGGTTTGTGTCTTGTGAATCTTCAGATTAGTGTTTCACCGTTGTCTCTTTACGGAGAGTTTGTGCAAAAAATGCTCGGGTTTGAGAGAAAAATGGAACCTTTTAAGAACAGACTTAAGAAAGTTTGTGTGCCATTTGCACTTGGAAACTTGGTGGTAGAACTTGTTCAGGTTGGCTGTGTTGCATACAACCCGTGTGGATGTTTGCTGGTCTCGTGAGAGCAGTTTGTGATGAAAAGCGTGTGAGGTGCCTGTCCATGGCACTACGCAGTGGAGTTTGGTTTTTTTCTTTTTCTGTCCGTTCTCAGTTTAATCTCAGATCACTTAGTTTACTTACATAGTCCTTAAAATCATTGGGTTAGGCACTGCCAGTCGAGATAGGCTGTTTGGGTTTGTGTGAGAGCTGCTGAGAGATGTGGAAAGGGGGCGGGAGTTGATTTGCTTGCAAGTTGCTTGTTGGTGGCAGTTGAGATTTTAGAAGGAGGTTAGTTATTATTGTTGCCACATTGGCAGGGGAGAATTATTTTGGGATTGATTGCTGCTTAGCTTTCTAAGCTTCCTCATGCCTGGAAAGTTTGATTTAATGCCCAAACCTCTCGCTGTGTGCCTGGTCCAGAGGGGACTGATGAAGAGGAGTTGCTCAGAGCTAATCTACAGTAGGCATATCAAGAGAAGTTTCGCAGCAGCAGTCACTAAAGGAAAACAAAGCAGTTATTAGAACACATGTAGTATGTCACAAATAATTCTGTTGAAGAGATTCATATCACTTCTTGTTAAGATTTTTGCTGTATATCTGCAGTATGAAGTGTATTGCAACCTGTAGGAATTGTTTTAGCTTCTGGAAAATAGCAAATCCCATCATCACTTGCTCTTACAGGTTTTAAGAATTTCTACCTTGCGGGATAGTGCAACTAATATTTTAAGTTCTGTGAGTGCTTTGTGAGTGGCACTCCCGCGCAATTATCAAGGGCAACTTCTTCATTTTTGTCTCCAGTCCCTACTTAGAAAATGAATAGAGAAGTCACTATCACACTTTGCTAACACAGCTTGAAAGCCAGTGTCCTCTGAGACAAGTCAGTCCAAGTTGTCTCTGACGTCTGGGATGTCTTATCTGCTTCTTGTAGTTGTTTTTTACCTTTCATAAAAAGCTTGTAAATTTGTCATGAATGGTTTAGTCAATTTTAGGTGGTGATCATGGCAGAAAGAGATCTTAGAATCAGGTAATTTTGCAGTTTTTCTCGAAGCTGAAGGCCTGATGATTCTTTGCAGTGTAATAACAAGGGAACTTAAGCAGATGACTTTAAGAATTTAACACCTCTAAACAACGTTTAGCGACTTTCAGCTATAGCAATTCAAACAAAGCTGCGGGGGAACTGCTGAAAAGATAGGACAAAATCTTCAAAGCTTCAGTGTTCTTTAGGGAAGATTCTCGAGACTACAGACACAACATTAGAAATCTTTAACCTTAAAAACAATAACACAAGGGAGTTAGAAACTTTTAAAACGTATTAAAAAGGCGTTTTTGACAGCTCCTTTTCCTATCAACAGTTTATAAACACACAGTTAAAGACAGGTTTTACAGGGAAAAGCATTTCAAGGAGGCCTTGTTTATTACAATTTTTCTCAAGTGGATTTCATGTTTTCTGGAGGATATGTGTTTGCCTAGTTTGGCAAAATCAGACTCATCCCAGGCTTCGGGCTACGTGGCTTGTTTCTTGTTGTGAAAAGTAGAACCCTTTCCATTTCTTCCACCCAGTTACTAAGTAATAGTTTACATTTGAATGGCTGTGTGGCTGGAGCCAAGCAGCTCCTGCCCGGTAACCAGATAACCCTTTGTTTAATCTCTTAGGTCTTATCTCTCTCCCCACAGAGGTGGAACTTTCAGCCCCAAAAGGCATTTTCTTCTCTTTTCCCGGTTAAAAATTGCTTTCGCCGAACAAGGCATCTTGAAACTAGGGCATTGTAGTAAATTATTCTCCCCAAGAATCTACCCAGTAATTTTTTTTTTTTTTTTTTTAAAGATTTGTCTGACAGCAGCATGCAGTGAGAAGAGCACAGCCGTCCCTTTGTAGCTACACGCACACACACACACACACACACACAAGGCAGGAAAAATTAGAAGAAACAGGCTAAAACTCAAAGGCTACTGTTCAGACGGACGTATACATTGCAGTTGGAATTCTTCGAGCACATAAGCAAAGGTTCAGGTTGGACTAAGTAGGAAATCATGTTTTGTCGTCGTTGGGTTTACTTTTGGGGTTTGTTTCTTTTTTGTTTTGAGTTTTGTGTGGTTTTGGTTGGTTGGTTTAGTTTTGGGGTTTTTTTCTTTGTTTATCTGATTGCTTTTGTTTGTCTTTTGCTGTTGTTTTTTTTGTGTGTGGTGTGGGTTTTTTTGTTTTTCATGTTCACAGTTCGAGGGGAATTAAAATCAGGAACCATGCAAACCATGACAAAGGGGTCCAGAGGAGAGCATAAGAATAATTCTCTTTGCCTGTCTCTTTTATAATTCTCTTTGCCTGCCTTTTTTCTAATTCTTAAGGCAGAGTAATGAAGTTTCTTTAGCCTATAGAACAAAGAGGAAGGTTTAGGAGGGGATGTTAAGAACTTTCAAATATTTAAAAGACTTTTTTCTGGCTGAAAAACCAATCCGATTCTCAAGTGCCTGTAGTGCTTATGTCAAGAGGCATGAACCAAGGGGTAAAGCTTCAGGAGAGGTGCAGATTAAAGCTTCATTCTGGGAGAGTACAGCAATAGAAATGCCCAACTCTCTGCATACAACCATAATCTTTTCTCCTCCAAAGGCCCCTTTTTGGTAAGAGAGTGTGAATGTGGCTATCATCAAGACTGTTTGTGTAGACTTCCACACAACGTGGTCCACACTTTTCAGCAGTTGTTTTCCATATGTTTATATGTTCAGCTTTTCTGTGGGGGGATGTCATCACTTCCATCATATGCTTGAGGACAGTTTTTTTCCAGAAATGATTATATGTAGCATGGTGCTGGGGAGGGGTTGGGGGGGGGGGAAGTAATCACTAAAATCTGTGCTTTCTCTCAGTGAAACTAAGAAATTTCAGACCTTGCTTGCTGAAGATTGTGTAGAGCTTTGTTTCATACCTTTCTTGAAAAATACGTCTTTTTGCAGCTCGTAACTCTAAAACCTGGTGATACTAAACCCCGTGTTCTTGGCAGCTTTCATCCATATGTGAGGCTTTTTCTCTGTCAAATATAAGCATTCATTTTCAAGGAAAGATAGCCAATTACTGTGTCCACACATCAGGCACTGACTTAGAGTCTTCAGATATCTACATATATCTATATATCTACATATCTATATCTCTGTATACATATACGTGTATATCTACAGTCTCTGCCCTTTTCCATCCTGAGTTCAGTTCTCTTCTGTCGCCTCTTTTCATCCTCAGCCTTGCAGTTCCACTTCCCTACTGGTTTTTACGGGGCCGGGGAGTCAAAGTGAAGCTAATCAATCCTCACTTTTTCGCCCATTTCTTTGGTGTGATTGGTGGGGGAGGCTGCTTAATGTTCTTGAATGGCAGGAATAAATTCTCTGGGTCAGTTTGCAGTGGGAGTAAAGAACAGCCTCTTAACTTTTGGTCCATATGCGTGTTAATTGCTCAGACAACAAACGATGGCTCTAAGAATATTGCTCTACTCTGCAGTGAATCCAGGTATTTTCAGTCCAGCTGCTTTAGGCCAGGCTGCAGTTTTATGGCCTCTTGTCCATCAAGCCAACAGCTCCCTGTCACCTGTGCACTTTTTCTGCTCCACTTTGTGAGAAGAGGGGAAATACAGTTCATGAAGGAGAGAGATAGAGAGATAGACAGAAGGCACTAAGAATGTCTGAAGTTTAAAATCAACCCTTCCTAAAATCAATCTGCTGGAGTCAGGGAGGAGGGAGGAGGGTGCAAGGACCAGCACAGGATCAGAGCCCACCGAGGCTCATCCGGGGAGGGTCTGCATGATCCCAATGCCACAGCTGAGGGCATTCCCCAGGGACTCCCAGATCCTGACATCTCTGCCCAGGTAAGGAAAGCTGACACCGTGCCAAAGCACGCTCCTCTCCAAAACCCAGCAACTAGGGAAAACATCCGGGGAGCAACGGGAAGAAAAGCTGCTGATTGAATTCACAGGTGGGTTTTCAAATGCATTTTATCCAGGCTGGCATTTTCCCTACCTGCCCACCAGCGACTGCCCTCGTTTTTACCCCAAAATGTCCATTCCCTCCACAACATGTCCCTTTTTTCCCCTCCAGAATCCCTCCTCCCTTCCCCTCTCCCCCCTTCCCCCCCCCGCCGTGAGTGACGCCCCGGCAGCCCGCCGGGGTGGGCGGAGCCTCGGGTGGCCCGAGCCCGCAGCTCCCGGTGCCGCCGCCTTGTCGGGAATGCCAGCGGGACACAGATCCCTGCGTCGGGTCCCCGAGAGCCATCCGGGCCCCCGATCCCTGCCCCGGGACAGCGAGCCCCCCGTAGCCGCGCTCCGTGGCCAGGCAGCCCCGCTCGGTTCATCGGTGGGCGGTGCCGGTGTCGGTGCCGGTGCCGCCCAGCTGCAGTTCCGGAAGTCGTCACTCAAGACGGCACCGCCCTCAACGGAAGCTGCGGAGGTGCATGGCAAAGATGGCGGCGGACACGCGGTCGGCGCCGCGGGCGGCAGACGCGACGATGAGGACGCCCGAGCGAGCGGCCGTTTTATTCAGGTGGGAGAGGGGGACTCCGCTTGGCTCTCTTCCATGTCCCGTCCCGCTCCGCTCCCTCCCACCTCCCATCCCGCTGCCGGTCTGCTGCTTTTCCCCCGCCCCGTCCCGTTCCGTCCCGCTCCGCTGGCCCGGTCCCGGTCCCCGTCCCGCTCCGCTCCTTCCCTGTGTCTCGGGGGGACCCGGTGGAAATAGAAAGCGTTTTCGGGGGCATCCGGAGGGAAGAAGGCTTCTCGGGGGGGGTGCCGGTGGAAATCTTGGGGGGATCCGGGGGCAAGAGAGCATTTTGGAGTGGCCCGGTCTGAAAACAAAAAACCCAAAAAAACCCCACACCGGTTCAGGCGGCAGAGGCTAGGGTAACCAGATAAGCCTATGTTTTATTTCTTAGATCTTATCTCTCTCCCCACAGAGGTGGAACTTTCAGCCCCCAAAGGCTTTTTGTTTTCTTTTCCCTGGTAAAAATTGGTCGGGAGTGGCCGATCGTGCCTGGAATGCCTGGAATGCGGGGCAGGGAACGGGCGGGGGGCGCCGCCATGGAAGGAGCCGAGGGGCAGGGACTTGTCCATACAAGGAGTGTCGGGGCGGGCCCATGCCCATAAAAGGCAAATGAAAGGTGGGGATATGCCCTTAACGGGTGCGTGGTGGGCGGGGCTATGCCCGTAAATGGAGGTTGTGGGGCGGGGCGGCGCCTATAAAAGGCGCGTGGTAGGCGGGTCTATGCCCGTAAATGGAAGTTGTGGGGCGGGGCGGCGCTCATAAAATATGCATATGGGGCGGGGCCGCGCCCATAAAAGACTCGTGTGGGGCGGGGCTCCGCCCGTACAACGAGGGTGTGGGGCGGGGCCGCACCCATAAAAGGCGCATGTGGAGCAGCGCTGCGCCCATGAAAAGGAGGGCGTGGGCCGGGAAGGGTGTGGCTGGAAGGGCAGATTTTGGGGCTTGAAATGGAGTTTGTTTCTCTCCAGGCAGTGAATGCAAATATTGAGGTGATCAGGGGTAGAGAGGAATGGAAAAGTTAGGATATTAAACTTTGGGTGGTCTGGTGGGTAGAGACTGAGTCTTTGGAGGTAGATTGAGGTTGTCAGCAGTGGAGGGGAGGGGAATCATTTTGGGGTCTCCCTTGGGTTGCTGCTTTGTGCCGTGGCTGCAGCGAGGCTGAGCCCTGTCCCTGCTGTTGCAGGAGCGTCCCGGGGCGGGGGCTGTGCGGCAGAGAGGGCAGGGGGGCTGTGGAGCTGGCCCAGGGGGTCCTTTGCAGGCGGCGGCGCTGTCGGGGCTGCAGTACCGGCCGTGTCCGCCAGGCGGAGACTGCGGGGCAGGCACTGCGGGACACGGCCCGGGGTGGGGAGGGGGCGCCGCGGGTGGGACCCCCTGCGGGGGGAGGGAAATGGTGCCCCTGAAATGGGGGGCCTCTGCTGGGCTATTGCACTGCCACCTCTCGTGTTTGGGGATAAACCCTCTGGGGAGCCATGGGAACAGCAGGGTGAGAGCCAGGAGCCTTTGACTTCCAGAAAGCACTGAGTTTCCCTCTGCTCTCTTTCAGGACAGGGCAAAGCCTTGAACTGGGAGCAGTTCTGCCAAATCTTTGGGCTGTGAGCAGCCACAGGCAAGAGGCTCCAGCCCTGACTGATGCCTTAGAGAGCATCACTGAAATCAGCATTACTGGCCTGGCCTGTGCCCACTGCCAGTTGTTCACCCAACAAAATTCCAAAGCGAGTGTTGCTTCTGTTTTAAGAACTGAAAATAACTTTAAAGCCAAATAAATCACCATTTCCTTCTTCTTGTTTCCTCTTAGATGGTGGAATTGCCAGTCTGTCCTCCGTGAGCTGAGCTGTGCCTGCAGGGGACTGTCAGGCCTTGTTGGCTGTGAGTTCCTTGTTCTTCTCCCTGGGAAACTTCCTGGAAATCATTCTCAGTTAGGTTGCAGAACTGTTTTCTGAAGCCTGTCCTCTGCCTTTGGCTGATAGATCTCCTCTTTCTGCCTTGGGATTTGCAGCTGTTCCCCCCTGGAGAGGGTCAGAAAGAGGCCCTGAGGGCAAAGGGACCTCCCTGTGTCCCCAGGGACCTCCAGGGGACAGAATGGACACTCTGGGGTCATCTCTGTGTTAGTGTGTAGGGGACAGAATGAACATTTTGGGGTTAAAATGAGGGAATCGGTAGTGGACAGGTGGTGAAAATATTGGACCAAAGTCTTGAGGTTGTCTGTAGAGGACAGGAAATATTTTGGAGGGAGGTTTGTTGTTCCCTTGTGCTGCACTCTGTACTCAGTCGTGGGTCAGCTCCAGAAATTTCCTGGGCAGCTCCAAAAATGATCTCTGAAAAGTGGGAAAATCCCGCTGGCAAAATGCAGAGGAACAGGTATTCTGAACCTCTGCTGCCTCTTACGGAGCAAAGCTGGTAATCCCAGGTCTCTCTTGGAAAAATCTATGACCATAAGGTTTCCCAGGAGAAAAATAAAACCAAGGACAGAGATGAGGGAATGTGCTCCCAATGAATAAGGATTTGATGGGTGCAGGAATGATTCGTGTGTGTTTTACACTCCCCTTTTTCTTCCCGGAATAACCTTAAAATGATTCCTTTAACAGACCGACCAAACTGGAGAATTTGAATTAGAGAGGAAGCGACGCACAACAAATGCAGGTAGATTTTTGGTAGATGATGTAACAATAGGTAATCTATGAGAGTGTTTTCAAAACATTTCACCTAATTGGAAGATTTTTAAAATTGGGGTGGTTTTCAGGCTGCACGTGTATGTTTGTAAATGTACGTGCATGCAACCGCAACATGAATGCACTCACGTGTGGACATTCCTGTTGAATCTAATAATGATGCAGCAACTTCTTTGCTTAGAGAATCCTAGAGGAGGTGGACTTCTTCTGTGGGTGCAGTTGAATAGTTCCAAAGGCCTGGGGGAGGGTGTAGTTTCGATGGCAAAAGGAATTTAGCCCCTGACTCAGGAAATACTGGATCTCCTGGCCACGAGGAAGTAAGCATCATCCTCCTCGTCGCCTGTGGGTGCTGTGACCGATAAACAATGACAAAACTGCCCAGACAAAGAGAACCACTAAGCACAAATTTGCTTCTTGAAAACAGACCTGACAGCGATCCGTTTCCTGTTCAGGGACTCTGGGGGCTTTTGGACCTTAAAGGGACTAAGGCCAACAGTACAACCCATCATTTCCTTTGGGAGACACGAATGCCGGTCATAAAAGGTACAGAACAAGTTTTAAGCCGGTTTTGCTTCGTGATGCTGGGTTCCTGGAGTTGTTTCTTTTAGTCAGCTGGTTCCTTTCCTAAATAATCTGTGCACTTGCCTGTGAAAAAAAAAGAAGGTCTCTTACAGTTTCCCCTCAGAACCCTGTATTTTTATAATCTTTTATTTGGTGGAAATGAATGAGCTTGTTAGAAGGGAATAGTGTGAGATCTTGCTGAGGTGTAGTCCCTAAACTCTAAACCAGTCACGTATATCTAGTTTTCTGCCTGATTTAATCAGACTCTTGGAAGTTATAGTAGGCATCACCAAAAGGTTATCCTGGCTCTTTCAGGTCCCTGGAGAAATAAAGGAGGTGGGTGGGATCTGGTCTGATCTGAGCTCTGGTTTAAGGGGCTTTATCAGAAGTTGTGATTCCTTAAAGCGTAAGCACTGTGTGAGAGTCCGGCTGTTGAGGATAGAGATGGACTCCGAAGATGTGGTTTTGGTGCTCTCCTGCCTCCCAACCATTGTTCTAATTCTGCTCTAATTCTTATTTAGTCTACACGGGGAAAGTGTATACCGGGCCGGGGAGTCAAAGTGAAGCTAATCAATCCTCACTTTTTCGCCCATTTCTTTGGTGTGATTGGTGGGGGAGGCTGCTTAATGTTCTTGAATGGCAGGAATAAATTCTCTGGGTCAGTTTGCAGTGGGAGTAAAGAACAGCCTCTTAACTTTTGGTCCATATGCGTGTTAATTGCTCAGACAACAAACGATGGCTCTAAGAATATTGCTCTACTCTGCAGTGAATCCAGGTATTTTCAGTCCAGCTGCTTTAGGCCAGGCTGCAGTTTTATGGCCTCTTGTCCATCAAGCCAACAGCTCCCTGTCACCTGTGCACTTTTTCTGCTCCACTTTGTGAGAAGAGGGGAAATACAGTTCATGAAGGAGATAGATAGATAGATAGATAGATAGATAGATAGATAGATAGATAGATAGATAGATAGATAGAAGGCACTAAGAATGTCTAAAGTTTAAATTCAACCCTTCCTAAATTCAGTCTGCTGGAGTCAGGGAGGAGGGAGGAGGGTGCAAGGACCAGCACAGGATCAGAGCCCACCGAGGCTCATCCGGGGAGGGTCTGCATGATCCCAATGCCACAGCTGAGGGCATTCCCCAGGGACTCCCAGATCCTGACATCTCTGCCCAGGTAAGGAAAGCTGACACCGTGCCAAAGCACGCTCCTCTCCAAAACCCAGCAACTAGGGAAAACATCCGGGGAGCAACGGGAAGAAAAGCTGCTGATTGAATTCACAGGTGAGGGAGCTGCACCGCCAGAACCCTCCCTGTCCTCCCGGAAAAAGCACGCGGCCTGGGGTGGCAGGCCTCGTCTTTTGTCTCTGCCGCAGCCAGTGGAGACTTTTCTCAGCCGATCGGTGCTCTGGGAACACTGCAGGTGGTGGTGGGGCCTGGGGCACGGCTGCAGTGCCGCTCCTTGCCGTGTCCGCCAGGCGGCACCTGTGAGGTGGGGGGCAGCTCGTCTCGGCAATGCTTCTGGTCCGGACAGGGCTCGGGCCACCTCGCAGCTCTGCTTTGGCCTTGGGGGGTTATTTCTCTTGGCTTTTAAGGCAGAGGCTTCTTTGCCACGTCTCTCTTGCTGCTTGCAATTCTTTCTTTGGCTGCTAGTGAATACATTTGAGAAGGCATGGGCTTCTAGGATTCACTTGTTCTAAATATGGTGATTCTCTTAGTGAGCAATTGGAGTCGTTCTCCAGTGCGGAGTGCAGAAGGATTTTTCTCTCGACTAATTGTTTCCTAATTTCTTTTCAAGCTCTCCTACGAACCTTGGACCGGTGGGCTTCGCCGCACTTGCTGTGGGGGCTGGAGTGAGAAGCAGCTGGAGGTGTTTGCTCTCTGCTCGGTCCCTGCCTTGCCCTCAGTTGCCTGGCCCTGCAGGTAAGCACAGCTCACCTTGGCTTTTCCGGGGCCCTTGCTGAAGGGTTTCCAAGTGTGGCCCTGAGAATTTCTGCAGGTGGAAAGGATGGCTGTTTCAGAGCACTTGTCACTGGGCCGCCTGTGTTTTAACACTTGCCAGGGCAGGAGAATTGCAGCAGAAGAAGGGTAATTATTCATCTAAAGTTGTAAGCGAGTGCAGGAGAAATCCTAGGAAGACACCTGGATATGTAGTTAGGTATTTGAGTAGCTTTGGCTGGTAGAAACACTCCATGGATGAGACAGAAAGGGCTGGTGCTGGAGCATGTTTAAGAAGCCAGCACAGGGAGCTTCAGTCTTCTAAAATTAGACAAAGCAGTGAGGGATGATGATGGAGTAGAACATGCTGGTGTTTTCATCTTTGGGACTTGACTTGCTCATGGGAACAATCTGAATTAGGGCGGATGTTGTTGCTGAGAATTCCCCCTGGTAGATCTTCCCCATCTAGGATTGTATCACGGACAGTGTTCCCAATAGTCTGGAGATAAAGTTGTGAATTAGAGAGGAAGCGATGCACAACAAATGCAGGGAGAAAAGGTGGAATCGTGATGGAATCCTGGAGTGGTTTGGGTTGGAAGGGACCTTAAAGTTCATCCAGCCCCACTCCCTGAGCAGGGACACTTTCCCCTAGGCCAGGTTGCCCCTGGTCGCAGATGGCTATGGAAGTGCTGGAGGTGTTTAGGGAATGCTGATAGTTTTTCCCCCACCTCTGGCCATCGGGTTGTTAAAAAGACTGATTCACCTCTTCCCACAGGGAAAAACGCTAGAGCAGAGGGAGGGAAGGAGCAGAGAGAACTGCAGCCCCCAGCAGCTCGGTCAGTGCTGGATGGACTCGGGGCTGGGAAAGGTCACTCAGTGTGAGGGCAGGTGAGAGCCCAGGGTGGCCCTGGCAGCACTGGGGCTGGGAACAAGTCCAGTGGGCAAAGGAATGGACCCTGGAGAGCTGGGTAAACAGCTGGAGGAGTTTCAAGGAGAAGCAGGAAACTGGACAAGTTGCAGCAGCTCCTTTTATGTGTGTTTAGAACCACCTCTAGTGCAGCCACGAGTGAGGTGGAAAATGAACTCAGGAGGCTGAGAATGAGTCCCACAAACTGCTTACAGTGGGATTGAGTCTTCCCAAGAGCCTGAGAAGCTTTACTTTAGTTCGGCTTTATAAACTGCAAACTGAAGTGATTGTCGATGTGATGGCCCTTGCTGTCCTGTGTCTTTGGTGAGGTGTTGACTCAGTACCTTTATTGGAGCTGATGTGGATGAACGGGTGCTCCTAATTTGCCTTTAAGGTCCTGGTTTCTTCCATTCTTCTACCAGCTTCTCCATCCAGGAGATGGAATTCCAGTGCTACAGTATAGATAACTCGTTGTACTCCCAAAAGGAGCCTTTCTGCCTTCGGGACAAGTTGTGGTGCCACTGGAGCTGCTGGGAGAAGCAGAGGGCTGGCAGTGACAGGCCTAGAATGCTGTTGCTGTGGCACCGCCTCTGCCCGCGCCCCCAAGTCACGCGCCCGCCTGAGGGGCCAAGCACCATTCTGTCCCCTCCCATGAGGGACAGCCCCATGAGTGGGCAGTGAGGATGACGAGGGGTGGGACAGCCTCAGGTGTGGGCAGTGAGGATGACAAGGGGCGGGACAGCCTCAGGTGTGGGCAGTGAGGATGATGAAGGGCGGGCCCTGCTGGGCGGTTATCTGGGGCTTTTGGAGAGGATGCTTTTTTCGATGGAGGTTTTCTGCAGAGGAGCAGTTGATTCCAAGGAGTCTCTCCAGCGGTTACAGTGGGGGCGTCTCACCGTGGCTGGGCCAAGCACCTGAGATACCTGGATCATAGCTCAAGGAAGGGGCCGAGGTATGAGCCGTGTGCCGGGGAGCAGCGCAGGACAACAGGTGGGGGCGTGTAGGGGTGCAGGGAAGATGCAGCTCGGACTGGAGGAAGAGCTTGGAGGTTTCTTTTCTGGATATGAACATGCAAAGCAGGGAGCGAGGTGGAATATAAGCACTCTAGGTGCTCGGGCAGGTGAGCCAGGACTTAGGGGAGGGACTAGCTTTCCTGAGCACCAAAAGTTCCAATTAATTGCCTCTCTCAGGAGCAGTCGAGAGGAGTTTCTACTTTAGGGCTGGGCTACAAAGGAAAGCACCTGAAACTGCTGTGGGAAACTTACTGCTGTAACCAGACTGTAGTTTCCACTGATATTTTTGCTACTAAAACTAGGGAGTTTTTTTTTCTCTGTACACAAAACCTGCTGGTATTTGTTAAACTCACTTTCTAACTTATGCATTGCTTGATAAGCACTTGCCTCTTTCCCTTTTCCTAGGGGGATGATTGGTCTTTCCTTGGAAGCAAGAGAATGTCCTGGTGTGTGTGCTTTTGCCATTGTTTCCCCCCCAGCTTACCTTTGAGCTTTTCTTGGTGCTGCATGTAATTTTTTTTGGCACTGTGGAAAGGGCACAACCTGCCATAATATAGACCTGTCTCCTCCTCTATGCAAAAGGATGTGCTTTAGCAAGTGTGAGGTGGCCTGGTGCCACCTGCAGAGCTCTCTGGCTGCCTGAGCCCTCTTTTCCTGTTGCTTTTCTTTTGTGGCTGTAATTGGCAGCTGGATAACTTTAGAAGAGCTGTTAAGTTCCTTGCCTGTGTAAATGCGCTGGTAATACCCAGGAGGGAAATGCTTGAGGCAGTAGTGATAACTGGGCTATGAGCAGAGTTTCTGGGGGACTAACAATAGCAAGGGGAAGCAAATAGCAAGCACCCAACAACTTGGCTGTTTTGAACGCATCAAAGTTTTTTTCCCCATGTTGTTTGGCACAGTGCTGTGAGCAGATGGTTTTGGGGAACAGATTGGGAGGAAATTCAGTATTGGTTGTATGAGGCCAAAGGTGTCCCTCTGTGCGTGTCTCCTGCTGCAGGAATCCCCCCAGTGGGGCTGCTGTTCCCATTCTTGGCATTGCCATGGCTGTGCTGCTCTATTCAGATCCAATGGGTGAGTTGGCAGTGCTTGACAGCTCTGTCAGAATGGCGAGGTGGGGGTGCCCATCCTTAGGGTAACCCTTAGAGAAATGGCCATGGAAAATGGTCCCTTGTTTGCAAGGAGAGGGGGCTTGCTGTACTTACTAACCAGAACACTCACCTTGGGATGTGCGAGGTAAG
Organism: Pyrocephalus nanus; assembly: GCA_038380795.1. NCBI lineage: Eukaryota > Metazoa > Chordata > Aves > Passeriformes > Tyrannidae > Pyrocephalus > Pyrocephalus nanus. The sequence goes on along the minus strand of CM076270.1, from coordinate 53,536 downwards.
GAAATCTTGGTTCTGTGTAGGCTTGAGAAAAGGTGTGTAGGTACCTGTGAGTGGTGTCTGCAAAGATGAGGAGATAAAGATAATCAGAGTTGCTTTTTTGGGGTAAAATCTAGGTAACCTAGGGATGGAATGAATATTTTGGGCATAAAATCAGAGGTAAACCATAGGAGACAGAGTGTATATTTTGAGTGTAATGCTTCAGATAGTCTTTTCCATGGAAAGGGAAGCATGTAGCCCCATGATTGGAGGTGTAAATGACAGATTGTCAGAAGGGAACTGAGGCAGCAGCCAAGCAGCACCAAGTCCCTCTACACCAAGGTGAATTGTTTGAAGCTGATTAGGTGGTGACTTAGAAAACTGGGGTCTCCAGGCAGAGGTGATCACCAGAGACCCGCAATGTAGCCACTCAGAGACCTTCTAAGGGGATGTAAGTATGGTAACAAGTGTTGGGGAATGTCCTGAAGGTGGAACAGGAATGCGGGGAACAAAATGAACCCTCCTGGAATGCTGAGCCCTCCCATCAGCTACTACCGAAGTACCTCTGTGTGCACTGTGGGAGCTGATGGCCAGGACCCCCGGTGGGCTGGGATCACTGCAGGGTGTTGTCAGCAAGGAATGCCTGGCTTCTAAAACTCACCAGCTGAGTCTTAGAGGCTTCTTTGCCAAGCTGCTTTCAGGCAGCCAAATTGGCCCCGGCAGGGACTCTGTGCCTGCTCTCCCGTAGTTCCCAGGGATCTCTGGGCCTTCACGCCGGCACCGAGATGTTCTCGGGAAGGCCCTCAGATCCCCGGAGCAGTCTGGGACACGGGCAAGGTCCCGCTGCATTTCGGGAGCAGATTGGGCCCCCCTGGAGGGACAGTGCTGTTGGTGCACCCCAGGCTCGGGGACACTCGGAGGACTCCGGCGCGCACCGAAAGGGTTCTTCGGGGAGCTCCTCCGAGTGCCCCAAGCTGGGGAGCTCAAAGCAAGGTCCCTGGAATGGATTCAGGCATTCCTGAGAGTATCAGAGGTATAGCTGTCCGTCCTGGCCATGCAGCTCTGGAATGGACTTGGAACTGGATTCTAAAAGTGGTGCTCTAACGGCAAAAGGAGTGTGGGATTGGAATTAAGGAAGGAGTGGTGATGGTACCGTTGGCTGTTTTTTCTTGACTGGATTTGTGAGAGCTGCAGGAGTGCAAGGTGTGGGTTCCGGTCCCCAGCATTTGGTTTGCACGTGTCCTGGTCAGACACAGGTCCAGCTTCCTCAGCCCTTAACACACCGGAGGGAGAATTAAGGGATGGCACTGTGAAGGTGATTGGTGTGACAGGGGTTAAACTGGGAAAAGACTGGGTAATTCCTCGGTTGGTTAATTTGCAAGCTCCCCTAAACCTTTGCTCGGAAGAGATTGGTTGGACAAGTTGAGGCAGAAATGAACTTGGAAAATGGGGAGATGGAAACTGTAGTTGCTGAAACTAAATGTGTGAGAGCAGCAGCTCTTCTTGTGCAGGAAGTAACTCCCGTCAGCAGCACCGTCCCAACTGAAGCGGCAGATGCAGTTGTTCCTGTGGTGTGGGCCAGTGGAAAACAGTGTGGCCTATGAAGGGCCAAGTTAGACAGTTGTCAAACAGTAGCAGAAGTGACTCTCCAGGTAGCCCAATATAAATATGAGAAGCAAAGTGGTCAAGTAAACCAGTGCATGCTGTGACTGCAGAGGCAGGGATAGGTTGGGATCCAAAAAACTGGGGTGGAGATGCTTGTGATTTAACTGCTTTAGAGCGTGTTTCAGAGGGTGAAGTGTTTGCTGAAGCACAGCAAATAACAGGAGGGAAAGTGGAAGGTGACCCCGATGGTTATCCGGTCAGGCCTGATGTGGTGGAGGATTTTACTCAGCCTGAACTTGCTGGTGTTCTGGAGAGGTTTAAAGCAAAGACCAGGGAGTCTGTGATCTCCTGGGCAGTTGGGCTGCATGAGCTGGGAGCCTCTGGGATCAGATTGGACTGGGCAGACAGGGAGCAGTTTGTCCCGTGGAGCTGGACTGGGTTTGTTCAGGATGCTTTCGGAGGCAGGGCTGGAGAGGCTCCTTTGTTGGTTGTAGTGGTGGAAGGTTGTCCCAGGAGGGCTGGAGCCTTTGACCTCCTGCTCCCCCCATGAGCCCCGACGGGACCGTGCACTTGGCAATGGAGGGCCCCCCATTGCTGAGTCAGCGGTTCCGGGGGCTGGCAGGGATGGGATCAGGATGCTGAGCTCCAGCCAAGGCAGGGCAGGAAATGGTGCAGCCACTGCAAGAAGTGAAGGCAGAGTGAGATGAAGGCCAAGCTCCAGCACAAGGGTGGGTGAGAAAAGCCCATGGCCCTCAGGTGGAGCTTTGAATTCCTTGGAAAAATGGATCTTGTCAAAGGGCTCAGGCCCATGTGGGTGCTGGAGCGGAGGCCTCTTCAACTCATGGTCAGCCTAAAAAGGTGCAAGGACAGCAAGTTTTGATGATAGAACGAGGTGGCAAACAAGGTGAAGTGGTAAAGAGAAAAGCTGAGCTTCAGATTGGTCCTGTGCCACAGCAGCCTTGTGGAGTGCTTGTTGCTTTCCCTGACTGTGGAATGGCAGTGGATATTTCCAAGGGCTGCCTTGTGCTGAGGAACACTGGGGTCAGTTCCCTTTCCCTGGGCAGGGCAGGCAGGGCAAGTTTACCTGCCCCCCTGGAGGGTGGCTGGATGAGACTTGATCACCAAATGCAAACAGTAAGTAGAGGAGGTCCATTGGTGACCTTTGGGCATCAGGTAGAACAACTCACTGCTCACTCCTGGGGGGATATATTTACAGCATTCTCACCATCGGATAGGAAGTTTTTGAAGACTTTATTTCATCCACTAATCATAGTAATTACACTGATTTTATGAACAATAGGGAGTTGTTGTCTATGGCATCTCCTCCAAGAAGTTGTTTCTTGCATGTGTCTATCCTGACCAGGGATCAAAGGAGCGAAGTTCCCCGAGAGTTGCTGCCCAGGGGCTGCTGCCCCTGAGGAACAGGGTGAAGGCTGTCTGTGCTCAGGTGCCCTGGCTGAAGTGTGCAGTTGGTGTGAGTGTTGCTGGAGAAAGGCAGGCCAGGTGTGTGCAGCTGTTCCGTGCCCTCCACCCTTGGCCCTGCTGGGGCACCCGGCCAGCGCTCCAGGGGTGGCCAACTTGGAGCTCCCGAGAAGCTGCCCATACCCACAGCTGGATAGTGCCAGGCCTGGCCTAAAGCCGGCTCTGTTGGTCAGAGTCTGGCCAGCAGGAGCCTCTTGTAGCCGCCCCGCAGCCTCCCCTGCGGGTGGACGCACCCATAGGAATTGTGGCAGTTCCCGGAGACTGCGGGATCGGCTGTGCCGGGGCTGCCCAGCTGCCCTGTGGGCTGGGGGTGGAGCGTGAGGGGGCCGTGGGGGAGAGATTTCTGCTTAGCCACAGTTCTGTCTCTCGAGGCAGTCAGGATTTGATACCTTGCTCATTTATCAGATCCCATAAATCTGTATCTGATGTGTTGGATTGGGTTTGTTTCAACTGTTCCTATTATCCTGTGACTTGTGAGGAGTTGTTTCCTCAAGTGCCTTGCCCGTGGGCACAACGGCAGGTGTGTGCAGCAGCTGGAGACTGGGCAGGTTTGGGGGCAGTGGTGTCCCAGCTCCCTTTGCCATCCCTGCTGCAGGGTGGGAGCTGCACAGAGCCAGCAGCGTCCAGCTGGAGGATCCAGGAGGACGCAGCTCTGCTTTTCTGGGAGGTAAGAGGTGGGGGTGCAGGAGCTGGAAGGGGTGTTCTCCAGGCAGAGGAAGGGAAGGAGCAGAGAGAGAACTGCAGCCCCCAGCAGCTCGGTCAGTGCTGGATGGACTTGGGGCTGGGAAAGGTCACTCAGTGTGAGGGCAGGTGAGAGCCCAGGGTGGCCCTGGCAGCCCTGGGAACAAGTCCAGTGGGCAAAGGAATGGACCCTGGAGAGCTGGGCAAACAGCTGGAGGAGTTTCAAGGAGAAGCAGGAAACTGGACAAGTTGCAGCAGCTCCTTTTATGTGTGTGTGTGTGTGTAGCCAGGTCTAGTGCAGCCACGAGTGAGGTGGGAAATGAACCTCAGGAGGCTGGGAATGAGTCCCACAAACTGGTTCCAATGGGATTGAGTCTTCCCAAGTGTCTGAAAAGCTTTACTTTAGTTTGACTTTATAAATTGAAAACTGAAATGATTGTCTAGGTGTTAGGCCTTGCTGTCCTGTGTCTTTGGTGAGGTGTTGACTCAGTACCTTTCTTGGAGCTGCTGTTTGGTGTCCCTAATTGACCTGTAAGGTCCTGGTTTGTTCCCTGCTTCTCCCAGCTTGTTCAGGAGATGGAATTCCAGCGCTACAGTATAGATGGCTCATGGTGCTCCCAAAAGGAGCCTTTCTGCCTTCGGGACAAGTTGTGATGCCACTGGAGCTGTTGGGAGAAGCGGAGGGTCGGCAGTGCCAGGCCTGGAATGCTGCTGCTGTGGCACAGACGCTGCTCCCTGGCAGGTTCTTGGGTTGGATTCCTTGGCTGCCACTGGGCAAGGCCTGAAAGGGCCTCAGTTGTGTAGGGAACAAAACATGGAATGGGAAAGCAAAGCTGGGGAGGTTCTGGTTTCAGAAAGGTTCATTGCCTTCTCTTTCTGAAGGGACACTCACCAGGTCCAGCTGTGGTAAGAAGAGCAAGTGGGCTGTGAAGGTTTGGGGCAGTCTGGAAGCTCCCTGTGCCCAAAGGATCCTGGCAAGTGCAGCCCTGGAAGAGTCAGGAATAATGAAAAGTGCCTCAGTTCTCATAAAGCTCAGCTTTGTAAGACACGTCTCAAGACCAGACAAAATCCTCCAGCAGTGAGCTTGGCAGAAAAGGCCTGTGAAGCAAAGCAGCATGAAAATCTAGAACTGCTTGGGGATGGCAGGTGAAAGCTGGAGCCCTCCCAGGTCAAGGTGTCTGATCCCCACAATCCTCTTTGTGTCCTCTGCCAGAAGCTGCCCTTGGTCATTCTTGTGGTTTGCAGGTTGTAAAAAGACCCTTGAGATTTGCTTCTGGGAACGGGGATCCATTTCCTGATGGGAGTCCTTGAACTACAAGTGAGTGTGTATGGGAAATGAGGAGGCTCCAGGAGTGCTGGGGCTGGAGAGTCCACAGTGAGTATGGTTTGAGTGTCCTGATGTCCCTGACCCAATGCTGTGTTGTCATCAAGTCCCTTCATTCTGATTTAAATTGTCTTTAAATGTGCTGGAAGTCCAAATTGAAGTAGAAAATGCTTGTGGAAAGCTTAGTGTTCCCAAGGGAATGCTTTAGGGACGTGCAGCTTGTGAACTGGAGAAATAATTCGGGTTCCCCCAGAAACCTGCTGGGCTGTTTAGGAGGTTTTTCTTCCCCCCTTTTTTTCTTCCCCCCTTTTTTTCTTCCCCCCTTTTTTTCTTCCCCCCTTTTTTTCTTCCCCCCTCTTTTTCTTCCCCCCCTTTTTCTCGTCCCCCCTTTTTCTCGTCCCCCCTTTTTCTCGTCCCCCCTTTTTCTCGTCCCCCCTTTTTCTCGTCCCCCCTTTTTCTCGTCCCCGCTTTTCTCGTCCCCCCTTTTTCTCGTCCCCCCTTTTTCTCGTCCCCCCTTTTTCTCGTCTCCCCTTTTTCTCGTCTCCCCTTTTTCTCGTCTCCCCTTTTTCACGTCCCCCCTTTCTCACGTCCCCCCTTTTTCTCGTCCCCCCTTTTTCTCGTCCATCTTTTTTCTCGTCCCCCCTTCTTCTCGTCCCCCCTTCTTCTCGTCCCCCCTTTTCTCGTCCCCCCTTTTCTCGTCCCCCTTCTTCTCGTCCCCCTTCTTCTCGTCCCCCTTCTTCTCGTCCCCCTTCTTCTCGTCCCCCTTCTTCTTGTCCTTCCTATTTCGCGTCCCCCCTTTTTCTCGTCCCCCCTTCTTCTCGTCCCCCCTTCTTCTCGTCCCCCCTTCTTCTCGTCCCCTCTTCTTCTCGTCCCCCCTTCTTCTTTTCCCCCCTTTTCTCATCCCCCCTTTTCTCATCCCCCCTTTTCTCATCCCCCCTTTTCTCGTCCCCCCTTTTCTTGTCCCCCCTTTTCTCGTCCCCCTTCTTCTCGTCCCCCTTCTTCTCGTCCCCCTTCTTCTCGTCCCCCTTCTTCTTGTCCTTCCTTTTTCACGTCCCCCCTATTTCGCATCCCCCCTTTTTCTCGTCCCCCCTTTTTCTCGTCCCCCTTCTTCTCGTCCCCCCTTTTTCTCGTCCCCCCTTTTTCTCGTCCCCCCTTTTTCTCGTCCCCCCTTTTTCGCGTCCCCCCCTTTTCGCGTCCCCCCCTTTTCGCGTCCCCCCTTTTCGCGTCCCCCCTTTTCGCGTCCCCCCTTTTCGCGTCCCCCCTTTTCGCGTCCCCCCTTTTTCGCGTCCCCCCTTTTTCGCGTCCCCCCTTTTTCGCGTCCCCCCTTTTCGCGTCCCCCCTTTTTCGCGTCCCCCCTTTTTCGCGTCCCCCCTTTTTCTCTTCCCCCCTTTTTCTCGTCCCCCCTTTTACACGTCCCCCCTTCTTCTCGTCCCCCCTTCTTCTCGTCCCCCTTCTTCTTTTCCCCCCTTTTCTTGTCCCCCCTTTTCTCGTCCCTCCTTTTCTCGTCCCCCCTTTTCTCTTCCCCTCTTTTCTTGTCCCCCTTCTTCTCGTCCCCCTTCTTCTCGTCCCCCTTCTTCTCGTCCCCCTTCTTCTCGTCCCCCTTCTTCTCGTCCCCCTTCTTCTCGTCCCCCTTCTTCTCGTCCCCCTTCTTCTCGTCCCCCTTCTTCTCGTCCCCCTTCTTCTCGTCCCCCTTCTTCTCGTCCTTCCTTTTTCGCGTCCCCCCCTTTTCGCGTCCCCCCTTTTTCGCGTCCCCCCTTTTTCGCGTCCCCCCTTTTTCGCGTCCCCCCTTTTTCGCGTCCCCCCTTCTTCTCGTCCCCCCTTCTTCTCGTCCCCCCTTCTTCTCGTCCCCCCTTCTTCTCGTCCCCCCTTCTTCTCTTCCCCCCTTTTTCTCGTCCCCCCCTCTCGTCCCCCCTTCTTCTCGTCCCCCCTTCTTCTCGTCCCCCCTTCTTCTTTTCCCCCCTTTTCTCGTCCCCCCTTTTTCTCGTCCCCCCTTTTTCGCGTCCCCCCTTCTTCTCGTCCCCCCTTCTTCTCGTCCCCCCTTCTTCTCGTCCCCCCTTCTTCTCTTCCCCCCTTTTTCTCGTCCCCCCTTCTTCTCGTCCCCCCTTCTTCTCGTCCCCCCTTCTTCTCGTCCCCCCTTCTTCTCGTCCCCCCTTCTTCTTTTCCCCCCTTTTCTCGTCCCCCCTTTTCTCGTCCCCCCTTTTTCTCGTCCCCCCTTTTCTCGTCCCCCTTCTTCTCATCCCCCTTCTACTCGTCCCCCTTCTTCTTGTCCCCCCTTTTTCTCGTCCCCCCTTTTTCTCGTCCCCCCTTTTTCTCGTCCCCCCTTTTTCTCGTCCCCCCTTCTTCTCGTCTCCCCTTCTTCCCTTCTTCTCGTCCCCCCTTCTTCTTTTCCCTCCTTTTCTCGTCCCCGCTTTTCTCGCCCCCCCTTTTCTCGCCCCCCCTTTTCTCTTCCCCCCTTTTCTCGTCCCCCCTTTTCTCGTCCCCCCTTTTTCTCGTCCCCTCTTTTTCTCGTCCCCCCTTTTTCTCGTCCATCTTTTTCTCGTCCCCCCTTCTTCTTGTCCCCCCTTTTTCTCGTCCCCCCTTCTTCTCGTCCCCCCTTCTTCTTTCCCCCCTTTTCTCGTCCCCCTTTTTCTCGTCCCCCTTTTTCTCGTCCCCCCTTCTTCTAGTCCCCCTTCTTCTAGTCCCCCTTCTTCTCGTCCCCCTTCTTCTCGTCCCCCTTCTTCTCGTCCCCCTTCTTCTCGTCCCCCTTCTTCTCGTCCCCCTTCTTCTCGTCCCACTTCTTGTTGTCCTTCCTATTTCGCGTCCCCCCTTTTTCTTGTCCCCCCTTTTTCTTGTCCCACCTTTTTCTCGTCCCCCCTTTTTCTCGTCCCCCCTTTTTCTCATCCCCCCTTCTTCTCCTCCTCCCTTCTTCTCGTCCCCACTTTTCTCGTCCCCCCTTTTCTCGTCCCCCCTTTTCTCGTCCCCCCTTTTCTCGTCCCCCCTTTTCTCGTCCCCCCTTTTCTCGTCCCCCTTCTTCTCGTTCCCCTTCTTCTCGTCCCCCTTCTACTCGTCCCCCTTCTTCTTGTCCTTCCTTTTTCGCGTCCCCCCCTTTTTCTCGTCCCCCCTTTTTCTCGTCCCCCTTTCTTCTCGTCCCCCCTTCTTCTCGTCCCCCCTTCTTCTCGTCCCCTCTTCTTCTCGTCCCCCCTTCTTCTTTTCCCCCCTTTTCTCGTCCCCCCTTTTCTCGTCCCCCCTTTTCTCGTCCCCCCTTTTCTCGTTCCCCCTTTTCCTGTCCCCCCTTTTCTCGTCCCCCTTCTTCTCGTCCCCCTTCTTCTCGTCCCCCTTCTTCTTGTCCTTCCTTTTTCACGTCCCCCCTATTTCGCATCCCCCCTTTTTCTCGTCCCCCCTTTTTCTCGTCCCCCCTTTTTATCGTCCCCCCTTTTTCTCGTCCCCCCTTTTTCTCGTCCCCCCTTTTTCGCGTCCCCCCCTTTTCGCGTCCCCCCTTTTCGCGTCCCCCCTTTTCGCGTCCCCCCTTTTCGCGTCCCCCCTTTTTCGCGTCCCCCCTTTTTCTCGTCCCCCCTTTTCGCGTCCCCCCTTTTTCGCGTCCCCCCTTTTTCGCGTCCCCCCTTTTTCTCTTCCCCCCTTTTTCTCGTCCCCCCTTTTACACGTCCCCCCTTCTTCTCGTCCCCCTTCTTCTCGTCCCCCTTCTTCTCGTCCCCCTTCTTCTCGTCCCCCTTCTTCTCGTCCCCCTTCTTCTCGTCCCCCTTCTTCTCGTCCCCCTTCTTCTCGTCCCCCTTCTTCTCGTCTCCCTTCTTCTCGTCTCCCTTCTTCTCGTCCCCCTTCTTCTCGTCCCCCTTCTTCTCGTCCCCCTTCTTCTCGTCCCCCTTCTTCTCGTCCTTCCTTTTTCGCGTCCCCCCCTTTTCGCGTCCCCCCTTTTTCGCGTCCCCCCTTTTTCGCGTCCCCCCTTTTTCGCGTCCCCCCTTCTTCTCGTCCACCCTTCTTCTCGTCCCCCCTTCTTCTCGTCCCCCCTTCTTCTCTTCCCCCCTTTTTCTCGTCCCCCCCTCTCGTCCCCCCTTCTTCTCGTCCCCCCTTCTTCTCGTCCACCCTTCTTCTTTTCCCCCCTTTTCTCGTCCCCCCTTTTTCTCGTCCCCCCTTTTTCGCGTCCCCCCTTCTTCTCGTCCCCCCTTCTTCTTTTCCCCCCTTTTCTCGTCCCCCCTTTTTCTCGTCCCCCCTTTTTCGCGTCCCCCCTTCTTCTCGTCCCCCCTTCTTCTCGTCCCCCCTTCTTCTCGTCCCCCCTTCTTCTCGTCCCCCCTTCTTCTCTTCCCCCCTTTTTCTCGTCCCCCCTTCTTCTCGTCCCCCCTTCTTCTCGTCCCCCCTTCTTCTTTTCCCCCCTTTTCTCGTCCCCCCTTTTCTCGTCCCCCCTTTTTCTCGTCCCCCCTTTTCTCGTCCCCCTTCTTCTCATCCCCCTTCTACTCGTCCCCCTTCTTCTTGTCCCCCCTTTTTCTCGTCCCCCCTTTTTCTCGTCCCCCCTTTTTCTCGTCCCCCCTTTTTCTCGTCCCCCCTTCTTCTCGTCTCCCCTTCTTCCCTTCTTCTCGTCCCCCCTTCTTCTTTTCCCTCCTTTTCTCGTCCCCGCTTTTCTCGCCCCCCCTTTTCTCGCCCCCCCTTTTCTCTTCCCCCCTTTTCTCGTCCCCCCTTTTCTCGTCCCCCCTTTTTCTCGTCCCCTCTTTTTCTCGTCCCCCCTTTTTCTCGTCCATCTTTTTCTCGTCCCCCCTTCTTCTTGTCCCCCCTTTTTCTCGTCCCCCCTTCTTCTCGTCCCCCCTTCTTCTTTCCCCCCTTTTCTCGTCCCCCTTTTTCTCGTCCCCCCTTCTTCTAGTCCCCCTTCTTCTCGTCCCCCTTCTTCTCGTCCCCCTTCTTCTCGTCCCCCTTCTTCTCGTCCCCCTTCTTCTCGTCCCCCTTCTTCTCGTCCCACTTCTTGTTGTCCTTCCTATTTCGCGTCCCCCCTTTTTCTTGTCCCCCCTTTTTCTTGTCCCACCTTTTTCTCGTCCCCCCTTTTTCTCGTCCCCCCTTTTTCTCATCCCCCCTTCTTCTCCTCCTCCCTTCTTCTCGTCCCCACTTTTCTCGTCCCCCCTTTTCTCGTCCCCCCTTTTCTCGTCCCCCCTTTTCTCGTCCCCCTTCTTCTCGTTCCCCTTCTTCTCGTCCCCCTTCTACTCGTCCCCCTTCTTCTTGTCCTTCCTTTTTCGCGTCCCCCCCTTTTTCTCGTCCCCCCTTTTTCTCGTCCCCCTTTCTTCTCGTCCCCCCTTCTTCTCGTCCCCCCTTCTTCTCGTCCCCTCTTCTTCTCGTCCCCCCTTCTTCTTTTCCCCCCTTTTCTCGTCCCCCCTTTTCTCGTCCCCCCTTTTCTCGTCCCCCCTTTTCTCGTTCCCCCTTTTCCTGTCCCCCCTTTTCTCGTCCCCCTTCTTCTCGTCCCCCTTCTTCTCGTCCCCCTTCTTCTTGTCCTTCCTTTTTCACGTCCCCCCTATTTCGCATCCCCCCTTTTTCTCGTCCCCCCTTTTTCTCGTCCCCCCTTTTTATCGTCCCCCCTTTTTCTCGTCCCCCCTTTTTCTCGTCCCCCCTTTTTCGCGTCCCCCCCTTTTCGCGTCCCCCCTTTTCGCGTCCCCCCTTTTCGCGTCCCCCCTTTTCGCGTCCCCCCTTTTTCGCGTCCCCCCTTTTTCTCGTCCCCCCTTTTCGCGTCCCCCCTTTTTCGCGTCCCCCCTTTTTCGCGTCCCCCCTTTTTCTCTTCCCCCCTTTTTCTCGTCCCCCCTTTTACACGTCCCCCCTTCTTCTCGTCCCCCTTCTTCTCGTCCCCCTTCTTCTCGTCCCCCTTCTTCTCGTCCCCCTTCTTCTCGTCCCCCTTCTTCTCGTCCCCCTTCTTCTCGTCCCCCTTCTTCTCGTCCCCCTTCTTCTCGTCTCCCTTCTTCTCGTCCCCCTTCTTCTCGTCCCCCTTCTTCTCGTCCCCCTTCTTCTCGTCCCCCTTCTTCTCGTCCTTCCTTTTTCGCGTCCCCCCCTTTTCGCGTCCCCCCTTTTTCGCGTCCCCCCTTTTTCGCGTCCCCCCTTTTTCGCGTCCCCCCTTCTTCTCGTCCACCCTTCTTCTCGTCCCCCCTTCTTCTCGTCCCCCCTTCTTCTCTTCCCCCCTTTTTCTCGTCCCCCCCTCTCGTCCCCCCTTCTTCTCGTCCCCCCTTCTTCTCGTCCACCCTTCTTCTTTTCCCCCCTTTTCTCGTCCCCCCTTTTTCTCGTCCCCCCTTTTTCGCGTCCCCCCTTCTTCTCGTCCCCCCTTCTTCTCGTCCCCCCTTCTTCTCGTCCCCCCTTCTTCTCTTCCCCCGTTTTTCTCGTCCCCCCTTTTTCTCGTCCCCCCTTCTTCTCGTCCCCCCTTCTTCTCGTCCCCCCTTCTTCTCGTCCCCCCTTCTTCTTTTCCCCCCTTTTCTCGTCCCCCCTTTTCTCGTCCCCCCTTTTCTCGTCCCCCCTTTTTCTCGTCCCCCCTTTTCTCGTCCCCCTTCTTCTCATCCCCCTTCTACTCGTCCCCCTTCTTCTTGTCCCCCCTTTTTCTCGTCCCCCCTTTTTCTCGTCCCCCCTTTTTCTCGTCCCCCCTTCTTTTCGTCTCCCCTTCTTCCCTTCTTCTCGTCCCCCCTTCTTCTTTTCCCTCCTTTTCTCGCCCCCCCTTTTCTCGCCCCCCCTTTTCTCGTCCCCCCTTTTCTCGCCCCCCCTTTTCTCGCCCCCCCTTTTCTCACTCCCCCTTTTCTCGTCCCCCCTTTCTCGCGTCCCCCCTTTCTCGCTCCCCCCTTTTTCGCGTCCCCCCCTTTTCTCTTCCCCCCTTTTCTCGTCCCCCCTTTTTCTCGTCCCCCCTTTTTCTCGTCCCCCCTTTTTCTCGTCCCCCCTTTTTCTCGTCCCCCCTTTTTCGCGTCCCCCCTTTTTCTCGTCCATCTTTTTTCTCGTCCCCCCTTCTTCTCGTCCCCCTTCTACTCGTCCCCCCTTTTTCGCGTCCCCCCTTTTTCGCGTCCCCCCTTTTTCTCGTCCCCCCTTTTTCTCGTCCCCTCTTTTTCTCGTCCCCCCTTTTTCTCGTCCATCTTTTTCTCGTCCCCCCTTCTTCTCGTCCCCCCTTTTTCTCGTCCCCCCTTTTTCTCGTCCCCCCTTCTTCTCGTCCCCCCTTCTTCTTTCCCCCCTTTTCTCGTCCCCCTTTTTCTCGTCCCCCCTTCTTCTAGTCCCCCTTCTTCTTGTCCCCCTTCTTCTCGTCCCCCTTCTTCTCGTCCCCCTTCTTCTCGTCCCCCTTCTTCTCGTCCCCCTTCTTCTCGTCCCCCTTCTTCTCGTCCCCCTTCTTCTCGTCCCCCTTCTTGTTGTCCTTCCTATTTCGCGTCCCCCCTTTTTCTCGTCCCCCCTTTTTCTCGTCCCCCCTTTTTCTCGTCCCCCCTTTTTCTCATCCCCCCTTCTTCTCCTCCTCCCTTCTTCTCGTCCCCCCTTTTCTCGTCCCCCCTTTTTCTCATCCCCCCTTCTTCTCCTCCTCCCTTCTTCTCGTCCCCACTTTTCTCGTCCCCCCTTTTCTCGTCCCCCCTTTTCTCGTCCCCCCTTTTCTCGTCCCCCCTTTTCTCGTCCCCCCTTTTCTCGTCCCCCCTTTTCTCGTCCCCCCTTTTCTCGTCCCCCTTCTTCTCGTTCCCCTTCTTCTCGTCCCCCTTCTACTCGTCCCCCTTCTTCTTGTCCTTCCTTTTTCGCGTCCCCCCCTTTTTCTCGTCCCCCCTTTTTCTCGTCCCCCTTTCTTCTCGTCCCTCCTTCTTCTCGTCCCCCCTTCTTCTCGTCCCCTCTTCTTCTCGTCCCCCCTTCTTCTTTTCCCCCCTTTTCTCGTCCCCCCTTTTCTCGTCCCCCCTTTTCTCGTCCCCCCTTTTCTCGTCCCCCTTCTTCTCGTCCCCCTTCTTCTCGTCCCCCTTCTTCTCGTCCCCCTTCTTCTCGTCCTCCTTCTTCTCGTCCCCCTTCTTCTCGTCCCCCTTCTTTTCGTCCGCCTTCTTCTCGTCCCCCTTCTTCTTGTCCTTCCTTTTTCGCGTCCCCCCTATTTCGCATCCCCCCTTTTTCGCGTCCCCCCTTTTTCTCTTCCCCCCTTCTTCTCGTCCCCCCTTCTTCTTTTCCCCCCTTTTCTTGTTCCCCCTTTTCTTGTCCCCCCTTTTCTCGTCCCTCCTTTTCTCGTCCCCCCTTTTCTCTTCCCCTCTTTTCTTGTCCCCCTTCTTCTCGTCCCCCTTCTTCTCGTCCCCCTTCTTCTCGTCCCCCTTCTTCTCGTCCCCCTTCTTCTCGTCCCCCTTCTTCTCGTCCTTCTTCTTCTCGTCCCCCTTCTTCTTGTCCTTCGTTTTTCGCGTCCCCCCTTTTTCGCGTCCCCCCTTTTTCGCGTCCCCCCTTTTTCGCGTCCCCCCCTTTTCGCGTCCCCCCCTTTTCGCGTCCCCCCTTTTTGGCGTCCCCCCTTTTTCGCGTCCCCCCTTCTTCTCGTCCCCCCTTCTTCTCGTCCCCCCTTCTTCTCGTCCCCCCTTCTTGTCGTCCCCCCCTCTCGTCCCCCCTTCTTCTCGTCCCCACTTCTTCTTTTCCCCCCTTTTCTCGTCCCCCCTTTTCTCGTCCCCCCTTTTCTCGTCCCCCTTCTTCTCGTCCCCCTTCTTCTCGTCCCCCTTCTTCTCGTCCTTCCTTTTTCGCGTCCCCCCTTTTTCGCGTCCCCCCTTTTTCGCGTCCCCCCTTTTTCGCGTCCCCCCTTCTTCTCGTCCCCCCGTCTTCTTTTCCCTCATATTCTCGTCCCCGCTTTTCTCGTCCCCCCTTTTTCTTGTCCCCCCTTTTCTCGTCCCCCTTCTTCTCATCCCCCTTCTTCTCGTCCCCCTTCTTCTTGTCCTTCCTATTTCGCGTCCCCGTTTTTTCTCGTCCGCCCTTTTTCTCGTCCCCCCTTCTTCTCGTCTCCCCTTCTTCCCTTCTTCTCGTCCCCCCTTCTTCTTTTCCCTCCTTTTCTCGTCCCCGCTTTTCTCGCCCCCCCTTTTCTCGCTCCCCCTTTTCTCGCTCCCCCTTTTCTCGTCCCCCCTTTCTCGCGTCCACCCTTTCTCGCGTCACCCCTTTTTCGCGTCTCCCCTTTTTCTCTTCCCCCCTTTTTCGCGTCCCCCCTTTTCTCGTCCCCCCTTTTTCTCGTCCCCCCTTTTTCTCGTCCCCCCTTTTTCGCGTCCCCCCTTTTTCTCGTCCCCCCTTTTTCTCGTACCCCCTTTTTCTCGTCCATCGTTTTTCTCGTCCCCCCTTCTTCTCGTCCCCCTTCTTCTCGTCCCCCTTCTACTCGTACCCCCTTTTTCGCGTCCCCCCTTTTTCGCGTCCCCCCTTTTTCGCGTCCCCCCTTTTTCTCGTCCCCCCTTCTTCTCCTCCTCCCTTCTTCTCGTCCCCCCTTTTCTCGTCCCCCCTTCTTCTTTTCCCCCCTTCTTCTTTTCCCCCCTTTTCTCGTCCCCCCTTTTCTCGTCCCCCCTTTTCTCGTCCCCCCTTTTCTCGTCCCCCTTCTTCTCGTTCCCCTTCTTCTCGTCCCCCTTCTACTCGTCCCCCTTCTTGTTGTCCTTCCTATTTCGCGTCCCCCCTTTTTCTCGTCCCCCCTTTTTCTCGTCCCCCCTTTTTCTCGTCCCCCCTTCTTCTCCTCCTCCCTTCTTCTCGTCCCCCCTTTTCTCGTCCCCCCTTTTCTCATCCCCCCTTTTCTCGTCCCCCCTTTTCTCATCCCCCCTTTTCTCGTCCCCCCTTTTCTCGTCCCCCCTTTTCTCGTCCCCCTTCTTCTCGTTCCCCTTCTTCTCGTCCCCCTTCTACTCGTCCCCCTTCTTGTTGTCCTTCCTATTTCGCGTCCCCCCTTTTTCTCGTCCCCCCTTTTCTCGTCCCCCCTTTTCTCGTCCCCCCTTTTTCTCGTCCCCCCTTTTCTCGTCCCCCCTTTTCTCGTCCCCCCTTTTCTCGTCCCCCCTTTTCTCGTCCCCCCTTTTCTCGTCCCCCCTTTTCTCGTCTCCCCTTTTCTCGTCCCCCCTTTTCTCGTCCCCCTTCTTCTCGTTCCCCTTCTTCTCGTCCCCCTTCTACTCGTCCCCCTTCTTGTTGTCCTTCCTATTTCGCGTCCCCCCTTTTTCTCGTCCCCCCTTTTTCTCGTCCCCCCTTTTTCTCGTCCCCCCTTTTTCTCGTCCCCCCTTCTTCTCCTCCTCCCTTCTTCTCGTCCCCCCTTTTCTCGTCCCCCCTTTTCTCATCCCCCCTTTTCTCGTCCCCCCTTTTCTCATCCCCCCTTTTCTCGTCCCCCCTTTTCTCGTCCCCCCTTTTCTCGTCCCCCTTCTTCTCGCTCCCCTTCTTCTCGTCCCCCTTCTACTCGTCCCCCTTCTTGTTGTCCTTCCTATTTCGCGTCCCCCCTTTTTCTCGTCCCCCCTTTTCTCGTCCCCCCTTTTCTCGTCCCCCCTTTTTCTCGTCCCCCCTTTTCTCGTCCCCCCTTTTCTCGTCCCCCCTTTTCTCGTCCCCCCTTTTCTCGTCCCCCCTTTTCTCGTCCCCCCTTTTCTCGTCCCCCCTTTTCTCGTCTCCCCTTTTCTCGTCCCCCCTTTTCTCGTCCCCCCTTTTCTCGTCCCCCTTCTTCTCGTCCCTCTTCTTCTCGTCCCCCTTCTTCTCGTCCCCCTTCTTCTCGTCCCCCTTCTTCTCGTCCCCCTTCTTCTCGTCCTTCCTTTTTCCCGTCCTCCTTTTTCTCGTCCCCCCTTTTTCTCGTCCCCCCTTTTTCTCATCCCCCCTTTTTCTCGTCCCCCCTTCTTCTCATCTCCCCTTCTTCTCGTCCCCCCTTCTTCTTTTCCCTCCTTTTCTTGTCCCCGCTTTTCTCGCCCCCCCTTTTCTCGCTCCCCCTTTTCTCGTCCCTCCTTTCTCGCGTCCCCCCTTTCTCGCGTCCCCCCTTTTTCGCGTCCCCCCTTTTTCGCGTCCCCCCTTTTTCTCTTCCCCCCTTTTTCGCGTCCCCCCTTTTCTCGTCCCCCCTTTTTCTTGTCCCCCCTTTTTCTCGTCCCCCCTTTTTCTTGTCCCCCCTT
Organism: Pyrocephalus nanus; assembly: GCA_038380795.1. Taxonomy (NCBI): domain Eukaryota; kingdom Metazoa; phylum Chordata; class Aves; order Passeriformes; family Tyrannidae; genus Pyrocephalus; species Pyrocephalus nanus. The sequence goes on along the minus strand of CM076270.1, from coordinate 37,450 downwards.
TTTCTCGTCCCCCCTTTTTCGCGTCCCTCCTTTTTCTCGTCCCCCCTTTTTCTCGTACCTCCTTTTTCTCGTCCCCCCTTTTTCTCGTCCATCTTTTTTCTCGTCCCCCCTTTTTCTCGTCCCCCTTCTTCTCGTCCCCGTTCTACTCGTCCCCCCTTTTTCGCGTCCCCCCTTTTTCTCGTCCCCCCTTTTTCGCGTCCCCCCTTTTTCGCGTCCCCCCTTTTTCGCGTCCCCCCTTTTTCGCGTCCCCCCTTTTTCGCGTCCCCCCTTTTTCTCCTCCCCCCTTCTTCTCATCCCCCTTCTTCTCGTCCCCCTTCTTCTCGTCCTTCCTTTTTCGCGTCCCCCTTTTTCTCGTCCCCCCTTTTTCTCGTCCCCCCTTTTTCTCATCCCCCCTTTTTCTCGTCCCCCCTTCTTCTCGTCTCCCCTTCTTCTCGTCCCCCCTTCTTCTTTTCCCTCCTTTTCTCGTCCCCGCTTTTCTCGCCCCCTCTTTTCTCGCTCCCCCTTTTCTCGTCCCTCCTTTCTCGCGTCCCCCCTTTTTCGCGTCCCCCCTTTTTCTCGTCCCCCCTTTTTCTTGTCCCCCCTTTTTCTCGTCCCCCCTTTTTCTTGTCCCCCCTTTTTCTCGTCCCCCTTTTTCTTGTCCCCCTTTTTTCTCGTCCCCCCTTTTTCGCGTCCCTCCTTTTTCTCGTCCCCCCTTTTTCTCGTACCCCCTTTTTCTCGTCCCCCCTTTTTCTCGTCCATCTTTTTTCTCGTCCCCCCTTTTTCTCGTCCCCCTTCTTCTCGTCCCCCTTCTACTCGTCCCCCCTTTTTCGCGTCCCCCCTTTTTCGCGTCCCCCCTTTTTCGCGTCCCCCCTTTTTCTCGTCCCCCCTTTTTCGCGTCCCCCCTTTTTCGCGTCCCCCCTTTTTCTCTTCCCCCCTTTTTCTCGTCCCCCCATTCTTCTCGTCCCCCCTTCTTCTCGTCCCCCCTTCTTCTTTCCCCCCTTTTCTCGTCCCCCTTTTTCTCGTCCCCCCTTCTTCTCGTCCCCCTTCTTCTTGTCCCCCTTCTTCTCGTCCCCCTTCTTCTCGTCCCCCTTCTTCTCGTCCCCCTTCTTGTTGTCCTTCCTATTTCGCGTCCCCCCTTTTTCGCGTCCCCCCTTTTTCTCGTCCCCCCTTTTTCTCGTCCCCCCTTTTTCTCGTCCCCCCTTCTTCTTCTCCTCCCTTCTTCTCGTCCCCCCTTTTCTCGTCCCCCCTGTTCTCGTCCCCCCTTTTCTCGTCCCCCCTTTTCTCGTCCCCCCTTTTCTCGTCCTCCCTTCTTCTCGTCCTTCCTTTTTCGCGTCCCCCCCTTTTCGCGTCCCCCCTTTTTCGCGTCCCCCCTTTTTCGCGTCCCCCCTTCTTCTCGTCCCCCCTTCTTCTCGTCCCCCCTTCTTCTCGTCCCCCCTTCTTCTCTTCCCCCCTTTTTCTCGTCCCCCCTTCTTCTCGTCCCCCCTTCTTCTCGTCCCCCCTTCTTCTCGTCCCCCCTTCTTCTTTTCCCCCCTTTTCTCGTCCCCCCTTTTCTCGTCCCCCCTTTTCTCGTCCCCCCTTTTTCTCGTCCCCCCTTTTCTCGCCCCCCTTCTTCTCATCCCCCTTCTACTCGTCCCCCTTCTTCTTGTCCCCCCTTTTTCTCGTCCCCCCTTTTTCTCGTCCCCCCTTTTTCTCGTCCCCCCTTCTTCTCGTCTCCCCTTCTTCCTTTCTTCTCGTCCCCCCTTCTTCTTTTCCCTCCTTTTCTCGTCCCCGCTTTTCTCGCCCCCCCTTTTCTCGCCCCCCCTTTTCTCGCCCCCCCTTTTCTCGCCCCCCCTTTTCTCGCCCCCCCTTTTCTCGTCCCCCCTTTTCTCGTCCCCCCTTTTTCTCGTCCCCCCTTTTTCTCGTCCCCCCTTTTTCTCGTCCCCCCTTTTTCTCGTCCCCCCTTTTTCGCGTCCCCCCTTTTTCTCGTCCATCTTTTTTCTCGTCCCCCCTTCTTCTCGTCCCCCTTCTACTCGTCCCCCTTCTACTCGTCCCCCCTTTTTCGCGTCCCCCCTTTTTCGCGTCCCCCCTTTTTCTCGTCCCCTCTTTTTCTCGTCCCCCCTTTTTCTCGTCCATCTTTTTCTCGTCCCCCCTTCTTCTCGTCCCCCCTTTTTCTCGTCCCCCCTTCTTCTCGTCCCCCCTTCTTCTTTCCCCCCTTTTCTCGTCCCCCTTTTTCTCGTCCCCCCTTCTTCTAGTCCCCCTTCTTCTCGTCCCCCTTCTTCTTGTCCCCCTTCTTCTCGTCCCCCTTCTTCTCGTCCCCCTTCTTCTCGTCCCCCTTCTTGTTGTCCTTCCTATTTCGCGTCCCCCCTTTTTCTTGTCCCTCCTTTTTCTCGTCCCCCCTTTTTCTCGTCCCCCCTTTTTCTCATCCCCCCTTCTTCTCCTCCTCCCTTCTTCTCGTCCCCCCTTTTCTCGTCCCCCATTTTTCTCATCCCCCCTTCTTCTCCTCCTCCCTTCTTCTCGTCCCCCCTTTTCTCGTCCCCCCTTTTCTCGTCCCCCCTTTTCTCGTCCCCCCTTTTCTCGTCCCCCTTCTTCTCGTTCCCCTTCTTCTCGTCCCCCTTCTACTCGTCCCCCTTCTTCTTGTCCTTCCTTTTTCGCGTCCCCCCCTTTTTCTCGTCCCCCTTTCTTCTCGTCCCCCCTTCTTCTCGTCCCCCCTTCTTCTCGTCCCCCCTTCTTCTCTTCCCCCCTTTTTCTCGTCCCCCCTTCTTCTCGTCCCCCCTTCTTCTCGTCCCCCCTTCTTCTCGTCCCCCCTTTTCTCGTCCCCCCTTTTCTCGTCCCCCTTCTTCTCGTCCCCCTTCTTCTCGTCCCCCTTCTTCTCGTCCCCCTTCTTCTCGTCCTCCTTCTTCTCGTCCCCCTTCTTTTCGTCCGCCTTCTTCTCGTCCCCCTTCTTCTTGTCCTTCCTTTTTCGCGTCCCCCCTATTTCGCATCCCCCCTTTTTCGCGTCCCCCCTTTTTCTCTTCCCCCCTTCTTCTCGTCCCCCCTTCTTCTTTTCCCCCCTTTTCTTGTCCCCCCTTTTCTTGTCCCCCCTTTTCTCGTCCCTCCTTTTCTCGTCCCCCCTTTTCTCTTCCCCTCTTTTCTTGTCCCCCTTCTTCTCGTCCCCCTTCTTCTCGTCCCCCTTCTTCTCGTCCCCCTTCTTCTCGTCCCCCTTCTTCTCGTCCTTCTTCTTCTCGTCCCCCTTCTTCTTGTCCTTCCTTTTTCGCGTCCCCCCTTTTTCGCGTCCCCCCTTTTTCGCGTCCCCCCTTTTTCGCGTCCCCCCTTTTTCGCGTCCCCCCCTTTTCGCGTCCCCCCCTTTTCGCGTCCCCCCTTTTTGGCGTCCCCCCTTTTTTGCGTCCCCCCTTCTTCTCGTCCCCCCTTCTTCTCGTCCCCCCTTTTTCTCGTCCCCCCTTCTTGTCGTCCCCCCCTCTCGTCCCCCCTTCTTCTCGTCCCCCCTTCTTCTTTTCCCCCCTTTTCTCGTCCCCCCTTTTCTCGTCCCCCCTTTTCTCGTCCCCCTTCTTCTCATCCCCCTTCTTCTCGTCCCCCTTCTTCTTGTCCTTCCTATTTCGCGTCCCCGTTTTTTCTCGTCCCCCCTTTTTCTCGTCCCCCCTTCTTCGCGTCTCCCCTTCTTCCCTTCTTCTCGTCCCCCCTTCTTCTTTTCCCTCCTTTTCTCGTCCCCGCTTTTCTCGCCCCCCCTTTTCTCGCTCCCCCTTTTCTCGCTCCCCCTTTTCTCGTCCCCCCTTTCTCGCGTCCACCCTTTCTCGCGTCACCCCTTTTTCGCGTCCCCCCTTTTTCTCTTCCCCCCTTTTTCGCGTCCCCCCTTTTCTCGTCCCCCCTTTTTCTCGTCCCCCCTTTTTCTCGTCCCCCCTTTTTCTCGTCCCCCCTTTTTCTCGTCCCCCCTTTTTCGCGTCCCCCCTTTTTCTCGTCCCCCCTTTTTCTCGTACCCCCTTTTTCTCGTCCCCCCTTTTTCTCGTCCATCTTTTTTCTCGTCCCCCCTTCTTCTCGTCCCCCTTCTTCTCGTCCCCCTTCTACTCGTACCCCCTTTTTCGCGTCCCCCCTTTTTCGCGTCCCCCCTTTTTCGCGTCCCCCCTTTTTCTCGTCCCCCCTTCTTCTCCTCCTCCCTTCTTCTCTTCCCCCCTTTTCTCGTCCTCCCTTTTCTCGTCCTCCCTTTTCTCGTCCCCCCTTTTCTCGTCCCCCCTTTTCTCGTCCCCCTTCTTCTCGTTCCCCTTCTTCTCGTCCCCCTTCTACTCGTCCCCCTTCTTGTTGTCCTTCCTATTTCGCGTCCCCCCTTTTTCTCGTCCCCCCTTTTTCTCGTTCCCCCTTTTTCTCGTCCCCCCTTTTTCTCGTCCCCCCTTCTTCTCCTCCTCCCTTCTTCTCGTCCCCCCTTTTCTCGTCCCCCCTTTTCTCATCCCCCCTTTTCTCGTCCCCCCTTTTCTCGTCCCCCCTTTTCTCATCCCCCCTTTTCTCGTCCCCCCTTTTCTCGTCCCCCTTCTTCTCGTTCCCCTTCTTCTCGTCCCCATTCTACTCGTCCCCCTTCTTGTTGTCCTTCCTATTTCGCGTCCCCCCTTTTTCTCGTCCCCCCTTTTCTCGTCCCCCCTTTTCTCGTCCCCCCTTTTCTCGTCCCCCCTTTTTCTCGTCCCCCCTTTTCTCGTCCCCCCTTTTCTCGTCCCCCCTTTTCTCGTCCCCCCTTTTCTCGTCCCCCCTTTTCTCGTCCCCCCTTTTCTCGTCTCCCCTTTTCTCGTCCCCCCTTTTCTCGTCCCCCCTTTTCTCGTCCCCCTTCTTCTCGTCCCTCTTCTTCTCGTCCCCCTTCTTCTCGTCCCCCTTCTTCTCGTCCCCCTTCTTCTTGTCCTTCCTTTTTCGCGTCCCCCCTTTTTCGCGTCCCCCCTTTTTCGCGTCCCCCCTTTTTCTCCTCCCCCCTTTTAAACGTCCCCCCTTCTTCTCGTCCCCCCTTCTTCTCGTCCCCCCCTCTCGTCCCCCCTTCTTCTCGTTCCCCCGTCTTCTTTTCCCTCATTTTCTCGTCCCCGCTTTTCTCGTCCCCCCTTTTTCTCGTCCCCCCTTTTCTCGTCCCCCTTCTTCTCATCCCCCTTCTTCTCGTCCCCCTTCTTCTCGTCCTTCCTTTTTCGCGTCCCCCTTTTTCTCGTCCCCCCTTTTTCTCGTCCCCCCTTTTTCTCATCCCCCCTTTTTCTCGTCCCCCCTTCTTCTCGTCTCCCCTTCTTCTCGTCCCCCCTTCTTCTTTTCCGTCCTTTTCTTGTCCCCGCTTTTCTCGCCCCCCCTTTTCTCGCTCCCCCTTTTCTCGTCCCTCCTTTCTCGCGTCCCCCCTTTCTCGCGTCCCCCCTTTTTTGCGTCCCCCCTTTTTCTCTTCCCCCCTTTTTCGCGTCCCCCCTTTTCTCGTCCCCCCTTTTTCTTGTCCCCTCTTTTTCTCGTCCCCCCTTTTTCTTTTCCCCCCTTTTTCTCGTCCCCCCTTTTTCGGGTCCCTCCTTTTTCTCGTCCCCCCTTTTTCTCGTACCCCCTTTTTCTCGTCCCCCCTTTTTCTCGTCCATCATTTTTCTCGTCCCCCCTTTTTCTCGTCCCCCTTCTTCTCGTCCCCCTTCTACTCGTCCCCCCTTTTTCGCGTCCCCCCTTTTTCTCGTCCCCCCTTTTTCGCGTCCCCCCTTTTTCGCGTCCCCCCTTTTTCTCTTCCCCCCTTTTCTCGTCCCCCTTCTTCTCATCCCCCTTCTTCTCGTCCCCCTTCTTCTCGTCCTTCCTTTTTCGCGTCCCCCTTTTTCTCGTCCCCCCTTTTTCTCGTCCCCCCTTTTTCTCATCCCCCCTTTTTCTCGTCCCCCCTTCTTCTCGTCTCCCCTTCTTCTCGTCCCCCCTTCTTCTTTTCCCTCCTTTTCTCGTCCCCGCTTTTCTCGCCCCCCCTTTTCTCGCTCCCCCTTTTCTCGTCCCTCCTTTCTCGCGTCCCCCCTTTCTCGCGTCCCCCCTTTTTCGCGTCCCCCCTTTTTCTCTTCCCCCCTTTTTCTTGTCCCCCCTTTTTCTCGTCCCCCCTTTTTCTTGTTCCCCTTTTTTCTCGTCCCCCCTTTTTCGAGTCCCTCCTTTTTCTCGTCCCCCCTTTTTCTCGTACCCCCTTTTTCTCGTCCCCCCTTTTTCTCGTCCATCTTTTTTCTCGTCCCCCCTTTTTCTCGTCCCCCTTCTTCTCGTCCCCCTTCTACTCGTCCCCCCTTTTTCGCGTCCCCCCTTTTTCGCGTCCCCCCTTTTTCTCGTCCCCCCTTTTTCGCGTCCCCCCTTTTTCGCGTCCCCCCTTTTTCTCTTCCCCCCTTTTTCTCGTCCCCCCATTCTTCTCGTCCCCCCTTCTTCTCGTCCCCCCTTCTTCTTTCCCCCCTTTTCTCGTCCCCCTTTTTCTCGTCCCCCCTTCTTCTCGTCCCCCTTCTTCTTGTCCCCCTTCTTCTCGTCCCCCTTCTTCTCGTCCCCCTTCTTCTCGTCCCCCTTCTTGTTGTCCTTCCTATTTCGCGTCCCCCCTTTTTCGCGTCCCCCCTTTTTCTCGTCCCCCCTTTTTCTCGTCCCCCCTTTTTCTCGTCCCCCCTTCTTCTCGTCACCCCTTCTTCTCGTCCCCCCTTCTTCTCGTCCCCTCTTCTTCTCGTCCCCCCTTCTTCTTTTCCCCCCTTTTCTCGTCCCCCCTTTTCTCGTCCCCCCTTTTCTCGTCCCCCCTTTTCTCGTCCCCCTTCTTCTCGTCCTTCTTCTTCTCGTCCCCCTTCTTCTCGTCCCCCTTCTTCTCGTCCCCCTTCTTCTCGTCCTTCCTTTTTCGCGTCCCCCCTTTTCGCGTCCCCCCTTTTCGCGTCCCCCCTTTTTCGCGTCCCCCCTTTTTCGCGTCCCCCCTTTTTCGCGTCCCCCCTTTTTCTCTTCCCCCCTTTTTCTCTTCCCCCCTTTTTCTCGTCCCCCCTTTTACACGTCCCCCCTTCTTCTCGTCCCCCCTTCTTCTCGTCCCCCCTTCTTCTTTTCCCCCCTTTTCTTGTCCCCCCTTTTCTCGTCCCTCCTTTTCTCGTCCCCCCTTTTCTCTTCCCCTCTTTTCTTGTCCCCCTTCTTCTCGTCCCCCTTCTTCTCGTCCACCTTCTTCTCGTCCCCCTTCTTCTCGTCCCCCTTCTTGTCTCCCTTCTTCTCGTCCCCCTTCTTCTCGTCCCCCTTCTTCTCGTCCCCCTTCTTCTCGTCCTTCCTTTTTCGCGTCCCCCTTTTTCGCGTCCCCCCTTTTTCTCGTCCCCCCTTTTTCTCGTCCCCCCTTTTCTCGTCCCCCCTTTTCTCGTCCCCCCTTTTCTCGTCCCCCCTTTTCTCGTCCCCCCTTTACTCGTCCCCCTTTTCTCGTCCCCCCTTTTCTCGTCCCCCCTTTTCTCGTCCCCCCTTTTCTCGTCCCCCCTTTTCTCGTCCCCCTTCTTCTCGTCCTTCTTCTTCTCGTCCCCCTTCTTCTCGTCCCCCTTCTTCTCGTCCCCCTTCTTCTCGTCCCCCTTCTTCTCGTCCCCCTTCTTCTTGTCCTTCCTTTTTCGCGTCCCCCCTTTTTCTCGTCCCCCCTTTTTCGCGTCCCCCCTTTTTCTCGTCCCCCCTTTTTCGCGTCCCCCCCTTTTCGCGTCCCCCCCTTTTCGCGTCCCCCCTTTTTCTCGTCCCCCCTTTTAAACGTCCACCCTTCTTCTCGTCCCCCCGTCTTCTTTTCCCTCATTTTCTCGTCCCCGCTTTTCTCGTCCCCCCTTTTTCTCGTCCCCCCTTTTTCTCGTCCCCCCTTTTTCTCATCCCCCCTTTTTCTCGTCCCTCCTTCTTCTCGTCTCCCCTTCTTCTCGTCCCCCCTTCTTCTTTTCCCTCCTTTTCTCGTCCCCGCTTTTCTCGCCCCCCCTTTTCTCGCTCCCCCTTTTCTCGTCCCTCCTTTCTCGCGTCCCCCCTTTCTCGCGTCCCCCCTTTTTCGCGTCCCCCCTTTTTCTCTTCCCCCCTTTTTCGCGTCCCCCCTTTTTCTCTTCCCCCCTTTTTCGCGTCCCCCCTTTTCTCGTCCCCCCTTTTTCTCATCCCCCCTTTTTCTCGTCCCCCCTTTTTCTCATCCCCCCTTTTTCTCGTCCCCCCTTTTTCTCATCCCCCCTTTTTCTTGTCCCCCCTTTTTCTCGTCCCCCCTTTTTCGCGTCCCTCCTTTTTCTCGTCCCCCCTTTTTCTCGTACCCCCTTTTTCTCGTCCCCCCTTTTTCTCGTCCATCTTTTTTCTCGTCCCCCCTTTTTCTCGTCCCCCTTCTTCTCGTCCCCCTTCTACTCGTCCCCCCTTTTTCGCGTCCCCCCTTTTTCTCGCCCCCGTCTTTTTCGCGTCCCCCCTTTTTCGCGTCCCCCCTTTTTCTCGTCCCCTCTTTTTCTCGTCCCCCCATTCTTCTCATCCCCCCTTCTTCTCGTCCCCCCTTCTTCTTTCCCCCCTTTTCTCGTCCCCCTTTTTCTCGTCCCCCCTTCTTCTCGTTTCCCTTCTACTTGTCCCCCTTCTTCTCGTCCCCCTTCTTCTCGTCCCCCTTCTTCTCGTCCCCCTTCTTCTCGTCCCCCTTCTTGTTGTCCTTCCTATTTCGCGTCCCCCCTTTTTCTCGTCCCCCCTTTTTCTCGTCCCCCCTTTTTCTCGTCCCCCCTTCTTCTCCTCCTCCCTTCTTCTCGTCCCCCCTTTTCTCGTCCCCCCTTTTCTCGTCCCCCCTGTTCTCGTCCCCCCTTTTCTCGTCCCCCCTTTTCTCGTCCCCCCTTTTCTCGTCCCTCTTCTTTTCGTTCCCCTTCTTCTCGTTCCCCTTCTTCTCGTCCCCCTTCTACTCGTCCCCCTTCTTCTTGTCCTTCCTTTTTCTCGTCCCCCCTTCTTCTCGTCCCCCCTTCTTCTCGTCCCCTCTTCTTCTCGTCCCCCCTTCTTCTTTTCCCCCCTTTTCTCGTCCCCCCTTTTCTCAACCCCCCTTTTCTCGTCCCCCCTTTTCTCGTCCCCCTTCTTCTCGTCCGCCTTCTTCTCGTCCCCCTTCTTCTTGTCCTTCCTTTTTCGCGTCCCCCCTATTTCGCATCCCCCCTTTTTCTCATCCCCCCTTTTTCGCGTCCCCCCTTTTTCGCGTCCCCCCTTTTTCTCTTCCCCCCTTTTTCTCTTCCTCCCTTTTTCTCGTCCCCCCTTTTACACGTCCCCCCTTCTTCTCGTCCCCCCTTCTTCTTTTCCCCCCTTTTCTTGTCCCCCCTTTTCTCGTCCCTCCTTTTCTCGTCCCCCCTTTTCTCTTCCCCTCTTTTCTTGTCCCCCTTCTTCTCGTCCCCCTTCTTCTCGTCCCCCCTTTTCTCGTCCCCCCTTTTCTCGTCCCCCCTTTTCTCGTCTCCCCTTTTCTTGTCCCCCCTTTTCTCGTCCCCCATTTTCTCGTCCCCCTTCTTCTCGTCCCCCTTCTTCTCGTCCCCCTTTTCTCGTCCTCCCTTTTTCGGGTCCCCCCTTTTTCGCGTCCCCCCTTTTTCTCGTCCCCTCTTTTTCTCGTCCCCCCTTTTTCTTGTCCATCTTTTTCTCGTCCCCCCTTCTTCTCGTCCCCCTTCTTCTCGTCCCCCTTCTTCTCGTCCCCCTTCTTCTCGTCCCCCTTCTTGTTGTCCTTCCTTTTTCTCGTCCCACCTTTTTCTCGTCCCCCCTTTTTCTCATCCCCCCTTCTTCTCTCCTCCCTTCTTCTCGTCCCCCCTTCTTCTCGTCTCCCCTTCTTCTCGTCCCCTCTTCTTCTTTTCCCTCCTTTTCTCGTCCCCGCTTTTCTCGCCCCCCCTTTTCTCGCTCCCCCTTTTCTCGTCCCTCCTTTCTCGTGTCCCCCCTTTCTCGCGTCCCCCCTTTTTCGCGTCCCCCCTTTTTCTCTTCCCCCCTTTTTCGCGTCCCCCCTTTTCTCGTCCCCCCTTTTTCTCGTCCCCCCTTTTTCTCGTCCCCCCTTTTTCTCGTCCCCCCTTTTTCTTGTCCCCCCTTTTTCTCGTCCCCCCTTTTTCGCGTCCCTCCTTTTTCTCGTCCCCCCTTTTTCTCGTACCCCCTTTTTCTCGTCCCCCCTTTTTCTCGTCCATCTTTTTTCTCGTCCCCCCTTTTTCTCGTCCCCCTTCTTCTCGTCCCCCTTCTACTCGTCCCCCCTTTTTTCGCGTCCCCCCTTTTTCTCGTCCCCCCTTTTTCGCGTCCCCCCTTTTTCGCGTCCCCCCTTCTTCTCGTCCCCCCTTCTTCTTTCCCCCCTTTTCTCGTCCCCCTTTTTCTCGTCCCCCCTTCTTCTCGTCCCCCTTCTTCTCGTCCCCCTTCTTCTCATCCCCCTTCTTCTCGTCCCCCTTCTTCTCGTCCCCCTTCTTCTCGTCCCCCTTCTTGTTGTCCTTCCTATTTCGCGTCCCCCTTTTTCTCGTCCCCCCTTTTTCTCGTCCCCCCTTTTTCTCGTCCCCCCTTCTTCTCCTCCTCCCTTCTTCTCGTCCCCCCTTTTCTCGTCCCCCCTTTTCTCGTCCCCCCTTTTCTCGTCCCCCCTTTTCTCGTCCCCCTTCTTCTCGTCCCCCTTCTTCTCGTCCCCCCTTCTTCTCGTCCCCCCTTCTTCTCGTCCCCTCTTCTTCTCGTCCCCCCTTCTTCTTTTCCCCTCTTTTCTCGTCCCCCTTTTTCTCGTCCCCCCTTTTTCTCGTCCCCCCTTCTTCTCCTCCTCCCTTCTTCTCGTCCCCCCTTTTCTCGTCCCCCCTTTTCTCGTCCCCCCTTTTCTCGTCCCCCCTTTTCTCGTCCCCCCTTTTCTCGTCCCCCTTCTTCTCGTCCCCCTTCTACTCGTCCCCCCTTCTTCTCGTCCCCCCTTCTTCTCGTCCCCTCTTCTTCTCGTCCCCCCTTCTTCTTTTCCCCTCTTTTCTCGTCCCCCCTTTTCTCGTCCCCCTTCTTCTCGTCCGCCTTCTTCTCGTCCCCCTTCTTCTTGTCCTTCCTTTTCCGCGTCCCCCCTATTTCGCATCCCCCCTTTTTCTCATCCCCCCGTTTTCTTGTCCCCCCTTTTTCTCGTCCCCCCTTTTTCGCGTCCCCCCTTTTTCGTGTCCCCCCTTTTTCGCGTCCCCCCTTTTTCTCTTCCCCCCTTTTTCTCTTCCTCCCTTCTTCTCGTCCCCCCTTCTTCTTTTCCCCCCTTTTCTTGTCCCCCCTTTTCTCGTCCCTCCTTTTCTCGTCCCCCCTTTTCTCTTCCCCTCTTTTCTTGTCCCCCTTCTTCTCGTCCCCCTTCTTCTCGTCCCCCTTCTTCTCGTCCCCCTTCTTCTCGTCCCCCTTCTTCTCGTCCCCCTTCTTCTCGTCCCCCTTCTTCTCGTCCCCCCTTTTCTCGTCCCCCCTTTTCTCGTCTCCCCTTTTCTCGTCCCCCCTTTTCTCGTCCCCCATTTTCTCGTCCCCCTTCTTCTCGTCCCCCTTCTTCTCGTCCCCCTTCTACTTGTCCCCCCTTTTTCGCGTCCCCCCTTTTTCGCGTCCCCCCTTTTTCTCGTCCCCTCTTTTTCTCGTCCCCCCTTTTTCTCGTCCATCTTTTTCTCGTCCCCCCTTCTTCTCGTCCCCCCTTCTTCTCGTCCCCCCTTCTTCTCGTCCCCCCTTCTTCTCGTCCCCCCTTCTTCTTTCCCCCCTTTTCTCGTCCCCGCTTTTCTCGTCCCCCCTTCTTCTCGTCCCCCTTCTTCTTGTCCCCCTTCTTCTCGTCCCCCTTCTTCTCGTCCCCCTTCTTCTCGTCCCCCTTCTTCTCGTCCCCCTTCTTGTTGTCCTTCCTTTTTCTCGTCCCCCCCTTTTCGCGTCCCCCCTTTTCGCGTCCCGCCTTTTTCGCGTCCCCCCTTTTTCACGTCCCCCCTTTTTCGCGTCCCCCCTTTTTCTCTTCCCCCCTTTTTCTCTTCCCCCCTTTTTCTCGTCCCCCCTTTTCTCGTCCCCCCTTTTCTCATCCCCCCTTTTCTCGTCCCCCCTTTTCTCGTCCCCCTTCTTCTCGTCCTTCTTCTTCTCGTCCCTCTTCTTCTCGTCCCCCTTCTTCTCGTCCCCATTCTTCTCGTCCCCCTTCTTCTCGTCCCCCTTCTTCTCGTCCTTCCTTTTTCGCGTCCCCCCTTTTTCTCGTCCCCCCTTTTTCGCGTCCCCCCTTTTTCTCGTCCCCCCTTTTTCGCGTCCCCCCCTTTTTCTCGTCCCCCCTTTTAAACGTCCACCCTTCTTCTCGTCCCCCCGTCTTCTTTTCCCTCATTTTCTCGTCCCCGCTTTTCTCGTCCCCCCTTTTTCTCGTCCCCCCTTCTTCTCGTCTCCCCTTCTTCTCGTCCCCCTTCTACTCGTCCCCCTTCTTCTTGTCCTTCCTTTTTCGCGTCCCCCCCTTTTTCTTGTCCCCCCTTTTTCTCGTCCCCCCTTTTTCGCGTCCCTCCTTTTTCTCGTCCCCCCTTTTTCTCGTACCCCCTTTTTCTCGTCCCCCCTTTTTCTCGTCCATCTTTTTTCTCGTCCCCCCTTTTTCTCGTCCCCCTTCTTCTCGTCCCCCTTCTACTCGTCCCCCCTTTTTCGCGTCCCCCCTTTTTCTCGTCCCCCCTTTTTCTCGTCCCCCCTTTTTCGCGTCCCCCCTTTTTCGCGTCCCCCCTTTTTCTCGTCCCCTCTTTTTCTCGTCCCCCCATTCTTCTCATCCCCCCTTCTTCTCGTCCCCCCTTCTTCTTTCCCCCCTTTTCTCGTCCCCCTTTTTCTCGTCCCCCCTTCTTCTCGTCCCCCTTCTTCTTGTCCCCCTTCTTCTCGTCCCCCTTCTTCTCGTCCCCCTTCTTGTTGTCCTTCCTATTTCGTGTCCCCCCTTTTTCTCGTCCCCCCTTTTTCTCGTCCCCCCTTCTTCTCCTCCTCCCTTCTTCTCGTCCCCCCTTTTCTCGTCCCCCCTGTTCTCGTCCCCCCTTTTCTCGTCCCCCCTTTTCTCGTCCCCCCTTTTCTCGTCCCCCTTCTTCTCGTCCCCCTTCTTCTCGTCCCCCCTTCTTCTCGTCCCCCCTTCTTCTCGTCCCCTCTTCTTCTCGTCCCCCCTTCTTCTTTTCCCCCCTTTTCTCGTCCCCCCTTTTCTCGTCCCCCCTTTTCTCGTCCCCCCTTTTCTCGTCCCCCTTCTTCTCGTCCGCCTTCTTCTCGTCCCCCTTCTTCTTGTCCTTCCTTTTTCGCGTCCCCCCTATTTCGCATCCCCCCTTTTTCTCATCCCCCCGTTTTCTTGTCCCCCCTTTTTCTCGTCCCCCCTTTTTCGCGTCCCCCCTTTTTCTCTTCCCCCCTTTTTCTCTTCCTCCCTTTTTCTTGTCCCCCCTTTTACACGTCCCCCCTTCTTCTCGTCCCCCCTTCTTCTTTTCCCCCCTTTTCTTGTCCCCCCTTTTCTCGTCCCTCCTTTTCTCGTCCCCCCTTTTCTCTTACCCTCTTTTCTTGTCCCCCTTCTTCTCGTCCCCCTTCTTCTCGTCCCCCTTCTTTTCGTCCCCCCTTTTCTCGTCCCCCCTTTTCTCGTCTCCCCTTTTCTCGTCCCCCCTTTTCTCGTCCCCCATTTTCTCGTCCCCCTTCTTCTCGTCCCCCTTCTTCTCGTCCCCCTTCTACTTGTCCCCCCTTTTTCGCGTCCCCCCTTTTTCGCGTCCCCCCTTTTTCTCGTCCCCTCTTTTTCTCGTCCCCCCTTTTTCTCGTCCATCTTTTTCTCGTCCCCCCTTCTTCTCGTCCCCCCTTCTTCTCGTCCCCCCTTCTTCTCGTCCCCCCTTCTTCTCGTCCCCCCTTCTTCTTTCCCCCCTTTTCTCGTCCCCGCTTTTCTCGTCCCCCCTTCTTCTCGTCCCCCTTCTTCTTGTCCCCCTTCTTCTCGTCCCCCTTCTTCTCGTCCCCCTTCTTCTCGTCCCCCTTCTTGTTGTCCTTCCTTTTTCTCGTCCCCCCTTTTTCTCGTCCCCCCTTTTTCTCATCCCCCCTTCTTCTCCTCCTCCCTTCTTCTCGTCCCCCCTTCTTCTCGTCCCCCTACTTCTCGTCCCCCCTTCTTCTTTTCCCCCCTTTTCTCGTCCCCCCTTTTCTCGTCCCCCCTTTTCTCGTCCCCTCTTTTTCTCGTCCCCCCATTCTTCTCATCCCCCCTTCTTCTCGTCCCCCCTTCTTCTTTCCCCCCTTTTCTCGTCCCCCTTCTTCTCGTCCCCCCTTCTTCTCGTCCCCCTTCTTCTTGTCCCCCTTCTTCTCGTCCCCCTTCTTCTCGTCCCCCTTCTTGTTGTCCTTCCTATTTCGCGTCCCCCCTTTTTCTCGTCCCCCCTTTTTCTCGTCCCCCCTTTTTCTCGTCCCCCCTTCTTCTCCTCCTCCCTTCTTCTCGTCCCCCCTTTTCTCGTCCCCCCTGTTCTCGTCCCCCCTTTTCTCGTCCCCCCTTTTCTCGTCCCCCCTTTTCTCGTCCCCCTTCTTCTCGTCCCCCTTCTTCTCGTCCCCCCTTCTTCTCGTCCCCCCTTCTTCTCGTCCCCTCTTCTTCTCGTCCCCCCTTCTTCTTTTCCCCCCTTTTCTCGTCCCCCCTTTTCTCGTCCCCCCTTTTCTCGTCCCCCCTTTTCTCGTCCCCCTTCTTCTCGTCGGCCTTCTTCTCGTCCCCCTTCTTCTTGTCCTTCCTTTTTCGCGTCCCCCCTATTTCGCATCCCCCCTTTTTCTCATCCCCCCGTTTTCTTGTCCCCCCTTTTTCTCGTCCCCCCTTTTTCGCGTCCCCCCTTTTTCACGTCCCCCCTTTTTCGCGTCCCCCCTTTTTCTCTTCCCCCCTTTTTCTCTTCCTCCCTTTTTCTCGTCCCCCCTTTTACACGTCCCCCCTTCTTCTCGTCCCCCCTTCTTCTTTTCCCCCCTTTTCTTGTCCCCCCTTTTCTCGTCCCTCCTTTTCTCGTCCCCCCTTTTCTCTTCCCCTCTTTTCTTGTCCCCCTTCTTCTCGTCCCCCTTCTTCTCGTCCCCCTTCTTTTCGTCCCCCCTTTTCTCGTCCCCCCTTTTCTCGTCCCCCATTTTCTCGTCCCCCTTCTTCTCGTCCCCCTTCTTCTCGTCCCCCTTCTACTTGTCCCCTCTTTTTCGCGTCCCCCCTTTTTCGCGTCCCCCCTTTTTCTCGTCCCCTCTTTTTCTCGTCCCCCCTTTTTCTCGTCCATCTTTTTCTCGTCCCCCCTTCTTCTCGTCCCCCCTTCTTCTCGTCCCCCCTTCTTCTCGTCCCCCCTTCTTCTCGTCCCCCCTTCTTCTTTCCCCCCTTTTCTCGTCCCCGCTTTTCTCGTCCCCCCTTCTTCTCGTCCCCCTTCTTCTTGTCCCCCTTCTTCTCGTCCCCCTTCTTCTCGTCCCCCTTCTTCTCGTCCCCCTTCTTGTTGTCCTTCCTTTTTCTCGTCCCCCCTTTTTCTCGTCCCCCCTTTTTCTCATCCCCCCTTCTTCTCCTCCTCCCTTCTTCTCGTCCCCCCTTCTTCTCGTCCCCCTACTTCTCGTCCCCCCTTCTTCTTTTCCCCCCTTTTCTCGTCCCCCCTTTTCTCGTCCCCCCTTTTCTCGTCCCCCCTTTTCTCGTCCCCCCTTTTCTCGTCCCCCTTCTTCTCGTCCTTCTTCTTCTCGTCCCCCTTCTTCTCGTCCCCCTTCTTCTCGTCCTCCTTTTTCGCGTCCCCCCCTTTTCGCGTCCCCCCTTTTCGCGTCCCCCCTTTTCGCGTCCCCCCTTTTTCGCGTCCCCCCTTTTTCGCGTCCCCCCTTTTTCTCTTCCCCCCTTTTTCTCTTCCCCCCTTTTTCTCGTCCCCCCTTTTCTCGTCCCCCCTTTTCTCGTCCCCCCTTTTCTCGTCCCCCTTCTTCTCGTCCTTCTTCTTCTCGTCCCCCTTCTTCTCGTCCCCCTTCTTCTCGTCCCCCTTCTTCTTGTCCTTCCTTTTTCGCGTCCCCCCTTTTTCTCGTCCCCCCTTTTTCGCGTCCCCCCTTTTTCGCGTCCCCCCCTTTTCGCGTCCCCCCCTTTTCGCGTCCCCCCTTTTTCTCGTCCCCCCTTTTAAACGTCCACCCTTCTTCTCGTCCCCCCGTCTTCTTTTCCCTCATTTTCTCGTCCCCGCTTTTCTCGTCCCCCCTTTTTCTCGTCCCCCCTTCTTCTCGTCTCCCCTTCTTCTCGTCTCCCTTCTACTCGTCCCCCTTCTCTTGTCCTTCCTTTTTCGCGTCCCCCCCTTTTTCTCGTCCCCCCTTCTTCTCGTCCCCCCTTCTTCTCGTCCCCTCTTCTTCTCGTCCCCCCTTCTTCTTTTCCCCCCTTTTCTCGTCCCCCCTTTTCTCGTCCCCCCTTTTCTCGTCCCCCTTCTTCTCGTCCGCCTTCTTCTCGTCCCCCTTCTTCTTGTCCTTCCTTTTTCGCGTCCCCCCTATTTCGCATCCCCCCTTTTTCTCATCCCCCCGTTTTCTTTTCCCCCCTTTTTCTCGTCCCCCCTTTTTCGCGTCCCCCCTTTTTCGCGTCCCCCCTTTTTCTCTTCCCCCCTTTTTGTCTTACTCCCTTTTTCTCGTCCCCCCTTTTACACGTCCCCCCTTCTTCTCGTCCCCCCTTCTTCTTTTCCCCCCTTTTCTTGTCTCCCCTTTTCTCGTCCCTCCTTTTCTCGTCCCCCCTTTTCTCTTCCCCTCTTTTCTTGTCCCCCTTCTTCTCGTCCCCCTTCTTCTCGTCCCCCTTCTTCTCGTCCCCCTTCTTCTCGTCTCCCTTCTTCTCGTCCCCCTTCTTCTCGTCCCCCTTCTTCTCGTCCCCCCTTTTCTCGTCCCCCCTTTTCTCGTCCCCCCTTTTCTCGTCTCCCCTTTTCTCGTCCCCCCTTTTCTCGTCCCCCATTTTCTCGTCCCCCTTCTTCTCGTCCCCCTTCTTCTCGTCCCCCTTCTACTTGTCCCCCCTTTTTCGCGTCCCCCCTTTTTCTCGTCCCCTCTTTTTCTCGTCCCCCCTTTTTCTCGTCCATCTTTTTCTCGTCCCCCCTTCTTCTCGTCCCCCCTTCTTCTCGTCCCCCCTTCTTCTCGTCCCCTCTTCTTCTTTCCCCCCTTTTCTCGTCCCCGCTTTTCTCGTCCCCCCTTTTTCTCGTCCCCCTTCTTCTTGTCCCCCTTCTTCTCGTCCCCCTTCTTGTTGTCCTTCCTTTTTCTCGTCCCCCCTTTTTCTCGTCCCCCCTTTTTCTCATCCCCCCTTCTTCTCCTCCTCCCTTCTTCTCGTCCCCCCTTCTTCTCGTCCCCCTACTTCTCGTCCCCCCTTCTTCTTTTCCCCCCTTTTCTCGTCCCCCCTTTTCTCGTCCCCCCTTTTCTCGTCCCCCCTTTTCTCGTCCCCCTTCTTCTCGTCCTTCTTCTTCTCGTCCCCCTTCTTCTCGTCCCCCTTCTTCTCGTCCTCCTTTTTCGCGTCCCCCCCTTTTCGCGTCCCCCCTTTTCGCGTCCCCCCTTTTCGCGTCCCCCCTTTTCGCGTCCCGCCTTTTTCGCGTCCCCCCTTTTTCGCGTCCCCCCTTTTTCGCGTCCCCCCTTTTTCTCTTCCCCCTTTTTCTCGTCCCCCCTTTTACACGTCCGCCCTTCTTCTCGTCCCCCCTTCTTCTCGTCCCCCCTTCTTCTTTTCCCCCCTTTTCTTGTCCCCCCTTTTCTCGTCCCTCCTTTTCTCGTCCCCCCTTTTCTCTTCCCCTCTTTTCTTGTCCCCCTTCTTCTCGTCCCCCTTCTTCTCGTCCCCCTTCTTCTCGTCCCCCTTCTTCTCGTCCCCCTTCTTCTCGTCCCCCTTCTTCTCGTCCCCCTTCTTCTCGTCCCCCTTCTTCTCGTCCTTCCTTTTTCGCGTCCCCCCTTTTTCTCGTCCCCCCTTTTCTCGTCCCACCTTTTCTCTTCCCCCCTTTTCTCGTCCCCCCTTTTCTCGTCCCCCTTCTTCTCGTCCCCCTTCTTCTTTTCCCCCCTTTTTCTCGTCCCCCCTTTTTCGCGTCCCCCCCTTTTCGCGTCCCCCCTTTTCGCGTCCCCCCTTTTTCTCGTCCCCCCTTTTAAACGTCCCCCCTTCTTCTCGTCCCCCCTTCTTCTCGTCCCCCCTTCTTCTCCTCCCCCCCTCTCGTCCCCCCTTCTTCTCGTCCCCCTGTCTTCTTTTCCCTCATTTTCTCGTCCCCGCTTTTCTCGTCCCCCCTTTTCTCATCCCCCCTTTTTCTCGTCCCCCCTTCTTCTCGTCTCCCCTTCTTCTCGTCCCCCCTTCTTCTTTTCCCTCCTTTTCTCGTCCCCCCTTTTCTCGTCCCCCTTTTTCTCTTCCCCCCTTCTGCTGTCCCCCTTCTTCTTGTCCCCCTTCTTCTCGTCCCCCTTCTTCTCGTCCCCCTTCTTCTCGTCCCCCTTCTTGTTGTCCTTCCTCTTTCGCGTCCCCCCTTTTTCTCGTCCCCCCTTTTTCTCGTCCCCCCTTTTTCTCATCCCCCCTTCTTCTCCTCCTCCCTTCTTCTCGTCCCCCCTTTTCTCGTCCCCCCTGTTCTCGTCCCCCCTGTTCTCGTCCCCCCTTTTCTCGTCCCCCCTTTTCTCGTCCCCCCTTTTCTCGTCCCCCCTTTTCTCGTCCCCCTTCTTCTCGTCCCCCTTCTTCTCGTTCCCCTTCTTCTCGTTCCCCTTCTTCTCGTCCGCCTTCTTCTCGTCCCCCTTCTTCTTGTCCTTCCTTTTTCGCGTCCCCCCCTTTTTCTCGTCCCCCCTTCTTCTCGTCCCCCCTTCTTCTCGTCCCCCCTTCTTCTCGTCCCCTCTTCTTCTCGTCCCCCCTTTTCTCGTCCCCCTTCTTCTCGTCCGCCTTCTTCTCGTCCCCCTTCTTCTTGTCCTTCCTTTTTCGCGTCCCCCCTATTTCGCATCCCCCCTTTTTCTCATCCCCCCGTTTTCTTGTCCCCCCTTTTTCTCGTCCCCCCTTTTTCGCGTCCCCCCTTTTTCGCGTCCCCCCATTTTCGCATCCCCCCTTTTTCTCTTCCCCCCTTTTTCTCTTCCTCCCTTTTTCTCGTCCCCCCTTTTACACGTCCCCCCTTCTTCTCGTCCCCCCTTCTTCTCGTCCCCCCTTCTTCTCTTCCCCCCTTCTTCTTTTCCCCCCCTTTTCTTGTCCCCCCTTTTCTCGTCCCTCCTTTTCTCGTCCCCCCTTTTCTCTTCCCCTCTTTTCTTGTCCCCCTCTTCTCGTCCCCCTTCTTCTCGTCCACCTTCTTCTCGTCCCCCTTCTTCTCGTCCCCCTTCTTCTCGTCCTCCTTCTTCTCGTCCCCCCTTTTCTCTTCCCCCCTTTTCTCGTCCCCCCTTTTCTCGTCTCCCCTTTTCTCGTCCCCCCTTTTCTCGTCCCCCATTTTCTCGTCCCCCTTCTTCTCGTCCCCCTTCTTCTCGTCCCCCTTCTACTCGTCCTCCCTTTTTCGGGTCCCCCCTTTTTCGCGTCCCCCCTTTTTCTCGTCCCCTCTTTTTCTCGTCCCCCCTTTTTCTCGTCCATCTTTTTATCGTCCCCCCTTCTTCTCGTCCCCCCTTTTTCTCGTCCCCCCTTCTTCTCTTCCCCCCTTCTTCTCGTCCCCCCTTCTTCTTTCCCCCCTTTTCTCGTCCCCGCTTTTCTCGTCCCCCCTTCTTCTCGTCCCCCTTCTTCTTGTCCCCCTTCTTCTCGTCCCCCTTCTTCTCGTCCCCCTTCTTCTCGTCCCCCTTCTTGTTGTCCTTCCTATTTCGCGTCCCCCCTTTTTCTCGTCCCCCCTTTTTCTCGTCCCCCCTTTTTCTCATCCCCCCTTCTTCTCCTCCTCCCTTCTTCTCGTCCCCCCTTCTTCTCGTCCCCCTACTTCTCGTCCCCCCTTCTTCTTTTCCCCCCTTTACTCGTCCCCCCTTTTCTCGTCCCCCCTTTTCTCGTCCCCCCTTTTCTCGTCCCCCTTCTTCTCGTCCCCCTTCTTCTCGTCCCCCTTCTTCTCGTCCCCCTTCTTCTCGTCCCCCTTCTTGTTGTCCTTCCTATTTCGCGTCCCCCCTTTTTCTCGTCCCCCCTTCTTCTCGTCCCCTCTTCTTCTCGTCCCCCCTTCTTCTTTTCCCCCCTTTTCTCGTCCCCCCTTTTCTCGTCCCCCCTTTTCTCGTCCCCCCTTTTCTCGTCCCCCCTTTTCTCGTCCCCCCTTTTCTCGTCCCCCTTCTTCTCGTCCTTCTTCTTCTCGTCCCCCTTCTTCTCGTCCCCCTTCTTCTTGTCCTTCCTTTTTCGCGTCCCCCCTTTTTCTCGCCCCCCCTTTTTCGCGTCCCCCCCTTTTCGCGTCCCCCCTTTTTGGCGTCCCCCCTTTTTCGCGTCCCCCCTTTTTCTGGTCCCCCCTTTTACACGTCCCCCCTTCTTCTCGTCCCCCCTTCTTCTCGTCCCCCCTTCTTCTCGTCCCCCCTCTCGTCCCCCCTTCTTCTCGTCCCCCCTTCTTCTTTTCCCCCCTTTTCTCGTCCCCCCTTTTCTCGTCCCTCCTTTTCTCGTCCCCCCTTCTTCTCGTCCCCCTTCTTCTCGTCCCCCTTCTTCTCGTCCCCCTTCTTCTCGTCCCCCTTCTTGTTGTCCTTCCTATTTCGCGTCCCCTCTTTTTCTCGTCCCCCCTTTTTCTCGTCCCCCCTTTTTCTCGTCCCCCCTTCTTCTCGTCTCCCCTTCTTCTCGTCCCCCCTTCTTCTTTTCCCCCCTTTTCTCGTCCCCCCTTTTTTGCGTCCCCCCTTTTTCGCGTCCCCCCTTTTTCGCGTCCCCCCTTTTCTCGTCCCCCTTCTTCTCATCCCCCTTCTTCTCGTCCCCCTTCTTCTCGTCCCCCTTCTTCTTGTACTTCCTTTTTCGCGTCCCCCCTTTTTCGCATCCCCCCTTTTTCTCGTCCCCCCTTTTTCTCGTCCCCCCTTTTTCTCGTCCCCCCTTTTTCTCATCCCCCCTTTTCGCGTCCCCCGTTTTCGCGTCCCCCCTTTTTCGCGTCCCCCCTTTTTCGCGTCCCCCCTTTTTCTCTTCCCCCCTTTTTCTCGTCCCCCCTTTTACACGTCCCCCCTTCTTCTCGTCCCCCCTTCTTCTCGTCCCCCCTTCTTCTCGTCCCCCTTCTTCTTTTCCCCCCTTTTCTTGTCCCCCTTCTTCTTGTCCCCCTTCTTCTCGTCCCCCTTCTTCTCGTCCCCCTTCTTCTCATCCCCCTTCTTCTTGTCCCCCCTTTTTCAGGTTCCCCTTTTTCGCGTCCCCCCTTTTACACGTCCCCCCTTTTTCGCGTTCCCCTTTTTCGCGTCCCCCCTTTTCTCGTCCCCCCTTTTCTCGTCCCCCCTTTTTTCGTCCCCCCTTTTCTTCCCCCCCTTTTTTCTCGCCCCCCCTTTTTCTCCCCTCAGGTGTGGCCAGTGAGGATGACGAGGGGTGGGACAGCCTCAGGTGTGGCCAGTGAGGATGATGAAGGGCGGGACAGCCTCAGGTGTGGGCAGTGAGGATGACGAGGGGCAGGACAGCCTCAGGTGCGGGCAGTGAGGATGATGAGGGGCAGGACAGCCTCAGGTGCGGGCAGTGAGGATGACGAGAGGCAGGACAGCCTCAGGTGTGGGCAGTGAGGATGACGAGGGGCGGGACAGCCTCAGGTGTGGGCAGTGAGGATGACCAGGGGCAGGACAGTCCCATGAGTGGGCAGTGAGGATGACGAGGGGCGGGACAGCCTCAGGTGTGGCCAGTGAGGATGACGAGGGGCGGGACAGCCTCAGGTGTGGCCAGTGAGTATGATGAGGGGCGGGCCCTGCTGGGTGGTTATCTGGGGCTTTTGGAAAGGGTGCTTTTTTAGATGGGGATTTTCTGCAGAGAAGCAGTCGATTTCAAGGAGTCTCTCCAGCAGTGACAGTGAGGGTGTCTCGCCGGGGCTGGGCCAAGCATCTGAGGTACCTGGATCATCGCTCAAGGACGGGGCCGAGGGATGTGCCGGGGAGCAGTGCACATGAACAGGTAAGGGACGGGGACGGTTGCAGGGAAGATGCAGCTCGGACTGGAGGAAGAGCTTGGAGGTTTCTTTTCTGGATATGAACATGCAAAGCAGGGAGCGAGGTGGAATATAAGCACTCTAGGTGCTCGGGCAGGTGAGCCAGGACTTAGAGGAGGGACTAGCTTTCCTGAGCACCAAAAGTTCCAATTAATTGCTTCTCTCAGGAGCAGTCGAGAGGAGTTTCTACTTTGGGGCTGAGCTACAAAGGAAGGTACCTGAAACTGCTGTGGGAAGCTTACTGCTGTAACCAGACTGTAGTTTCCACTGATATTTTTGCTACTAAAACTAGGGAGTTTTGTTTTCTCTGTGCACAAAACCTGCTGGTACTAGGTAAACTGACTTGCTAAGTTGTGCATTGCTTGATAAACCCTTGCCTCTTTTCCTAGAGGAATGATTGGTCTTGGTTTGGAAGCAAGAGAATGTCCTGGGCTGTGTGCTTTTGCCATTTTTTTCCCCTCAGCTTATCTATGAGTCTTACTTGGTTCTGCGTGTGATTTTTTTTGGCACTGTGGGAAGGGCACAACCTGCCATAATATAGGCCTGTCTCCTCCTCTATGCAAAAGGATGTGTTTCAGCAAGTGTGATGTTGCCTGGTGCCACCTGCAGAGCTCTCTGGCTGCCAGAGCCCTCTTTTCCTGTTGCTTTTCTTTTGTGGCTGTAATTGGCAGCTGGATAACTTTAGAAGAGCTGTTAAGTTCCTTGCCTGTGTAAATGCGCTGGTAATACCACGGAGGGAAATGCTTGAGGCAGTAGTGGTAACCGGGCTATGAGCAGAGTTTCTGGGGGACTAACAATAGCAAGGGGAAGCAAATAGCAAGCACCCAACAACTTGGCTGTTTTGAAGGCATCAAAGTTTTATTGGCACATGCTGTTTGGCACAGTGTTGTGAGCGGATGGTTTTGGGGAACAGATTGGGAGGAAAATCAGTATTGGTTGTATGAGGCCAAAGGTGTCCCTCTGTGCGTGTCTCCTGCTGCGGGAATCCCATCAGTGGGGCTGCTGTTTCCACTCTTGGTGTTGCCATATCTGTGCTGCTCTACTCAGATCCGACGTGTGGGTTGGGGGTGCTGGACGGCTCTGTCAGAATGATGAGGTGGGGGTGCCCATCCTTAGGGTTACACTGTGGGTCAGGAGCATTTTGTGGTTTTGCTGTTGGAAGATGGAAGAGAGTGTGTGCTTTTTAAATCCACGGACAGCCAAAAGCTGGGAAAGATCCCAAGTAGGTTTGGTGGCACAACAGCCGTTTTAAGAAATCCTAACCCTTAGAGAAATTGCCAGGGAAAATGGTCCCTTGTTTGCAAGGAGAGGGGGCTCGCTGTACTAACTAACCAGAATACTCACCTCGGGATATGGAGGGTGAGGAAATCTTGGTTCTGTGTAGGCTTGAGAAAACGTGGATAGGTACCCATGTGTGGCATCTGCACAGATGTAGGAAAGGAGATCTGTGACATTCAAGCTGGGGGGTGTTTGGCTACACTGTGCTGGGCTGAGGTGGGGAGAGCGCCGTGTCCTCTGTGCTTGTGGAATGGGGGAGCTGGGCCATGTCTGGGGCTGTGGGGGGGGCAGCGCCGTGTCCTCTGTGCTTGTGGAACGGGAGAGCTGGGCCATGTCTGGGGCTGCGTGGGGGGAGAGCGCCGTGCCCTTTGTGCTTGTGAAACGGGGAAGCTGGGGCGGTGTTTGATTGCGCGGTGCTGTCCGGGCTGGGGGGAATGGGACAGCGCCGTGTCCTCTGTGCTCATGGAATGGGGGAGCTGGGGCTTGTTTGAGGCCGTGCTGTGCTGTGCTGGGGGCAGAGCGCCATGTCCTCTGTGCTCATGGAATGGGAGAGCTGAGCGTGGGGCCGCATGTGCTGGGCTGGGGGTTTCGGGCTGGCCTTGTGAGTAATGCCAAAGTATTACAGGGCTCAGCGATGGAGCGTGTGCCTTTTCTATTTGCAGATGCTGCCCAGGTAAGCTTTGGAAAGAGGGTACGGGGTAGGGTTAGGGTACTGGTTAGGGTTAGGGTACCGGTTAGGGTACAGGTACTGGTTAGGGTACGGGTTAGGGTACTGGTTAGGGTTAGGGTACTGGGTAGGGTACTGGTTAGGGTTAGGGTACTGGTTAGGGTTAGGGTACTGGTTAGGGTACAGGTTAGGGTACTGGTTAGGGTACGGGTTAGGGTACTGGTTAGGGTTAGGGTACTGGGTAGGGTTAGGGTACTGGGTAGGGTATGGGTTAGGGTACTGCTTAGGGTACGGGTTAGGGTACTGGTTAGGGGTAGGGTACTGGTCAGGGTTAGGGTACTGGTTAGGGTACGGGTTAGGACACTGGTTAGGGTACGGGTTAGGGTACTGGTTAGGGTTAGGGTTAGGATATTGGTTAGGGTTAGGGTTAGGGTACTGGTTAGGGTTAGGGTTATTTTTAGGGTTAGGGTTAGTTTTAGGGTTATTTTTAGGATTATTTTTAGGGTTAGAGTTATTTTTAGGATTCGAGTTATTTTTAGGGTTATTTTTAGGGTTATTTTTAGGGTTATTTTTAGGGTTATATTTAGAGGTATTTTTAGGGTTAGGGTTATTTTTAGGGTTATTTTTAGAATTATTTTTAAGGTTATTTTTAGGGTTCTTTTTAGGGTTATTTTTAGGGTTAGGGTTACTTTTAGGGTTATTTTTAGGGTTATTTTTTGTTTTTTTTTTAGGGTTAAGGTTAGGGTGAGGGTTATTTTTAGGGTTAGGGTTGGGGTTACTTTTAGGGTTAGGGTTATTTTTAGGGTTAGGGTTATTTTTAGGATTAGGGTTATTTTTAGGGTTTTTTTTAGGGTTATTTTTTGGGTTAGGGATAGGGTTATTTTTAGGGTTAGGGTTATTTTTAGGGTTATTTTTAGGGTTATTTTTAGGGTTATTTTTAGAGGTATTTTTAGGGTTAGGGGTTTTTTTAGGGTTATTTTTAGAATTATTTTTAAGGTTATTTTTAGGGTTATTTTTAGGGTTATTTTTAGGGTTAGGGTTATTTTTAGGGTTAGGGTTATTTTCAGGGTTATGGTTATTTTTAGGGTTATTTTTAGGGTTAGGGTTAGGGTTACTTTTAGGGTTATTTTTAGAGTTATTTTTAGGTTTTTTTTTAGGGTTAAGGTTAGAGTTAGGGTTATTTTTAGGGTTAGGGTTTGGGTTACTTTTAGGGTTAGGGTTATTTTTAGGGTTAGGGTTATTTTTAGGGTTATTTTTAGGGTTATTTTTTGGGTTATTTTTTGGGTTAGGGTTAGGGTTATTTTTAGGGTTAGGGTTATTTTAGGGTTATTTTTAGGGTTATTTTTAGGGTTATTTTTAGGGTTATTTTTAGGGTTATATTTAGAGGTATTTTTAGGGTTAGGGTTATTTTTAGGGTTATTTTTAGAATTATTTTTAAGGTTATTTTTAGGGTTATTTTTAGGGTTATTTTTAGGGTTAGGGTTAGGGTTACTTTTAGGGTTATTTTTAGGGTTATTTTTTGTTTTTTTTTTCGGGTTAAGGTTAGGGTGAGGGTTATTTTTAGGGTTAGGGTTTGGGGTTACTTTTAGGGTTAGGGTTATTTTTAGGGTTAGGGTTATTTTTAGGATTAGGGTTATTTTTAGGGTTTTTTTTAGGGTTATTTTTTGGGTTAGGGATAGGGTTATTTTTAGGGTTAGGGTTATTTTTAGGGTTATTTTTAGGGTTATTTTTAGGGTTATTTTTAGAGGTATTTTTAGGGTTAGGGGTTTTTTTAGGGTTATTTTTAGAATTATTTTTAAGGTTATTTTTAGGGTTATTTTTAGGGTTATTTTTAGGGTTAGGATTATTTTCAGGGTTATGGTTATTTTTAGGGTTATTTTTAGGGTTAGGGTTAGGGTTACTTTTAGGGTTATTTTTAGAGTTATTTTTAGGTTTTTTTTTAGGGTTAAGGTTAGAGTTAGGGTTATTTTTAGGGTTAGGGTTTGGGTTACTTTTAGGGTTAGGGTTATTTTTAGGGTTAGGGTTATTTTTAGGGTTATTTTTAGGGTTATTTTTTGGGTTAGGGTTAGGGTTATTTTTAGGGTTAGGGTTATTTTTAGGGTTATTTTTAGGGTTATTTTTAGGGTTATTTTTAGAGGTATTTTTAGGGTTAGGGGTTTTTTTAGGGTTATTTTTAGAATTATTTTTAAGGTTATTTTTAGGGTTATTTTTAGGGTTAGGGTTATTTTTAGGGTTAGGGTTAGGGTTACTTTTAGGGTTATTTTTAGAGTTATTTTTAGGTTTTTTTTTAGGGTTAAGGTTAGAGTTAGGGTTATTTTTAGGGTTAGGGTTTGGGTTACTTTTAGGGTAAGGGTTATTTTAGGGTTAGGGTTATTTTTAGGGTTATTTTTAGGGTTATTTTTTGGGTTAGGGTTAGGGTTATTTTTAGGGTTAGGGTTATTTTTAGGGTTATTTTTAGGGTTATTTTTAGGGTTATTTTTAGAGGTATTTTTAGGGTTAGGGGTTTTTTTAGGGTTATTTTTAGAATTATTTTTAAGGTTATTTTTAGGGTTATTTTTAGGGTTATTTTTAGGGTTAGGGTTATTTTTAGGGTTAGGGTTATTTTCAGGGTTATGGTTATTTTTAGGGTTATTTTTAGGGTTAGGGTTAGGGTTACTTTTAGGGTTATTTTTTGGGTTATTTTTTGGGTTAGGGTTAGGGTTATTTTTAGGGTTAGGGTTATTTTAGGGTTATTTTTAGGGTTATTTTTAGGGTTATTTTTAGGGGTATTTTTAGGGTTATTTTTAGAGGTATTTTTAGGGTTAGGGTTATTTTTAGGGTTATTTTAGAATTATTTTTAAGGTTATTTTTAGGGTTATTTTTAGGGTTATTTTTAGGGTTAGGGTTAGGGTTACTTTTAGGGTTATTTTTAGGGTTATTTTTTGTTTTTTTTTTCGGGTTAAGGTTAGGGTGAGGGTTATTTTTAGGGTTAGGGTTTGGGGTTACTTTTAGGGTTAGGGTTATTTTTAGGGTTAGGGTTATTTTTAGGATTAGGGTTATTTTTAGGGTTTTTTTTAGGGTTATTTTTTGGGTTAGGGATAGGGTTATTTTTAGGGTTAGGGTTATTTTTAGGGTTATTTTTAGGGTTATTTTTAGGGTTATTTTTAGAGGTATTTTTAGGGTTAGGGGTTTTTTTAGGGTTATTTTTAGAATTATTTTTAAGGTTATTTTTAGGGTTATTTTTAGGGTTATTTTTAGGGTTAGGGTTATTTTTAGGGTTAGGGTTAGGGTTACTTTTAGGGTTATTTTTAGAGTTATTTTTAGGTTTTTTTTTAGGGTTAAGGTTAGAGTTAGGGTTATTTTTAGGGTTAGGGTTTGGGTTACTTTTAGGGTTAGGGTTATTTTTAGGGTTAGGGTTATTTTTAGGGTTATTTTTAGGGTTATTTTTTGCGTTAGGGTTAGGGTTATTTTTAGGGTTAGGGTTATTTTTAGGGTTATTTTTAGGGTTATTTTTAGGGTTATTTTTAGAGGTATTTTTAGGGTTAGGGGTTTTTTTAGGGTTATTTTTAGAATTATTTTTAAGGTTATTTTTAGGGTTATTTTTAGGGTTATTTTTAGGGTTAGGGTTATTTTTAGGGTTAGGGTTATTTTCAGGGTTATGGTTATTTTTAGGGTTATTTTTAGGGTTAGGGTTAGGGTTACTTTTAGGGTTATTTTTAGAGTTATTTTTAGGTTTTTTTTTAGGGTTAAGGTTAGAGTTAGGGTTATTTTTAGGGTTAGGGTTTGGGTTACTTTTAGGGTTAGGGTTATTTTTAGGGTTAGGGTTATTTTTAGGGTTATTTTTAGGGTTATTTTTTGGGTTATTTTTTGGGTTAGGGTTAGGGTTATTTTTAGGGTTAGGGTTATTTTAGGGTTATTTTTAGGGTTATTTTTAGGGTTATTTTTAGGGTTATTTTTAGGGTTATATTTAGAGGTATTTTTAGGGTTAGGGTTATTTTTAGGGTTATTTTTAGAATTATTTTTAAGGTTATTTTTAGGGTTATTTTTAGGGTTATTTTTAGGGTTAGGGTTAGGGTTACTTTTAGGGTTATTTTTAGGGTTATTTTTTGTTTTTTTTTTCGGGTTAAGGTTAGGGTGAGGGTTATTTTTAGGGTTAGGGTTTGGGGTTACTTTTAGGGTTAGGGTTATTTTTAGGGTTAGGGTTATTTTTAGGATTAGGGTTATTTTTAGGGTTTTTTTTAGGGTTATTTTTTGGGTTAGGGATAGGGTTATTTTTAGGGTTAGGGTTATTTTTAGGGTTATTTTTAGGGTTATTTTTAGGGTTATTTTTAGAGGTATTTTTAGGGTTAGGGGTTTTTTTAGGGTTATTTTTAGAATTATTTTTAAGGTTATTTTTAGGGTTATTTTTAGGGTTATTTTTAGGGTTAGGGTTATTTTCAGGGTTATGGTTATTTTTAGGGTTATTTTTAGGGTTAGGGTTAGGGTTACTTTTAGGGTTATTTTTAGAGTTATTTTTAGGTTTTTTTTTAGGGTTAAGGTTAGAGTTAGGGTTATTTTTAGGGTTAGGGTTTGGGTTACTTTAGGGTTAGGGTTATTTTTAGGGTTAGGGTTATTTTTAGGGTTATTTTTAGGGTTATTTTTTGGGTTAGGGTTAGGGTTATTTTTAGGGTTAGGGTTATTTTTAGGGTTATTTTTAGGGTTATTTTTAGAGGTATTTTTAGGGTTAGGGGTTTTTTTAGGGTTATTTTTAGAATTATTTTTAAGGTTATTTTTAGGGTTATTTTTAGGGTTAGGGTTATTTTTAGGGTTAGGGTTAGGGTTACTTTTAGGGTTATTTTTAGAGTTATTTTTAGGTTTTTTTTTAGGGTTAAGGTTAGAGTTAGGGTTATTTTTAGGGTTAGGGTTTGGGTTACTTTTAGGGTAAGGGTTATTTTTAGGGTTAGGGTTATTTTTAGGGTTATTTTTAGGGTTATTTTTTGGGTTAGGGTTAGGGTTATTTTTAGGGTTAGGGTTATTTTTAGGGTTATTTTTAGGGTTATTTTTAGGGTTATTTTTAGAGGTATTTTTAGGGTTAGGGGTTTTTTTAGGGTTATTTTTAGAATTATTTTTAAGGTTATTTTTAGGGTTATTTTTAGGGTTATTTTTAGGGTTAGGGTTATTTTTAGGGTTAGGGTTATTTTCAGGGTTATGGTTATTTTTAGGGTTATTTTTAGGGTTAGGGTTAGGGTTACTTTTAGGGTTATTTTTTGGGTTATTTTTTGGGTTAGGGTTAGGGTTATTTTTAGGGTTAGGGTTATTTTAGGGTTATTTTTAGGGTTATTTTTAGGGTTATTTTTAGGGTTATTTTTAGGGTTATTTTTAGAGGTATTTTTAGGGTTAGGGTTATTTTTAGGGTTATTTTTAGAATTATTTTTAAGGTTATTTTTAGGGTTATTTTTAGGGTTATTTTTAGGGTTAGGGTTAGGGTTACTTTTAGGGTTATTTTTAGGGTTATTTTTTGTTTTTTTTTTCGGGTTAAGGTTAGGGTGAGGGTTATTTTTAGGGTTAGGGTTTGGGGTTACTTTTAGGGTTAGGGTTATTTTTAGGGTTAGGGTTATTTTTAGGATTAGGGTTATTTTTAGGGTTTTTTTTAGGGTTATTTTTTGGGTTAGGGATAGGGTTATTTTTAGGGTTAGGGTTATTTTTAGGGTTATTTTTAGGGTTATTTTTAGGGTTATTTTTAGAGGTATTTTTAGGGTTAGGGGTTTTTTTAGGGTTATTTTTAGAATTATTTTTAAGGTTATTTTTAGGGTTATTTTTAGGGTTATTTTTAGGGTTAGGGTTATTTTTAGGGTTAGGGTTAGGGTTACTTTTAGGGTTATTTTTAGAGTTATTTTTAGGTTTTTTTTTAGGGTTAAGGTTAGAGTTAGGGTTATTTTTAGGGTTAGGGTTTGGGTTACTTTTAGGGTTAGGGTTATTTTTAGGGTTAGGGTTATTTTTAGGGTTATTTTTAGGGTTATTTTTTGCGTTAGGGTTAGGGTTATTTTTAGGGTTAGGGTTATTTTTAGGGTTATTTTTAGGGTTATTTTTAGGGTTATTTTTAGAGGTATTTTTAGGGTTAGGGGTTTTTTTAGGGTTATTTTTAGAATTATTTTTAAGGTTATTTTTAGGGTTATTTTTAGGGTTATTTTTAGGGTTAGGGTTATTTTTAGGGTTAGGGTTAGGGTTACTTTTAGGGTTATTTTTAGAGTTATTTTTAGGTTTTTTTTTAGGGTTAAGGTTAGAGTTAGGGTTATTTTTAGGGTTAGGGTTTGGGTTACTTTTAGGGTTA